>CM062296.1:167005046-167346686 GCA_031216915.1 Pictodentalium vernedei
TGTTTTTTTTTAATAGAAAAATTTGACTTTTTTATCAGCATATTGCAAATTTTTAAAGATACTGGCATACATCCTTCCCATGAATTACCCAAAGGTTTCATTTTCCGAGAACTTACAGCAAACTGCTCCTTTTGGATACGGATATCAATGTACGACTTTCAATAAAATAACTTATACATGTAAGAATGACAGGTTTGCTGTTCTGTTATTAAACTTGAATAGCCAAGCGATCATCAGCCTCATTTTATTTTGGGAGACATTCAAATCGGGCCCATGGAATAGGGAGCCTAACTTTGATAACATTTATTGCTGGATGATAAATGTTATCAAAGTTAAGTTAGGCACCCTATTCTGTCGGCCCAATTTGGTGGCTGTGGAGAACACATTGGAACAGGGAACAGATTGGAATTTCCCGAATGAGGGCATTTTCTTTTTTTTAAAGCCACGATTGTTGACATTGTTCAGACGAAAATTGGCAATATGACAAATTAAAATCGCGAAAATGCGCAGGCTCCGTTTTAACGGAGAAACATTCTTGGTAAAATCTGTGCTGATTCAGCAATATTTTCAGGTTTATGGTGCTAGATAAAGATCACGATTTTGAAGAGCTGATAAAATTTCGGGAGTCGTATGCTTAAAATAGGGTCGGTCGGGTAACCCAAACCAAAACATTTTTTTTCTTTGACCTAATAGTGCTAAGACTGATAATAAAAGAGTGTAAACTAGGATTCTTGGGCAGAAAAAAACTGAAATCTTTTTAAAACAGATGCTGACAAATAGGAGATTATTATGACAGAAATGTGATCTGGTTTGTCATATTCTGTCGAGTTGACGAGGTCGGATTGCCGGATCACACGAGCTTCACAGTTGTAAAATTATGGGGACTTCCCAAAATAGCATTTCAGAGTTTCCAAAGTTGACAGCATTCAGCATTTATTTTTTCTAATCAGAGTCAGACTCACACATTAAAATAGCAATGAAGTACGAAAACACGAGATATTTTATTGTGATCAATAGTGCTTAGTACATATATGAAAGTGTCAATGACACTGTAGCTTAACCCTTTACCTAACATAACGGCCAAAACCGGCCAGCGCTATTCTCAAACATCGGCAATTAATTTTCATTATTTTTTCATTTTTTGTCTCAAAAACATAGGTTATGACCCCTTGTTGGAATGAGCTTGCTGAGCTCGTTCCAACGAGGGGTCATAACCTATGTTTTTGAGACAAAAAATGAAACAAAATAGTTATTAAAGAATTTCTTTTGCAAGTGTCGTCTGCTTTTCATGTTAGGTAAAGGGTTAATTTGACTGTGTGTTGTGTTTGATGAAGAGGATAATAATGTTCAACATACGTTTATGAAAGGATTATGAAATATGACAAGAATTGTGATAATTGAGAATATGTTAATTTCTTTTCCCTGTGTGCTATGTGTTCAATAAAAATAATTTGAGGTGTAGACTGTACTAAAGAATTGAGGGGTGGGTCAATGTGGCCCTCACAGTTAACGTATGTCAACCAAAGTTACCAAGTTACAGTGAAATTATTCCAAAGCGAGTCATCCTATCAAGTTACAATGAAATCCATTCATAAATATAACTTGTAGACTTTGCTAAAGGAATCTAGTTCACGTGATGGTTTGGCGGTCATAGTTGACCAATCATGACCAAAATAGGAGAAATCCCTTCATAAATATAACTTGTAGACTTTGCTAAAGGAATCTTGGTCACATGGCGGCTCGGCAGTCACGGTTGACCGATCATGACCAAAATACATCTAGATATCATACCAAGTTATCCTACCAGGATACCATTAAATCCCTTTCTAAAAAGAACCTGTAGACAGTACTAAATGAATCCAGGTCGCGTGACCAGGTGGCGGTAATGGCTGACTGATTATGACCAAAATAGGAAAGTCTCATCTGGATATCATATCGAGTTATCCTTCCAAGTTACAATGAAATCACTTCATAAATATGAACTGTATACTGTGCTAAACAAATCTAGATCACATGCCTGTGCAGCCATCATGGTTGACTGATCATGAACAAAATAGGACATTCTTATTTAGACATTATACTGAGTCATCCTACCAAAGTTACAATGAAATCCCTTCATAAATACGACCTGTAGACTGTGCTAAAGGTTTTCAGGTTTCGGGCTCGGGCAGCCATCATGGTTGACAGATTGTGACCAAAAGGGGAAGTTCTCATCTAGACATTATACAGAGCCATCGTACCATGTTACAATGAAATCCCTTCATAAATAAGACATGTCAACTGTGCCAAAGGTTTTCAGGCTTCGGGCCCCTGTTGCCGTCAGGGTCAACCGATCATAACTGAAAGGGGACATTCTCATCTAGATATCGTACCAAGTCATCGTACCAAGTTACAATGAAATCCTTTCATAAACACGGCCTGTAGACTGTGCTAAAGGTTTTCAGGCTTCGGGCCTGTGTAGCCATCACGGTTGACCAATCGAAACCAAAAGGGGACATCCTCATCTAGATATTATACTGAGTCATCCTACCAAGTAACAATGAAATCTCTTCACAAATACGACCTGTAGACTGTGATAAAGGTTTTCGGGCTTTGGGCCCCTGTAGCCGTAACAGTTGACCGATCGCGACCAAAAGGGGACGTTCTCATCTAGACATTACACGGAGTCATCCTACCAAGTTACAATGAAATCCCTCCATACATACGACCTGTAGACTGCGTTAAATGTTTTGGGGTTTTCGGCTTGGGCAGTCATCACGGTTGACAGATCGTGACCAAATGGGGCAGTTCTCATCTAGACATCATGCAGAGTCATCCTACCAAGTTACAATGAAATCCCTCCATATTAAATATTACCTGTGGACTGTGCTAAAATTTTCGGGTTTTGAGTTTGGGCAGCCGTAACGATTGACAGATCACAACCAAAAGGGGATGTTCTCATCTAGAAATTGTACAGAGTTATCCTACCAAGTTACAATGAAATCACTTCATAAATACGACCTGTAGACTGTGCTAAAGATTTTCTGGTTTGGGGCTCAGGCAGCCATCACGGTTGACCAATCGAGACCAAAAGGGGATGTTCTCGTCTAGACATGACCGCAAACTTGCATATAAAATTTCGTTATGATTGGACAAGAACTACGGGGTGTAGCCTGTGGTAAAGGAAAATGTAAACAGACTGAGACTGCGCGTGATGGCAATAGCTTATCTTGACTTTGTCAAGTTAATTACTTTGTCAAGTTAAGCTAAAAATTGGTTAAGAACAATATTAGAAATTCACATCATTCGATAGTGTTTATTTACACAAATGAAGCCTACCTTGAAACAGTTGGTAACCTGGGCGGACTCAGTTTGTTAACATTAGCCAGTGCCATCCTCATTCTGAGACCGACCATCTGATACGGAATTGGAAAGTTAAAAAATTTATAGTAATTTATATATTTTTTATACTTACCAATGACCCAGACTTAGCTGGTGCTAACTCCACAAAAACCAGGGCCAAACACAAATTTTGCCCCCCAATCCCCAAAATTTGCATCCAAAACAAAAAGAAATCATGTCCTAAAGGACCTCCATAGTACGACTCTACTGCGCATGCGCAGTGACGCAGTCGTCCCGAAATTGGCGCCAAATATCATTCTTACTGGCAGTGCCTGGTCAGCGCTATGTACTCAGCGGGGAGGCAAGAGTTCCCAACTCAGGGAGGGCCATCCCCGTCTGGGTCATTGGTAAGTATAAAAAATATATAAATTACTATAAATTTTTTAACATTTTTATACTGTACCAATGACCCAGACTTAGCTGAATAGTAAACAGGCTGGAGGGCCTAGGACATAGAGGAAAATCCAATAAGCTCAATTATAAAATAAAGAGATAACCCCTTAAGGAGAAAAGGAGTATTAGGCTTTACATGTATCTTTCTTATTTAATATTTAAATTAGAAAGATACACTACCCTTAATAATTGAGCACAATAACATTCATGTTCTCTATTAATATCCAGTATAACCTTTATACTAATTATTATTAAAACAAGCCAATAAATAAAGTAGTCCAGAGAATTGAGACTCTTTATAATCATTTAAAAGTGTCCGAGTATTGTATATTAAAGCCCGTTTGACACTTGACATATACAAATGCTTCACACCGAGCTACACTTTAAAAATAAGACATGAATGAAATTAAACATTAATATTACACTTTAAAACCATCCCGGAAGCGACTCAGAAATACTGTCTTGGAGGAGGCATTCCCTTGCTTTTCACTATAAAGCAGGTGACCTAAGGGAACACCCGCCCCCCCCCCCCCTTCCCCTTGCCCTGGGTCAAATAGCCCAGAGCGAAGAGGGCAGCCGGACGGAGTCACTGCCGGAACAGAAAGCCTGCATAACTATAGTTGCAACTGTTTAGTGGACGACATTCTGAGCAACAGATAACGGACCTAAACAATGCAGGTCTCCAGAAATGGACTCAATATTTCTGAGATAAAAATTAGTAAATGTGGATGGCTGAGACCAATAAGCAGCCTTCATTAAATCTGTAATAGCAACACTATTAGCATAAGCCCAGGAAGTAGAAAGAGCTCTTACTTCATGAGCAGAAATCTTAAGCACAGACTGCTGAGAAGAAGATAAATCTTCATACGCAGTACGGATAGTTAACTGAATCCATCTAGCAATAGAATGGACTGAAATGTCCTTTCTATTAGGCATCAAAGACAGAAAGAAACGTTTCCGTCCCTTTCTGATGAACTGAGATCTCTGTTTATAGATACGTAGTGCTCTAACAGGACAGAGTAAAGGCCTACGCCCGTCTGAAGACGGAAGAGCCTTAATAACAATAGGTTCCGGATATTTATTAGGAGCCTGATTCTTAGCTAAAAAACCGACGTTAGTAGTGAAGGTGATAGTGTTCCCAACACTACGATAATGAGAATCATCCACCGATAGTGCATGAAGCTCACTGACTCTTCTGGCAGAAGAGAAAGCTAAGAGAAAAGCTGTCTTATAAGATAAGAATTTGAAATCTACTGTCCCAAGAGGTTCAAATGGCTTTTCCTTCAATTTAAGGAGAACCCAAGCTAAATTCCACTTAGGAATTAATCTAAGAGTTCTGGGTCTATTTATCGAAAAGTTTCTAACCAATTTCGATAAAGAGACATTAGATCCAATTTGTAAACTATCATGATGTGCATAGGTATCAGATAACATAGATCTATAACCCTTTATAGTAACCGGTTGCAGTTTGATTTCGTCAAACAAGTATACTAGAAAGTTAGCAATGTCTGGTATAGAGGGATCAAATATATCAACAGAATGATCCCTACACCAACGACGGAAAACCTTCCACTTAGCCGCATAGTTTAGCGAAGAGGAGGTCCTCCTACAGTTAGAAATCGCGTCCACTGCTCGTCCTGTAAAGTGCTTGCCATGCAAGAAGGACCGCACAACGGAAAAACGTGAAGGTTGAGACCTTGCGGGTTGTGATGCAGTTGGCGCGATTTCCCCTGCCAAAGAAGATCCTCTCGTGGAGGGAGCTTCCGCGGTAGGTCCCACAACAGACACCTGAGTAGATTTATCCACGGTCTCTGTGGCGACAGAGATGCTACCAACAGAATCTTGCATTGAGATTGTTTTATCTTTAGCAATACTTGTTGAATTAACGGCGCTGGAGGATACGCATATCCTATCATTCCGTCCCAAGGGATCGATAGAGCGTCTACAGCAAATGCTCTTGGATCCGGACACGGGGACACATACGTCTGCAACTGATTGTTGAGATGTGTCGCAAATAAGTCTATCATTGGCCGTTCCCATTGGTAGCAAATCTGATTGAATACTTGTTTGTTGAGAGTCCACTCCGACGGCAACAAGCGACCCTTTCGAGAAAGGGAGTCTGCTAGCACATTCAGACGACCCGGTATGTGACGGACCGAAAGAAGAACGTGATGTTCCAACGCAAACAGAAGGATTCTTTCCGTTAGATTGAACAACGGAACTGAATGAGTGCCTCCCTGATTCCGTATATACGCCACTACTGTCGTATTGTCGGATAGGATTTGGACATGAGCATCGTGAATAATGTCCATCCAGTGACGTAACGCAAGCCAAATTGACATCATTTCCTTGATGTTTATGTGCTTGCACAGGAATTGCGGATCCCAAAGACCCTGGCATCTCGAATCCGTTGGGATTAATGATGCACCCCAACCTGTTTGACTGGCATCCGTCATAATGGTAAAACTCGGATCCGGCAACTGCAGCGGAACTCCTTGAGTTAACCACTGAATGTTTGCCCAAGTCTGAATCTCTTGTTTCACTTGATCTGACAAGAGAACGTCTACATCGAGCGAATGAATTTTCACACTCCAATTCTGAGTCAAGAAAATTTGAAGAGGCCGTGTGCGTAGCCGTCCCATCGGAATGAGATCCGCAGCGGCTCCGCACAGACCTATCAGTCTCATAAATTCTCTCGCTGTGACTTTGTCTGTATTTAGACAATAGCGAGCGTAACAACTGACTAATTTCGCTCTGGTTAACGGCAGACGAACGAGATTGTTGTGCGTCTCGAAGCTCATTCCCAGATGAGTGAATGACTTGGACGGCACCAGATCCGACTTCTCCTCGTTTACTATGAAACCGAGACGTCGGAGCAATAGAAGAAGATTCTGAACATCGTTCTGAAGCGTTAACTCGTTGCCGTACCTCTGAAGAATGTCGTCCAGGTAGGCCGACGTTACCGCAGACGAATGAGCTCGGAAGTAAATCATTACCGAGTTCATTACTCGAGTGAAAGCCCAGGGTGCTAGATTCAATCCGAAGCACATGGCCCGGAACTGATACACCACTCCTAGGACTGCGAAACGTAGATACTTTCGGAATGTCGGATGTACCATGACGTGAAAGTACGCATCTTTGAGATCTATGCTCGTTGCATAATCGTTCACCCGAATACTCGCTCTGACCGATCGAATCGTCTCCATATAAAACTTCGGAGCGATGATCAGCTTGTTTATCCAGCTCAAATCTATGACTGGACGGAACGAGCCGTCTGGTTTCGGAACCAGAAACAGATGGCTGTAGAATCCCAGCGATTCCTGGTTTTCTACGACCTCTACCGCGTTCTTCATTAAAAGAGACTGCACCTCTGATAGCAGAGCGTCTCTTTTCTGAGGGTTTGACGGAAGATGAGTCCACTTTGGACTTCGAGTTAATGGAGGCTTTCGTTTGAAGGATATCTTTAGACCTTCCGAAGTCACTCCTCTCACCCAAGGGTCGTCCGTAATCGACGCCCACTCTTGAGAAAAACTCGACAACCTTCCGCCAACCGGAACGCGATAGAGGTTTGAGCCATCACCTCCTGGATCTGCGAGGCCTGCGGTAGGAGAAACCACGTCTTCCACGACCCGCACCTCGCCTCGTCGACCTCGGGGCATCCGACCGATTGTCCCGGCCTGAAGGACGTCCCGAACGAGAGTCGCTATCCTGACGGTCTCTCGAATAAGAGCTAGAGGACGCACCGGAACCTCTATAGGAACCTCTCTTGGGCGGATAAGACCCAGAAGTGCCCGCCTTATTCGTGTCTGCTGAATCCGACCTTTTAGGAGCGGATCTAAACAACAGAGAATCACTAGCTTTCTTTTTAATATTATCATAAATAGCGGAAAGCTTGCCGTCAAAGAGAAGATCTCCTGAGACCGAAGCGACTCTAAGAGAGTTCTTCACCTTAGAATCCACTAGTGTGGATGTAGACAGGGCTGCGTCACGTCTAACCAACTCCAGATTAGCCACTGAAAGGGCGGAGTTACACGTGGAATAAGCTACTGCCCTTGAAAGAAGTCTTAAGGAGGATTGTATATCCTGAAACTCTTCCCCTTGAAGACGCAGTGATAACGCCTTCGTAAGGTGATCTGCGTAAGATAAGGCATCTAAATTGGCTCTGTTAGACGCAATAGCTGTTTCCAACACTGCGGTTGGAATAGAAGCTGACGACGGTAATGATAGCTCTAAGTCTTCCGCCTCGTCGTCCATACGCAGAGGAACTCTCGGTATACCCTGACCTGCCGTGTCGAATTTATTCCTTGCATTAATGAAAGGCAGGTTGAGAGTATTTGCGGACAAGAAGCCTGCTTTCCCTGTCCTGGAAGCAAGTTTAAAAATAGCGTCGTTCAATAATTCAAATGTTCTTGCAACATTATTGGACTGCGACGGAAACTCGGGAGCGATGTCCCTGAACCGCTCGAAAAAATCAGAGTCCAATGACGCTATAATTCTCCTGTCCGGAAGCGCAGCAGTCTGGCCCGACGGAACAACTTGAGGAAGAAAGTGCCGGATGAAGTCTACGGCAGCTTTGTGTTGTTCCGAAAGGGATAGCTCCAATTCATCCGTATCCCTTTCACCATCCGGTCGGACCTCCCGATGTTCCCGGTCGTCCGCCCCCGATGCTTCGGCGGAGCGTACCGACCCAGCGCCGTCGGATAATTCTCGATCCGACACCGTTTCTGTCGGCTGCTGGGATGCTGCGATAAGCTGTGCTATCTGCACTAGAATGTCCGACGTCGAGACCTGCGGAGGAGCGGTCTTTCGCTGCTTTGCCGAGGGCAGCTCCGCATCGGATGGCTCCCGCATACTTTTCCTATGCGAACGTCCGGAGTCCATCGGTCTCGAGTCCCTGGCTGCCGGATGGTGTGACCTGGTCGCCGAATAATCCTTCCTCGGCGAAGCTGGCAAGATATCGGAGGTCACGCAGCCAAGGTGCGGTCGTGTGCGCCGGCGAGAAGAGGAAGCCTTAACAGTCTCTGCGGACTGCTTATACAACGGAGCGTCCCGAGCGACGGACGTATGCTCCGCTAAAGACACATTTTGTACCACAACATCTGGTCCCAGATGTTGTTGTACGAGAGAGGGGCCTCTCTCGCTCGCGGCCCGGCTGGACCTGGACGAGCTAGGAACCGGACTAAAAGGCTTCCTCCGTTCTCGTTCACTATCCGCCGTCACTGGGTGTGCATCTATTATTTTTATAGTGCTCGCATCACCCAAAATTTCCTCTTGGACCGCATCGGACGAACCCGGCTGCCGAACCATTCGGTGAATGGACGCTACACCGGGCGAGCTAGCGGACGACATTTGTCTAATCTCCATGAGCACTTTTGCCGCTAGCTCTGTATTTAATTGTGACGACGGACGCACACTTGAAGAGGATAACATGGAAACATCACCCTGTTCTGGTTCCTCTGAAATAGAAACTGAGAGAGTAGAGTGACCTTGTGGAGAAAGAGCCGGCATCGCTCTTTCTCCAGAAACAACATATCGTGACACACGTTTCCAATGTTTCTCATCCCAATGTTCACATACAGGACAGGGATTAATGCGAGAACACTGACTACAATTTATGCAATAATCATGAAAGTCAGAGGAAGATTTCTTCCTATTACAATTTGAACAAGTTCCTTTCATTGTGAAGGAACAACAATAAGTCCTAGTTACTCGCAAAAACCCCTGACACAAAGATACATAATAACATGATCCATTAATAAATGAAAAAACAATTGCAAAACAAAATAATTTTGAAAAAATATTTTTTCAGAGAAGCCCAAGTTGCTGAAAAGTAACGTTGAGCCCCGATGGATCCGATGGCAAAGTGTGGTCAAAAATTTTAAAATTATATAAAATAATTAATGAGACACTTTCGGATAATATAAATGTATCTTATAATGAGATAAACTACCTCAAAGACAAACAGCCCCCCTCAAAAAAGGCTGTTGCCAATGAAAACAAACAGTGTAAACACAGAAGAAAACATGACTCCAGGCACTGAAAAAACTGGCCCGGAATCAGTCCTCAATTACACTCTATCTGATGCAAAACAGAGACTCCCAGGGGAGAATCTGCAGAACATCAGATGGAAGATGCAGAACACAAACGTTATACACCCATGGGTGAAAACGTAACTATGGGGAAAATAACAGAAAACATTCTGTAACCAAGCAACTCTCCCAGGGAAATTTTAGAAATGAAACTTCTCAAAAATATGCCAAAAGCATGGGAGAATTGCAAGGGGGGACTTTAGAAGGTTAGGGGAGAGGAAACACTGAATAAGCAGTGCAACAATTAGCAAGAATGACAACAAGAGGCGTTTGCCTCGAAAATAGGCAACTTAACATAATTTTAACAAAAAATTTTAAGTACAGCCCTGATTATTTTTTGCCACTTCTTTTTTCCTCTCCTCCTTCTATCCTCCTTAGAATCACATTTTCTCCAAGAATTACGTGTCTGGCATCCTTTAAACTGAGATTTACAAGCACAAAGATCAGTGAGATGTTGACTGATGAAGGGCCAAACAGAGAATGATATTTGGCGCCAATTTCGGGACGACTGCGTCACTGCGCATGCGCAGTAGAGTCGTACTATGGAGGTCCTTTAGGACATGATTTCTTTTTGTTTTGGATGCAAATTTTGGGGATTGGGGGGCAAAATTTGTGTTTGGCCCTGGTTTTTGTGGAGTTAGCACCAGCTAAGTCTGGGTCATTGGTACAGTATAAAAATATCACTCAGAGTGATCCAGCGATCAGGATTTAATGGGTGAAAAAAATGGCGCATCATTGATAGGTATATAATAAATACTTTTCTCTCCCACCAGAACTCTATATGGTGTATCCGTATTTGCTGCATGTTGATATACCCAAATTCGACTAATCTGAAGACCTGGCATAGATACCATCAATCTGTGATAAAACCATGAACTGCAACATTATACTTGCAATATTGTGATTTTTGTTTTAGGAGCTACCAAGAAGGACTTGAACTCTACCAGTTAAAAGTCACATGTGTCAACAAGCACAAAAGAGAACACTGTTATGCTAAGAATAATACTCACGGATAGGCCAGGAAAAGTATGTAGAGAGGAGAATATGTTGTCACAACAAAATAACCAGTAAATACAAGGCTGATACACAGCACACCTCCAATACAAATCTTCACCAACTGTACACACCAATAAAGGAAACCAAAATGTGATCTAGAACCATACACCTACATCAAAATGATATTAAAAATAATTAAATTTTTAAAAAACTGAAAAAAAACATTATTCAATGAACTACTTGAATGATCCAAAACCAAAAATTTTGTTAATTAAACGTGATAAGAGTAAAAAACAAAAAATTTAATTTTCCATATTGGAATCTAATATTATGGTGTCCGTGGAAATATTGTCCACTGTGGAAAGTGACCAGTTCACGACTGCTGTACTGTGCCACAATAATAAGTATAATCTGGACACATTTTACCAAATTTCCCCCCTGTAAATTGAATTTACTTTTTGACCAATAATTTCTTGAGTTAAATTTGGATGAATTATTCATCAAATCGTATCATGACTCCTTCACAGCAACCATTACTCAATTTGATGAAAAATATTTTTTAAGATACTCAGCAGGTTAAGGATTAAAGGTCATGTGTAAAGGACATTTCAATAGAACTTTGGCTTAACACAAAAATTAACAACTTTCTCGGGTAAACATTGGCACAAGGAAATCCAATAAGGCCAAAAAATATTAATGTTGTGACTTGGGTTACATGCCAGAAAAAAATAGGGTTGGTAGGTAGGGTTCTTTTTTTTCTCTCTCTCTTTTTTTCACTTTGAGATGAATAATTTAGCTGGATTTAGGGCTGCACGGTATTCCGGTAAACTGGTAATTACCGATATTGAGAATGATACTGGATGAATACCGTTATTGTTTTAAAAGTACCGGTATATCGTAAGAAACGGTATTGGCTCAAATTATCGAAGTTGAAGTCAATACATTAATAGGAATAAAACAGTCAATGTATTCTATCATCCCCCAAATGTGAATCATACAAAACAGATGATATACTACTTGAAACTCCTCCCAGACTGACAACTCCTGTGATGAAGAACATGTCAATCAATCTTCATTTGACCAGTGAAAACACAGTTTGCAGTGTACTTGAGCTGCGTAAGTTATAAGTAAGTATACACGTAGCAGCAACTTGAAACTGAAACTGAAAGTTGAATATTTCGGGAGTGCGTCAAATTCAGGGAATGAATACTTTGACACATTTGTGTATGTGATCTCACGTTTTCCCATGTGGATAATCAAATTATTCACAATATCATTATAGGGAGTGTTTGTTTTATTTATTCTATCCCTCTCAAAAACAGGTAAAACCTGAAGCCATGTTGATCAGCATTTCCATCAACACTGTCATTGTAAACTTTGAACTTATGAATATTAATAAGCTGTTCAATGGCAATGAAGACATGGGTTGAACATCCCTGTCACTTTTTGTCCCAGTTTTAAAACGACAACCAGCAATCTAAAACTTAACTACTTTTTTTGTAACTTCAAATTTTGTTTTTTACAAATGTTATCCCAGAAATCAATAATGAATTCAAATAAACCTAGCATTTATATCTTAACCCTTTAAGAACTGTGCTTAACCCTTTACCTAACCAATCGCCCGCATCCGCCCGCGTAATATGCAAATTGAGCAGTTGAATAAATTAAATTTTTCAAAATATTTCAACAAAACCATATCATGTGACCCCTCATTGGAACGAGCTCATTGAGCTCGTTCCAATGAGGGGTAACATGATATGGTTTTGTTGAAATTTTTTGAAAATTTTTTAAAAATTATATTTACAATAATAAATTTTGATATCGTCTGCGTTGGGTAAAGGGTTAACACACATCACATCATGTGAAGTTTTGAGGGCATGAACATACACGGTACAGAAACAGTAACAAATGGAAAGGGAAGCTTGCACAATAATAATCCAATAATTGCCGCTTATGTGAATATTAATTACTAACACAAACACACCACTGACCATATCTATGAACACTTAAAATACACTAGGTCATAAGAAGAACCAAACAATGGAGAGGAAAATGCAGGGTGCGAAATGCACACATTCCATAAAACAGCTGTATTAATTAATATTCATGAACAAAGGAAAAATAAACACTTCAGTCAGCTAAAGTGATGATTTGTGGGATATTCTTTTCAAACAGAAAAGTCATGGGACTTTATTGTTTTCCCTCATGTCTGACCTGTCTCTGTGATGTGATTTTAAATTAAAATAAAATAACGCAGTGCACGTTTGTAATAAAAAAAATACTTTTTTTAAAGATATTGGTTTCAGCTGAACATAAGGTACCGAGTACAGTAAATTTTATTCAATTGTTAACTGCCCAAAATATAACTGTCTACGAACTCAGTTCCCCAGAACGTCGCCCGTGTTTTTCACCCTCTGAACAAGTCTACAATATACCGGTATATCACGGTATTGTTTTCAATACCGATACAGGTATTGAAATTTGAATACTATGCAGCCCAAGCTGGATTATCCTCATATGGGCAAAACACAACCTAACCAATATGAGAAAAGCAGAACAATGGGTATTATTCTGCTTAACAAGCCAGCTAGTTATAGAAACAGAACAGATATTAAAGCAAGTATTAGGCAGGGCATAACATTGAAACTTTTAGAGAACCAATTTCCATTTACCCCAATAAATTCTTGAGCAACAATTATCATGAGAGACTGATGCTGAATGCATCTGCCCCGTGTGCCGCAGATGCTAGTTTGATGGGAGGTGGGGTGGGGGAGGGTGTTCTTTAGTTTAAAAAATATTATTCAATAAACTTGAATGATCCATAACCAAATATTTTGTTAATTATACATGATAAAGAGTAAAAAAAACTAAAAAATTTAATTTGCCATATTGTTTTGCATATTTGGTCAATTACTGAATTTATTAGGCCTTCAACAGGGTTCATACAATCCATACATGTTTGGCACCCTGTTTTTTCATTGCCCTCATCAATAGTTTATGCATAGCCTATATTATAAATTTCAATTTATTATTTATTTATTTATTGGGGTTTAATGACACTTTTGATAGCCAGTGTCACCTCACGTCAGACAGTTTTTATGGGTCAAGAAAGCCAGAGTATCAGAAGAGAACCAATGAGCAATGGCGAGCAACTGTAACACTCCCCAATGTACTAACTCTGCACAAGCGGGGTTAGCAGTAGTTGAAGATAAGTGTACCATCAATGTGCACTACGCCTTAGTACACAGTGCCACCATTCCCCTATATGGGCAATCAGGATGAAGTGCCTTGCCCAGGGACACAATGCAGTAAACCCTGGCAGGGATTAAATCAAGGCACCTTTGGTTTGAAGTCCAATGCCATAACCACTGCACACCCAATAAATTTTCAATAGCTTAAACAAATACCATCTAGTAACTGCACATCACACAGGGGGATTTTGTATTCAGTAACATGACAGGTGGATATCCACCTGTACACCTTTACATGCAAGATCTAAAGAAACTCGAGGATCCAACAATTAATCTGTAGTTCACAGAATGACACAGATCAGGTATTCTATACCAGGTAGAATTCCTGGTGATCTTTGAAATGCAGATTTGCTTCTTGGGAACTCAAGTCTCTACTGGTGTATTTTCAAAACACTTTTCATCAAATCTAGTCATGGCTGCCATGAAGCAGCCATGACTAGATATGATGAAAAATCCATCAAAATTTAACTCAAGAAAACAATTATTTATTTATTTATTGGTGTTTAATTACCCCCTTCACTCTGATGTCAAAATATCCAAATTTCAAGTAGCCATTTTTCCCATAATGCAACTGGGAATTTAACCAATTCAATCTTGTTTGACAGAGCTCAATGAGCTCTGTCAAACAAGATTGAATTGGTTAAATTTCTAGTTGCATTATTGGAAAAGTTTGCACCTTGAACTTTAGATATTTCGACATTCAGTGTGCACAGGGTTAAGGTCACATACTTCTGCACAATGGCTAATCGTGACCACAACATGGAGATAAAGTCAAGGTCAGTCAATTGTTTATACCCCATGTTGCCTATTTTAGAGGACTTGCACCCCAAGCATTAGCGACTGGTCCTATTTTACCAGTAAAACGGTGCTTGTTTACCACAGTAAGCACAAATTATACTTATTTCAATGGCAAGATAAATCCTGGGCTGGGCAGGAATATCTGCCTGTAGCATGCAAGAAGTTAAAGATACTGTTATTATTTTCAATTGCTATGAGTGTGGGATAGGAAAATCTCACCCAAGGGGCAAGATATTTGTGCCAGACACTCGGCAGCCAAGTGTCTGGATCAAATATCTTGCATATTGGATGAGATTTCCCCTTAATTATCAACACCCAGAACCCATCATGGAAAACTGTTCTCCCATCCAAATGACAGTATGAAATCATTTGGGTTCGAAGATTGGTGATAATACTGCCCAGCTGTAGATCACCATTCTATTGTAGTCAGAGACTTAGAAGGATCATTTTCAATTATCAATGCATGATGATAATAAGCAATGGTAAATTGAGCACATATTACATGTATTAATTGTCAAAAAGTAACCAGTAACACAGGCACTCACCAGTGATCATTTAATTGAAAAAATGCTGAGAGAAAATACCCCGGGAATTTTCTCTAAGCGTTTTTATCACATCAGCTGACCAACATCAAGTGCCTGTGAAAATAAATAGTCCACACACTCTCTTCTTGTCAGTCATCTTGTGTTAATTTTCTGTTGTGTGAACTATTATTATACAATGGACGACTGCCAAATTTTAACCTTTTTTAGATTCTGTGTATGGTAAATAGGTACAGGGATTTATTTATTTATTTATTTAATTATTTATTGGTACAGGGAAACTCTGTTAATTCAATAGCCACTTTGCAGGTGAAAAAATATTCAAGTTAACAAGAGTATTCAAACAAGAGGCCCCAAGGGACCTTAATTGCTCACCTGACAAGTTGTTCAAATAAGTATTTTGAATCACATTCAGCTAATCATGGCTCATCAACACTTCAGAGGAATGAAGTCATGAAATTATTATTGGGGTCCTTTTTTTTAACATAAATTCACTCCAATTCCTTCAAAATTTTCCTCCGCTTAATTGACTCCCAGGGATGGGGAATGGGGTTGGAGGTCGTAGGGGTATTTTTATTTATTTATTTATTTTTTTTTTTTTGGGGGGGGGGGGGGGGGGAGTTTGCATAAAATCACTCTAAATCTTTCCAATTATATTTTGCAGCCAAACCTTTTGTTACATCTTACTGCACACCCCCCCCCCCCCCCCCCCCCAACAAGGAAGGGGAGGGGAGGACATAGGGTAAAAACATTTTTGCATAAAACCACTCCAATTCATCTAGGAACTCAATTTTGAAAAGAATCTAAAATTTAAAAGTTCCGAATTTTGGTCCAAAATTGCCAAGTCGGAACCAGTCCCAAATTTTCAGGCTATAAAAAAAAAAAAAATTTATCTCAAAATTGAACAAACTGCATAAAAAATCGAAAAAATTTTTTTTGCATTTTGGTCCAAAATTTTGGGAGTCTGAACCGGACCCAAAATTTCAGGCTAATTTTTTTTTTTTTTTTTCGTCACAAAATGCATAAAAATCGAGAAAATTTTTTTTTTCGAACTTTGGGCCAAAATTTCTAAGTCCGAACCAGACCCAACATTTTGTGTATTTGTGTATCAAATATATAAAGATTCTGACTGGTGGATCTGAAGAAGAAGATTTTTAAAGAATATTCCACGTATTGCACTAAGTTAAAATTTGGGCTCCAATAGGGAGCCCAAATATTAACCCAGGGACTCGATTTGAACAAACTTGAATCTGGCACCCCTAGAGATGTTGTATACCAAATATGAAAAGATTCTGACCACTGGATCTGAAGAAGATTTTTTTGTATTTTATGGGTGCTATCAGAGTTATGCCTCTTGTAGTGCACCCTGTGGGCATGGCAACTTTATTTGAACAAACTTGAATTGACATATGATAGGGAACATGCACACCAGTTTTGGTTCAATTTGGTCAAGTAGTTTGTGAGAAGAAGTCGATAATGTAAAGTTAATGCCGGAGGACGACAGATGGTGATCAGTAAATCTCCCCTTGAGCTTTGCTCAGGTGAGCTAAAAACGGAATTTGGTCATTTTACTTTTTGCTACTAGACTGTGCATTTATTCTATTATCTATGAGCTTAATTAAATAGATTAGATGGATTAGATTACATATATACGATGTATTGAGGGCAAATAGATCTTTAACCCTTTACCCAACGAAGACAATATCAAAATTTATTATTTTAAAAATCATTTATTCAAATTTTTCAAACAATTTCAACAAAAACATAGCATGTGACCCCTTGTTGGAACGAGGGGTCACATGATAAGGTTTTGTTGAAATTTTTTGGAAAGTTAAAAAATTTATAGTAATTTATATATTTTTTATACTTACCAATGACCCAGACTTAGCTGGTGCTAACTCCAACAAAACCAGGGCCAAACACAAATTTTGCCCCCCAATCCCCAAAATTTGCATCAAAAACAAAAAGAAATCATGTCCTAAAGGACCTCCATAGTACGCCTCTACTGCACATGCGCAGTGACGCAGTCGTCCCGAAATTGGCGCCAATTATCATTCTTACTGGCAGTGCCTGGTCAGCGCTATGTACTCAGCGGGGAGGCAAGAGTTCCCAACTCCAGGGAGGGCCATCCCCGTCTGGGTCATTGGTAAGTATAAAAAATATATAAATTACTATAAATTTTTTAACATTTTTATACTGTACCAATGACCCAGACTTAGCTGAATAGTAAACAGGCTGGAGGGCCTAGGACATAGAGGAAAATCCAATAAGCTCAACTATATAGTAAAGAGGTAACCCCTTAAGGAGAAAAGGAGTATTAGGCTTTACATGTATCTTTCTTATTTAATATTAAATTAGAAAGATACACTACCCTTAATAATTGAGCACAATAACATTCATGTTCTCTATTAACATCCAGTATAACCCTTATACTAATTATTTTTAAAACAAGCCAATAAATAAAGTAGCCCAGAGAATTGAGACTCTTTATAATCATTTAAAAGTGTCCGAGTATTGTATATTAAAGCCCGTTTGACACTTGACATATACAAATGCTTCACACCGAGCTACACTTTAAAAATAAGACATGAATGAAATTAAACATTAATATTACACTTTAAAACCATCCCGGAAGCGACTCAGAAATACTGACTTGGAGGAGGCATTCCCTTGCTTTTCACTATAAAGCAGGTGACCTAAGGGAACACCCGCCCCCCCCCCCCCCTTCCCCTTGCCCTGGGTCAAATAGCCCAGAGCGAAGAGGGCAGCCGGACGGAGTCACTGCCGGAACAGAAAGCCTGCATAACTATAGTTGCAACTGTTTAGTGGACGACATTCTGAGCAACAGATAACGGACCTAAACAATGCAGGTCTCCAGAAATGGACTCAATATTTCTGAGATAAAAATTCGTAAATGTGGATGGCTGAGACCAATAAGCAGCCTTCATTAAATCTGTAATAGCAACACTATTAGCATAAGCCCAGGAAGTAGAAAGAGCTCTTACTTCATGAGCAGAAATCTTAAGCACAGACTGCTGAGAAGAAGATAAATCTTCATAAGCAGTACGGATAGTTAACTGAATCCATCTAGCAATAGAATGGACTGAAATGTCCTTTCTATTAGGCATCAAAGACAGAAAGAAACGTTTCCATCCCTTTCTGATGAACTGAGATCTCTGTTTATAGATACGTAGTGCTCTAACAGGACAGAGTAAAGGCCTACGCCCGTCTGAAGACGGAAGAGCCTTAATAACAATAGGTTCCGGATATTTATTAGGAGCCTGGTTCTTAGCTAAAAAACCCACATTAGTAGTGAAGGTGATAGTGTTCCCAACACTACGATAATGAGAATCATCCACCGATAGTGCATGAAGCTCACTGACTCTTCTGGCAGAAGAGAAAGCTAAGAGAAAAGCTGTCTTATAAGATAAGAATTTGAAATCTACTGTCCCAAGAGGTTCAAATGGCTTTTCCTTCAATTTAAGGAGAACCCAAGCTAAATTCCACTTAGGAATTAATCTAAGAGTTCTGGGTCTATTTATCGAAAAGTTTCTAACCAATTTCGATAAAGAGACATTAGATCCAATTTGTAAACTATCATGATGTGCATAGGTATCAGATAACATAGATCTATAACCCTTTATAGTAACAGGCTGCAGTTTGATTTCGTCAAACAAGTATACTAGAAAGTTTGCAATGTCTGGAATAGAGGGATCAAATATATCTACAGAATGATCCCTACACCAACGACGAAAAACCTTCCACTTAGCCGCATAGTTTAGCGAAGAGGAGGTCCTCCTACAGTTAGAAATCGCGTCCACAGCTCGTCCTGTAAAGTGCTTGCCATGCAAGAAGGACCGCACAACGGAAAAACGTGAAGGTTGAGACCTTGCGGGTTGTGATGGAGTTGACGCGATTTCCCCTGCGAAAGAAGATCCTCTCGTGGAGGAAGCTTCCGCGGTAGGTCCCACAACAGACACCTGAGTAGATTTATCCACGGTCTCTGTGGCGACAGAGATGCTACCAACAGAATCTTGCATTGAGATTGTTTTATCTTTAGCAATACTTGTTGAATTAACGGCGCTGGAGGATACGCATATCCTATCATTCCGTCCCAAGGGATCGACAGAGCGTCTACTGCAAATGCTCTTGGATCCGGACACGGGGACACATACGTCTGCAACTGATTGTTGAGATGTGTCGCAAATAAGTCTATCATTGGCCGTTCCCATTGGTAGCAAATCTGATTGAATACTTGTTTGTTGAGAGTCCACTCCGACGGCAACAAGCGACCCTTTCGTGAAAGGGAGTCTGCTAGCACATTCAGACGACCCGGTATGTGACGGACCGAAAGAAGAACGTGATGTTCTAACGCAAACAGAAGGATTCTTTCCGTTAGATTGAACAACGGAACTGAATGAGTGCCTCCCTGATTCCGTATATACGCCACTACTGTCGTATTGTCGGATAGGATTTGGACATGAGCATCGTGAATAATGTCCATCCAGTGACGTAACGCAAGCCAAATTGACATCATTTCCTTGATGTTTATGTGCTTGCACAGGAATTGCGGATCCCAAAGACCCTGGCATCTCGAATCCGTTGGGATTAATGATGCACCCCAACCTGTTTGACTGGCATCCGTCATGATGGTAAAACTCGGATCCGGCAACTGCAGCGGAACTCCTTGAGTTAACCACTGAATGTTTGCCCAAGTCTGAATCTCTTGTTTCACTTGATCTGACAAGAGAACGTCTACATCGAGCGAATGAATTTTCACACTCCAATTCTGAGTCAGGAAAATTTGAAGAGGACGTGTGCGTAGCCGCCCCATCGGAATGAGATCCGCGGCGGCTCCGCACAGACCTATCAGTCTCATAAATTCTCTCGCCGTGACTTTGTCTGCGTGCAGACAATAGCGAGCGTAACAACTGACTAATTTCGCTCTGGTTAACGGCAGACGAACGAGATTGTTGTGCGTCTCGAAGCTCATTCCCAGATGAGTGAATGACTTGGACGGCACCAGATCCGACTTCTCCTCGTTTACTATGAAACCGAGACGTCGGAGCAATAGAAGAAGATTCTGAACATCGTTCTGAAGCGTTAACTCGTTGCCGTACCTCTGAAGAATGTCGTCCAGGTAGGCCGACGTTACCGCAGACGAATGAGCTCGGAAGTAGATCATTACCGAGTTCATTACCCGAGTGAAAGCCCAGGGTGCTAGATTCAATCCGAAGCACATGGCCCGGAACTGATACACCACTCCTAGGACTGCGAAGCGTAGATACTTTCGGAATGTCGGATGTACCATGACGTGAAAGTACGCATCTTTGAGATCTATGCTCGTTGCATAATCGTTCACCCGAATACTCGCTCTGACCGATCGAATCGTCTCCATATAAAACTTCGGAGCGACGATCAGCTTGTTTATCCAGCTCAAATCTTTGACTGGACGGAACGAGCCGTCTGGTTTCGGAACCAGAAACAGATGGCTGTAGAATCCCAGAGATTCCTGGTTTTCTACGACCTCTACCGCGTTCTTCATTAAAAGAGACTGCACCTCTGATAACAGAGCGTCTCTTTTCTGTGGATTTGACGGAAGATGAGTCCACTTTGGACTTCGAGTTAATGGAGGCTTTCGTTTGAAGGATATCTTTAGACCTTCCGAAGTCACTCCTCTCACCCACGGGTCGTCCGTAATCGACGCCCACTCTTGTGAAAAACTCGACAACCTTCCGCCAACCGGAACGCGATAGAGGTCTAAGCCATCACTTCCTGGACCTGCGAGGCCTGCGGTAGGAGAAACCACGTCTTCCACGACCCGCACCTCGCCTCGTCGACCTCGGGGCGTCCGACCGATTGTCCCGGCCTGAAGGACGTCCCGAACGAGAGTCGCTATCCTGACGGTCTCTCGAATAAGACCAAGAGGACGCACCGGAACCTCTATAGGAACTTCTCTTGGGCACATTAGACCCAGAAGTGCCTGTCTTATTCGTGTCTGCTGTATCCGACCTTTTAGGAGCGGATCTGAACAACAGAGAATCATTAGCTTTCTTTTTAATTTTATCATAAATAGAGGAAAGCTTGCTGTCAAAGAGAAGTTCTCCTGAGACCGAAGCGACTCTAAGAGAGTTCTTCACCTTAGAATCCACTAGTGTGGATGTAGCTAGGGCTGCGTCACGTCTAACCAACTCCAGATTTGCCACTGAAAGGGCGGAGTTACACGTGGAATAAGCTACTGCCCTTGAAAGAAGTCTTAAAGAGGATTGTATATCCTGAAACTCTTCCCCTTGAAGGCGCAGTGATAACGCCTTAATAAGGTGATCTGCGTAAGATAAGGCATCTAAATTGGCTCTGTTAGACGCAATAGCTGTTTCCAACACCGCGGTTGGAATAGAAGCTGACGACGGTAATGATAGCTCTAAGTCTTCCGCCTCGTCGTCCATACGCAGAGGAACTCTCGGTATACCCTGTCCTGCCGTGTCGAATTTATTCCTTGCATTAATGAAAGGCAGGTTAAGAGTATTAGCAGACAAGAAACCTGCTTTTCCCGTCCTGGAAGCAAGTTTAAATATAGCGTCGTTCAATAATTCAAAAGTTCTTGCAACATTATTGGACTGCGACGGAAACTCGGGAGCGATGTCCCTGAACCGCTCAAAAAATTCAGAGTCCAATGACGCTATAATTCTCTTGTCCGGAAGCGCAGCAGTCTGGCCCGACGGAACAACTTGAGGGAGAAAGTGCCGGATGAAGTCCACGGCAGCTTTATGTTGTTCCGAAAGGGATAGTTCCAATTCATCCGTATCCCTTTCACCATCCGGTCGGACCTCCCGATGTTCCCGGTCGTCCGCCCCCGATGCTTCGGCGGAGCGTACCGACCCAGCGCCGTCGAATAATTCTCGATCCGACACCGTTTCTGTCGGCTGCTGGGATGCTGCGATAAGCTGTGCTATCTGCACAAGAATGTCCGACATCAAGACCTGCGGAGGCGTAGTCTTTCGCTGCTTCGCCGAGGGCAGCTCCGCATCAGATGGCTCCCGCATACTTTTCCTATGCGAACGTCCGGAGTCCATCGGTCTCGAATCCCTGGCTGCCGGATGGTGTGACCTGGTCGCCGAAGAATCCTTCGTCGGCGAAGCTGGCAAAATATCGGAGGTCACGCAGCCAAGGTGCGGTCGTGTGCGCCGACGAGAAGAGGAAGCCTTAACAGTCTCTGCGGACTGCTTATACAATGGAGTGTCCCGAGCGACGGACGTATGCTCCGCTAAAGACACATTTTGTACCACAACATCTGGTCCCAGATGTTGTTGTACGAGAGAGGGACCTCTCTCGCTCGCGGCCCGGCTGGACCTGGACGAGCTAGGAACCGGACTAAAAGGCTTCCTCCGTTCTCGTTTACTATCCGCCGTCACTGGGTGTGCATCTATTATGTTTATAGTGCTCGCATCACCCAAAATTTCCTCTTGGACCGCATCGGACGAACCCGGCTGCCGAAGCATTCGGTGAATGGACGCTACACCGGGCGAGCTAGCGGACGACATTTGTCTAATCTCCATGAGCACTTTTGCCGCTAGCTCTGAATTCATTTGTGACGACGGATGCACACTTGAAGAAGACAACATGGAAACATCACCCTGTTCTGGTTCCTCTGAAATAGAAACTGAGAGAGTAGAGTGACCTTGTGGAGAAAGAGCCGGCATCGCTCTTTCTCCAGAAACAACATATCGTGACACACGTTTCCAATGTTTCTCATCCCAATGTTCACATATAGGACAGGGATTAATGCGAGAACACTGACTACAATTAATACAATGATCATGAAAGTCAGAGGAAGATTTCTTCCTATTACAATTTGAACAATGTCCCTTCATTGT
This sequence comes from Pictodentalium vernedei, assembly GCA_031216915.1. Lineage (NCBI taxonomy): Eukaryota > Metazoa > Mollusca > Scaphopoda > Dentaliida > Dentaliidae > Pictodentalium > Pictodentalium vernedei. Next base: position 167,028,371 of record CM062296.1, read on the forward strand.
GAAAGAACAACAATAAGTCCTAGTTACTCGCAAAAACCCCTGACACAAAGATACATAATAACATGATCCATTAATAAATGAAAAAACAATTGCAAAACAAAATAATTTTGAAAAAATATTTTTTCAGAGAAGCCCAAGTTGCTGAAAAGTAACGTTGAGCCCCGATGGATCCGATGGCAAAGTGTGGTCAAAAATTTTAAATTTATATAAAATAATTAATGAGACACTTTCGGATAATATAAATGTATCTTATAATGAGATAAACTACCACAAAGGCAAACAGCCCCCCTCAAAAAAGGCTGTTGCCAATGAAAACAAACAGTGTAAACACACTAGAAAACATGACTCCAGGCACTGAAAAAACTGGCCCGGAATCAGTCATCAATTACACTCTATCTGATGCAAAACAGAGACTCCCAGGGGAGAATCTGTAGAACATCAGATGGAAGATGCAGAACACAAACGTTATACACCCATGGGTGAAAACGTAACTATGGGGAAAATAACAGAAAACATTCTGTAACCAAGCAACTCTCCCAGGAAATTTTAGAAATGAAACTTCTCAAAAATATGCCAAAAGCATGGGAGAATTGCCAGGGGGGGACTTTAGAAGGCTAGGGGAGAGGAAACACTGAATAAGCAGTGCAACAATTAGCAAGAATGACAACAAGAGGCCCATGCCTCGAAAATAGGCAACTTAACATAATTTCATCAAAAAATTTTAAGTACAGCCCTGATTATTTTTTGCCACTTCTTTTTCCTCTCCTCCTTCTATCCTCCTTAGAATCACATTTTCTCCAAAAATTACATGTCTGGCATCCTTTAAACTGAGATTTACAAGCACAAAGATCAGTGAGATGTTGACTGATGAAGGGCCAAACAGAGAATGATAATTGGCGCCAATTTCGGGACGACTGCGTCACTGCGCATGCGCAGTAGAGGCGTACTATGGAGGTCCTTTAGGACATGATTTCTTTTTGTTTTGGATGCAAATTTTGGGGATTGGGGGGCAAAATTTGTGTTTGGCCCTGGTTTTGTTGGAGTTAGCACCAGCTAAGTCTGGGTCATTGGTACAGTATAAAAATATAATCTTTTTTCAACTGCTGAATTTGCATATTATGTGGGCGGATGAAGCCGATTCGTTGGGTAAAGGGTTAAACAAGGGGAATTCAGTGGTTATTAGAGTGAATCTTTCAAAGATCACAAGATTTTTTATTCAATTATCAGGAGTTCACTCTTTTATCTATATGCAATTACAGTACAGAATAAAATTCATCATTAGCAAAATTTTAATTAATGAAGCACCGGGTGGTACATTAATTAAATTTGTTATGATTATTCCTATAATTAGTTTTTTGAATCTAATATTATTGCATCTATGGAAACATTGCCCCCCTCTGTGGAAAGTGACGAGCCAATGGTGGCCATACTGTAACTGGTTGAGAGCTGGAAGCCACTATCAGGTCTTTCAAAATGAAAGTATCAATGACAGTGCAGCTTAACTTGACTGTGTGTCGATAAGATAAACATGCTGTGAATTTTATTGGATACATAACTCAAATTTATTTGAATTAATACAAAGGTTGGTGCAAAAATAATGCACAGTTGTTGTTTACTGAAGTCATTTATTCAAATGGCAATAGAGTTGAAATTAGAAACTGCATGAATTCTGAAATGATGTCACAGAGATTTACCATATTTGTACACTCCCAATAATTTTCGAGTACAGTAAAACCTGTCTTGAGAGAGAGACCACTGTCGTTAGAGACCACCTGTCTTGAGAGACCACTGTGACCTTGTACTGATTGGTTTCACTCTATAATGGACCTGTCATGAGAGACCACCTGTCTTGAGAGACAACCTGTCTTGAGAGACCACAAAACTGTGGCAAAAACTCAGTTTTTCACCTGTTTTGAGACACCAGAAAATCAATTTTTGGCAATTTCAGAGTATTAAAATCAGTAAACAGGTTGAGGGTTAGATTTTTTTTGGTGGTCTGAATTTGTTATTCAAAATTTGTTTTATTAAAAATTATTGGAGAGTGTCTGTGGGCACTCTCCAATAATTTGTAATAAATCAAATTTATACAAAATATTTGTGTTTGACTGAAGAGGAAACATGAGCAAGGAGAAAGATGGAATTTGTTCTGGTATCTTCATTGTTGTAACTCAGCCAGTTAAGATCACTGCAGAGTGCACATAAATCAATAGTTCAAAAATGTAACCAGGATATCGGCTCAACAGTGAAGTTTTTCATTTTATACACTTTTATCTTTAATTTATTAAACACTGCCTTTGTACTTGTATTTAAACTGAATTAAAATAAAACAATAATAAAAAAAATTCGAAAAATCAGTTCTCTATTTCTGCAACAAATATTCTCTGTTTGTTCATTCACTGACTAGCAAAAACATCAAACCTGTAATGAGAGACCACCTGTCTTGAGAGACCACTTTTGCTTAGCAAAAGGGGTGGTCTCTCAAGACAGGTTCTACTGTACCTCGTTTGTATCCTCACAATGTCGTGTTTTCTGAAATTTTATCTGCATTAAAGCATTTTAATTACAGATTCATGTAATTCTGTCTTCCACTTAGTGTACAGTGGATTTTTATATGCTCTTTCACATGCAAGCAAAATCTGAGAATCCATATTTTTTTCAAAAATGTATCTTATTGTCCTTTTAAACGATCTGTACTGTATTCTCATGATATCTACACCACGCAATATATACAGTGGAACCCTGTTAATTGAATAGCCACTTTGCCAATGAAAATTATTCAATTAACAGTATTCAATTAACAGGGATTGTGTCATTTTCCTGTATTCTGGAGATAAACTTAGCATTTATTCTATAATAACAAGATACAATAGATTAAATGCCTGTATTGGATGTACTGAGGCCAAATAGGTCTATAAACAAAGGAAAACTGGGGAGAGTCAAGGTAATCTCTCCACAGGTTACAAGATTTTTTATTCAAACAAGCCAAGACCAATACTGGGTCTGGACCTGTGTCGCTGCATGCAATTGATTACAGAGATGAACAGACTTCAAAGTATCGGCAAACAGGACGTGGCTGCACGGCAGATCTGAAAATTAGACACACAATACAACTCATCATTATGAAGCAGCAGACCAAATATAAAATCATTCCCTTTCATAGAAGCCAAGAAAACTTTGACGGAAGAAGTGTTTCGGACGGACTGACGGACAGAGTCGAGCGGTTACTAGACCTGCTCTGCCGCTGGCGACGCAGGTAATAATAACAGCAGTTTACTCTATAACCTACATTCAATTAACTTCTAAAATTTGTACTGGAGGTATGGTAAATGGTTTTGTGTTGGGAAATTATATTCAATTAACAGGGTTATTCAGTTAAGAGACATCCAATTAAGTGGGCTCACTGTATATGTTATCCCACCCACCTCTAATGACAATATGCTTGAATAAATTTGTCTGAACACTGAAAAAAAACTTGAGACTGAAAAACTCTATATGTATTGGAAAACAAAGTATTGCCAGTAGTTAACAAAACGAAACTCACCTCTTCAACAAAACACCATACTAGTCGTCGACTCATTAGGATCGCAAGAAATGCAGCTAGATAGGGATCAATTAGATAAAAGTTCTGAAACAAATAATTAATACCATATGATGATAGCATATAATATGCAAGGCAGGCCCCTAATGAAAGTGTCAATGACACTGTAGCTCAACTTGACAAACTTGAACTTGGTAAGTTATAAATAAAATGGCAAAATTGAAGATCATTGGTACCTATGTTATTTGATGAAATTTCAACATAACAGCATTGTGTGTGCACAACGTCAGAGTAATCCATGCAATTTGTAAATGTAAACTGTGAGACTGGCTAAAGGAAGAATGTTGACACACAAATGCAGTATGTTCAGAGGTTATTGTAAATGGAACTTTTTTCACAGAAATGAATGCTAAGCAATAACTCTTATCTAAAGGTCTTGCCTAATGAGCACACCAAGCTAAAAAACAATCCTATGATAAATGTGGCCTGTAGGCCATGTCAAAGAAGAATGTTGATGCACAAATGCAATAAATTCAAAGATTGTTGCTAACAGCAACAGTTTTTGATGGAAATGAAAACAACATGATAATGAATGTGCCCTCTGATGCATACCAAAAGAAGATGTTAATGCACAAATGCACTAGGCAGAAGGTCATTGCTTGTGGCAATGGGGTTTTTTTTTGGGGGGGGGGGGGGGGGTTTGGGGGGGGGGGGGGGGGGTATGGAAATTCACAAATATACCCCGCTGAGAGTTCAAAAGGGATAAGTTGATGCACAAATGCAGTAAGTTTAAGTTCAAAGGCTGGTGATAACGACAATAATTGTTTATGGAAATGAAAAAAAGCAATAGCCCACATCTACAGGTTACCCCGAACACACATACCAAGTTTCAAAGTGATCCGATCATAAATGTGCCCTGAAGGGTGTGTTAAAGGGAAATATTGAGGCCTGATTAAACGAAGTTAAAAGGTCAGTGGCAACATTTTTTGACAAATAGGAAGAAAATTGACAGCTCCCATATAGATGTCACACCACACAAGCATACCAAGTTTGCAAGCGATCCAATGATAAATGTGCCCTGCAGGGTGTGTCAAAGGGAAATATTGATGCTTAACTGCACTAAGTTTTTACTAAGTTCATCGAAGGTCATTACCAATGGCAACATTTTTTGATGGAAATCGAAGAAAATCGATAGCTCCCATCTAGAGAAAACCCCAAACAAGCATATAAAGTTTCAAACCGGTCCAATCCTAAATGGGGCCTGTAGGGCATGCCAAATGAATACACTGATACCTGACTAAACTAAGTTCAAAGATCGTTGCCAGCGGCAGCATTTTTTGACGGACAGAAATGGAAGAAAATCGATAGCTCCCATCTAGAGGTCACCCCAAACAAGCATACCAAGTTTCATAGCGATCCAATCATAAATGTGCCCCGTAGGGTGTGCCAAAGGGAAATATTGAGGTTTAACTAAACTAAGTTCTAAGAACATTGGCCGCGGTAATATTTTTTGACGGAAATTGAAAAAAATTGATAGCTCCCATCTAGAGGTCACCCCAAACAAGCAAACCAAGTTTCAAAGCAATCCAATCATAAATGTGCCCTGTAGGGTGTGCCAAAGGGAAATATTGAGGTTTGACTAAACTAAGTTCTAAGAATGTTGGCCTTGGCAACATTTTTTGACGGAAATTGAAAATGAAAGTGTCAATGACACTGTAGCTCAACTTGACAAACTTGAACTTGGTAAGTTATAAATGAAATGGCAAAATTGAAGATCACTGGTACCAGTGTCATTTTTTTTTGCCAGTGGCAACATTTTTTAACAGAAACCGAAGAAAATCGATAGCTCCAATCTAGAGGCCTTCCCAAACAAGCATGCCAGGTTTCAAAGCAATCCGATCATAAATGTGCCCTGTAGGGTGTACAAAAGGGAAATATTGTGGTCTGACTCGACTAAATTCTAAGAACGTTGGCCGTGGCAACATTTTTTGACGGAAATTGAAGAAAATCGATAGCTCCCATCTAGAGGTCTCCCCCAAACAAGCATACCAGGTTTCAAAGCAATCAAATCATAAATGTGCCCTGTAGGGTGTGCCAAAGGGAAATATTGTGGTCTGACTAAACTGAGTTCTAAAAACGTTGGCTGCGGCAACATTTTTTGACAGAAATTGAAGAAAATCGATAGCTCCCATCTGGAGGTCACCCCAAACAAGCATGCCAGGTTTCAAAGCAATCCGATCATAAATGTACCCTGTAGGGTGTGCCAATGGGAAATATTGAGTCTTCTGACTAAACTAAGTTCTAAGAATGTTGGCCGCGGCAACATTTTTTGACGGAAATTGAAGAAAATCGATAGCTCCCATCTAGAGGTATTCCCAAACAAGCATACAAGGTTTCAAAGCAATCTGATCATAAATGTGCCCTGTAGGGTGTGCCAAAGGGAAATATTGAGGTCTGACTAAACTAAGTTCTACGAACGTTGGCCGTGGCAACATTTTTTGCCGGAAATTGAAGAAAATCGATAGCTCCCATCTAGAGGTCACCCTAAATAAGCACACCAGGTTTCAAAGCAATCAAATCATAAATATGCCCTGTAGGGTGTGCCAAAGGGAAATATTGTGGTTTGACTAAACTAAGTTCTAAGAACGTTGGCCGCGGCAACATTTTTTGACGGAAATTGAAGAAAATCGATAGCTCCCATCTAGAGGTCACCCCAAACAAGCATACCAAGTTTCAAAGTAATCTGATCATAAATGTGACCTGTGAGGTGTGCCAAAGGAAATTGTGGACGTACGTACTAACGTACTAACGTACGTACGTACGTACATACGTACGTACGTACGTACGCCGACGGGCGAGAAGTGATGGCAATAGCTCAGCTTGACTTTGTCAAGTTGAGCTAAAAATTGATAGCTCCCATCTAGAGGCCACCCCAAACAAGCACACCAAGTTTCAAAGCAATCTAATCATAAATGTGCCCTGTAGGGTGTGCCAAAGGGAAATATTGAGGTTTGACTAAACTAAGTTCTAAGAACATTGGCCGCGGCATCATTTTTTGATGTAAATGGAAGAAAATCGATAGCTCCCATCTAGAGGTCACCCCAAATAAGCATGCCAGGTTTCAAAGCAATCCAATCATAAATGTGCCCTGTAGACTGTGCCAAAGGGAAATATTGAGGTTTGACTAAACTAAGTTCTAAGAACATTGGCCGCGGTAATATTTTTTGACGGAAATTGAAAAAAATTGATAGCTCCCATCTAGAGGTCACCCCAAACAAGCAAACCAAGTTTCAAAGCAATCCAATCATAAATGTGCCCTGTAGGGTGTGCCAAAGGGAAATATTGAGGTTTGGCTAAACTAAGTTCTAAGAATGTTGGCCTTGGCAACATTTTTTGACGGAAATTGAAAATGAAAGTGTCAATGACACTGTAGCTCAACTTGACAAACTTGAACTTGGTAAGTTATAAATGAAATGGCAAAATTGAAGATCACTGGTACCAGTGTCATTTTTTTTTGCCAGTGGCAACATTTTTCGACAGAAACCGAAGAAAATCGATAGCTCCCATCTAGAGGCCTTCCCAAACAAGCATGCCAGGTTTCAAAGCAATCCGATCATAAATGTGCCCTGTAGGGTGTACAAAAGGGAAATATTGTGGTCTGACTCGACTAAATTCTAAGAACGTTGGCCGTGGCAACATTTTTTGACGGAAATTGAAGAAAATCGATAGCTCCCATCTAGAGGTCTCCCCCAAACAAGCATACCAGGTTTCAAAGCAATCAAATCATAAATGTGCCCTGTAGGGTGTGCCAAAGGGAAATATTGTGGTCTGACTAAACTGAGTTCTAAAAACGTTGGCTGCGGCAACATTTTTTGACAGAAATTGAAGAAAATCGATAGCTCCCATCTGGAGGTCACCCCAAACAAGCATGCCAGGTTTCAAAGCAATCCGATCATAAATGTACCCTGTAGGGTGTGCCAATGGGAAATATTGAGTCTTCTGACTAAACTAAGTTCTAAGAATGTTGGCCGCGGCAACATTTTTTGACGGAAATTGAAGAAAATCGATAGCTCCCATCTAGAGGTATTCCCAAACAAGCATACAAGGTTTCAAAGCAATCTGATCATAAATGTGCCCTGTAGGGTGTGCCAAAGGGAAATATTGAGGTCTGACTAAACTAAGTTCTACGAACGTTGGCCGTGGCAACATTTTTTGCCGGAAATTGAAGAAAATCGATAGCTCCCATCTAGAGGTCACCCTAAATAAGCACACCAGGTTTCAAAGCAATCAAATCATAAATGTGCCCTGTAGGGTGTGCCAAAGGGAAATATTGTGGTTTGACTAAACTAAGTTCTAAGAACGTTGGCCGCGGCAACATTTTTTGACGGAAATTGAAGAAAATCGATAGCTCCCATCTAGAGGTCACCCCAAACAAGCATACCAAGTTTCAAAGTAATCTGATCATAAATGTGACCTGTGAGGTGTGCCAAAGGAAATTGTGGACGTACGTACTAACGTACTAACGTACGTACGTACGTACATACGTACGTACGTACGTACGCCGACGGACAAGAAGTGATGGCAATAGCTCAGCTTGACTTTGTCAAGTTGAGCTAAAAATTGATAGCTCCCATCTAGAGGCCACCCCAAACAAGCACACCAAGTTTCAAAGCAATCTAATCATAAATGTGCCCTGTAGGGTGTGCCAAAGGGAAATATTGAGGTTTGACTAAACTAAGTTCTAAGAACATTGGCCGCGGCATCATTTTTTGATGTAAATGGAAGAAAATCGATAGCTCCCATCTAGAGGTCACCCCAAATAAGCATGCCAGGTTTCAAAGCAATCCAATCATAAATGTGCCCTGTAGACTGTGCCAAAGGGAAATATTGAAGTTTGACTAAACTAAGTTCTAAGAACGTTGGCCGCGGCAACATTTTTTGACGGAAATTGAAGAAAATCGATAGCTCCCATCTAGAGGTCACCCCAAACAAGCATACCAAGTTTCAAAGCGATCCAATCATAAATGTGCCCTGTAGGGTGTGCCAAAGGGAAATATTGAGGTTTGACTAAACTAAGTTCTAAGAACATTGGCTGCAGCAATTTTTTTTGACGGAAATTGAAAAAAATCGATAGCTCCCATCTAGAGGTCACCCCAAACAAGCATACCAAGTTTCAAAGCAATCCAATCATAAATGTGCCCTGTAGGGTGTGCCAAAGGGAAATATTGAGGTTTGACTAAACTAAGTTCTAAGAACATTGGCTGCGACAACTTTTTTTGACGGAAATTCAAGAAAATCGATAGCTCCCATCTAGAGGTCACCCCAAACAAGCGTACCAAGTTTCAAAGCGATCTGATCATAAATGCGACCTGTGAGGTGTGCCAAAGGAAATTGTGGACGTACGTACTAACATACCAACATACTAACGTACGTACATACGCCGACGGACGAGAAGTGATGGCAATAGCTCAGCTTGACTTTATCAAGTTGAGAAAAAAATTAAACAGGAGATGGGATGAAGGTGGAAGTATGTCTAAAAAATTATCTTATTAATTTAGTTTAGCAATACAGAATGGTAATTAACGACCATCACATTTTGAGAAAAAAATCAATATCTGGCCTTTATAAAATGTCAACCTTTCACTTCTAAAATATGGTAAAGATAAATAATGTTCATGACCTCAGAGATCTCACTGAAACAAAAGAACAGCATAACCATGTTAACTGAAAAGCCACTTAGTCAAGAAAAATATTCAATTAACATTAACCACCATATTCAAGTATTCAATTAACAGGAACTCGGTCATTTTTTTTATATGTCAATGTTAAACTGAGCATATAGTCTACAGTACAGTCGCCAGAGACTGGTCACTTTACATGGGTGAGAAACATTTCCACAGATGCAATACTATTAGATTCCAAACACTAATTATAGGAATAATCATCAAAAATTTAATTAATGAATCACCGGGTACAACCCGGTGCTTCATTAATTAAAATTTTGCTGAAGATTTTTATTACCTGGTAAATGCAAGCATGGACATCACCGCCCACACATGGATTATGATCAATCAACAGTGACTCATAGAGGTCTGTCAAACAAGATATTAGAGATTAAATGCTTGTTTTCATGCTCTGAAGAAACGGAGGTCTAAAACATTAGGAATTCAGGGGCTATAAGGGTAATTCTTTGTAAGAACATTAACATAAGATTTTTATTCAATTAAAAGGAGTTTAGATATATACATGTATACAATTAACAGGTAAAATTGGTACTAAAGATTTGGAAAATGGTTTGATACATGTATTTGGAAGTTATTTGCAATTAGCAGGATTATTCAATTAAGAAATATCCAACTCAGTGGGATCCACAGTATCAGCATCTGATGCCATAATTCCCTGTGAGGTATCCACCTGTACCTGAAGATTCTTTTCAGTAAAGACAAATAGGATTAAAACTCACTTGCAATGAGTCGGGAACTTATTTTTGCTGTTATTGTAGACAATAGTTGAAGATACAATTCCAAACATGTCCATTAACCTCTTCCCACAGTACAAATGTAGAGACCAATGTTGTTCAACTACTTAAAATTCTCAGGCATGAACACACATGAATACTTATTTTTGTGGAAACATTTTCAAAATCACAATTTTTTCTGACGATGAGGCTATTAAAATAAAAATACTGGGTTTTCAGGCACCTCCCTCTTCACTGAAGAGCTGACTCATCACTCCTTTTTTATTATCTGGACATCTCTTCACTATTTTGCACTTGTAGGATAAAAACTTGACCAACAAGATATAGTTGGTTAAATTTGCAACAGCACTATGGGAAGTTTTCATTGATGAAAAATTAAAAAAAAAATTTCTCCACATAATAGTGTGATAGTAGTTCAATTTTTAATTCCAACTATTTTCAGGAGTTTGTAGATGAACAAAAATTAAAACTAGATGGTGCCATTTGTGTGCGAAGCACACTATAGTATATCCCCGCATTTGCACTTTCCTTTTTGGTTAGTGCAGGATACAGACTTGGATAAAAAGGCTTCACGCATGTGTGTGATTTAAAATGATAAAACAGTATTTAATTTCCTTCTGAAGACTCACATGTGAAACTACTTCAATATTTCAAACAAGATACTTCACCCAACATGATGTATAAAGGGTAGTGTTCTGATCACATCATTGTCACATGATTGAAAAACCACTTGGACCCAAATCAAAATTCCGAAACCTTCATGCACATCTACAGATGCTATCTGAACATGTTAACATGGTTTAAACGTTTCGAATTCAATACCCTAAGAGCCTTTGAGCAGACAAAGACTTTCTAAGGATAAAAGTGGTTCCACTGGAACCACCTGGAACCAAATCAAAATTCCGAAACCTTCATGCACATCTACAGATGCTCTCTGAACATGTTAACATGGTTTAAACGTTTCGAATTCAATACCCTAAGAGCCTTTGAGCAGACAAAGACTTTCTAAGGATAAAAGTGGTTCCACTGGAACCACTTGGACCCAAATCAAAATTCCAAAATCTTCATGCACATCTACAGATGCTATCTGAACATGTTAACATGGTTTAAACGTTTCAAATTCAATACCCTACGAGCCTTTGTGTGGACAAAGATTTTCTAAGGATAAAAGTAGTTCCACTGGAACCACCTGGAACCAAATAAAAATTCCGAAACCTTCATGCACATCTACAGATGCTATCTGAACATGTTAACATGGTTTAAACGTTTCGAATTCAATACCCTAAGAGCCTTTGAGCGGACAAAGATTTTCTGAGGGTAAAAGTGGTTCCACTGGAACCACTTGGACCCAAATGAAAATTCCAAAACCTTCATGCACATCTACAGATGCTATCTGAACATGTTAACATGGTTTAAACATTTCGAATTCAATACCCTAAGAGCCTTTGAGCGGACAAAGATTTTGTAAGGATAAAAGTGGTTCCACTGGAACCACTTGGACCCAAATCAAAATTCCGAAACCTTCATGCACATCTACAGATGCTATCTGAACATGTTAACATGGTTTAAACGTTTCGAATTAAATACCCTAAGAACCTTTGAGCGGACAAAGATTTTCTAAGGATAAAAGTGGTTCCACTGGAACCACCAGGAACAAAATCAAAATTCCGAAACCTTCATGCACATCTACAGATGCTATCTGAACATGTTAACATGGTTTAAACGTATCGAATTCAATACCCTAAGAACCTTTGAGCGGACAAAGATTTTCTAAGGATAAAAATGGTTCCACTGGAACCACTTGGAACCAAATCAAAATCCCGAAACCTTCATGCACATGTACTGGTGATACCTGAACACATTAGCATAGTTTAAACATTAATGCAAGTGAATGTAACACCGGACGGACGTATGGACGGACGGACGGACGGACGGACGGACGTACGTACGTACGTACGTACGGACGGAGATAACGCCAATATCCCCGACAATACCCTAAGATGCTATCTGAACATGTTAACATGGTTTAAATGTTTCAAATTGAATACCCTACGAGCCTTTTAGCGGACAAAGATTTTATGAGGGTAAAAGTGTTTCCACTGGAACCACTTGGACCCAAATCAAAATTCCAAAACCTTCATGCACATCTACAGATGCTATCTGAACATGTTAACATGGTTTAAATGTTTCAAATTCAATACCCTACGAGCCTTTGAGTCATCAAAGATTTTCTAAGGATAAAAGTGGTTCCACTGGAACCACCTGGAACCAAATCAAAATTCTGAAACCTTCATGCACATCTACAGATGCTATCTGAACATGTTAACATGGTTTAAACGTTTCGAATTCAATACCCTAAGAGCCTTTGAGCGGACAAAGATTTTCTGAGGGTAAAAGTGGTTCCATTGGAACCACTTGGACCCAAATCAAAATTGTGAAACCCTCATGCACATCTACAGATGCTATCTGAACATGTTAACATGGTTTAAACGTTTCGAATTTAATACCCTAAGAGCCTTTGAGTGGACAAAGATTTTCTAAGGCTAAAAGTGGTTCCACTGGAACCACTTGGACCCAAATCAAAATTCCGAAACCTTCATGCACATCTACAGATGCTATCTGAACATGTTAACATGGTTTAAACGTTTCGAATTCAATACCCTAAGAACCTTTGAGCGGACAAAGATTTTCTAAGAATAAAAGTGGTTCCACTGGAACCACCTGGAACCAAATCAAAATTCCGAAACCTTCATGCACATCTACAGATGCTCTCTGAACATGTTAACATGGTTTAAATGTTTCGAATTCAATACCCTAAGAGCCTTTGAGCGGACAAAGACTTTCTAAGGATAAAAGTGGTTCCACTGGAACCACTTGGACCCAAATCAAAATTCCAAAACCTTCATGCACATCTACAGATGCTATCTGAACATGTTAACATGGTTTAAACATTTCAAATTCAATACCCTACGAGCCTTTGTGTGGACAAAGATTTTCTAAGGATAAAAGTGGTTCCACTGGAACCACCTGGAACCAAATAAAAATTCCGAAACCTTCATGCACATCTACAGATGCTATCTGAACATGTTAACATGGTTTAAATGTTTCGAATTCAATACCCTAAGAGCCTTTGAGCGGACAAAGATTTTCTGAGGGTAAAAGTGGTTCCACTGGAACCACTTGGACCCAAATGAAAATTCCAAAACCTTCATGCACATCTACAGATGCTATCTGAACATGTTAACATGGTTTAAACATTTCGAATTCAATACCCTAAGAGCCTTTGAGCGGACAAAGATTTTGTAAGGATAAAAGTGGTTCCACTGGAACCACTTGGACCCAAATCAAAATTCCGAAACCTTCATGCACATCTACAGATGCTATCTGAACATGTTAACATGGTTTAAACGTTTCGAATTCAATATCCTAAGAACCTTTGAGCGGACAAAGATTTTCTAAGGATAAAAGTGGTTCCACTGGAACCACCTGGAACAAAATCAAAATTCCGAAACCTTCATGCACATCTACAGATGCTATCTGAACATGTTAACATGGTTTAAATGTTTCAAATTCAATACCCTAAGAGCCTTTGAGTGGACAAAGATTTTCTGAGGGTAAAAGTGGTTCCACTGGAACCACTTGGACCCAAATCAAAATTCCGAAACCTTCATGCACATCTACAGATGCTATCTGAACATGTTAACATGGTTTAAAAGTTTCGAATTCAATACCCTAAGAGCCTTTGAGCGGACAAAGATTTTCTGAGGGTAAAAGTGGTTCCACTGGAACCACTTGGAACCAAATCAAAATCCCGAAACCTTCATGCACATGTACTGGTGATACCTGAACACATTAGCATAGTTTAAACATTAATGCAAGTGAATGTAACACCGGACGGATGTACGGACGGACGTACGTACGTACGGACGGAGATAACGACAATATCCCCGACGAAAGCGGGGATAAAAAAATAGAAAGCCACCATCCCTCATCATGAAATTGAGAGAAAATTTCCTGAGACAAGAATATTTTAAATAGGCCTAATTTGATCTTGTTTGAATTGGCAACGTCACAGTTTTGTGAACTGGTCAGTTTCAAAGAGCCATATGAATGTACAACAGGCCAAAATTCATATTTATTTATTTATTTATTTATTTATTTATTTATTTATTTATTTATTTATTGGTGTTTAAGGTCACATACTTATGCACAATGGCTAATCATGACTGTGACAGTTTTACGGGTGGAGGAAGCCGGAGAACCCGGAGAGAACCACCAAGCAACGACGAGCAGCTGCCGGCTCCCCAACGTTGTAACTCTGCACTGCAGCACAGGCAGGGTTAGATTGGTTGAAGACATGCACACCATCGACGTGCAGTACGCCTTAGTACACAGCATCATCGTGCCCCCATGTGGACAATCGGGGTTAAGTGCCTTGCCCAAGGACACAATGTGGGAGTCGAATCGATCGCGCAGATGGTCACCCATCCCAGGACTAATCGGGCTTGACGTTGCTTAACTTCAGTGATCTGATGAGAACCGGTTACCACAACGCCACCATGCCCCGCAAAAATTCATAGGAATGAGAAGATAAAACAAGAGGCCCCAAAGAGCCTTAATCGCTCCCCCGGCCAAAGTGGTTCAAAGAAGTATTTGGGGTCACATTCAGTTAGACATGGTTCATCAACACTACAAAGGAATGAAATCACGAGAGACAAATTTTATGGTACTAGGGACATGGCTTGAACAAACTTGAATCTTACCCCACTAAGGATGCTGCATACCAAATATCAAAAAAATTCATCTGCTGGATCTGAAGAAGAAGATTTTTAAAGAAAATTCCTAATTTTGAACTAAGTTATCATTCAGGCTTCCACAGTGAGCCCAAATATGAATCCAGGGACTTGGCTTGAACAAACTTGAATCTCACCCCCTAAGGATGCTGCATGCCAAATATCAAAACATTTTGACTGCTAAATCTGAAGAAGAAGATTTTTAAAGAAAAATTCCTCATATTGTCTAAGTTATAATTCGAGCTCCCACAGGGAGCCCAAATATGGACTCAGGGACTTGGCTTTACAAATTTGAATCTCACCCTCCAAAGGATGCTACACTCCACATATCAAAACATTCCGACTGCTGGATCTGAAGAAGATTTTTTAAGAAAATTCCTCATTTGGAACTAAGTTACAATTCAAGCTCCCACAGTGAGCCGAAATATGGACCTAGGGACATGGCTTGAACAAACTTGAATCTCACCCCCCTAAGGATGCTGCATATCAAATATCAAAACATTCTGACTGCTAGATCTGAAGAAGAGTTTTAAAGAAAATTCCTCATTTTGAACTAAGTTATCATTCAGGCTCCCATAGTGAGCCCAAATATGGACCTAGGGACATGGCTTGAACAAACTTGAATCTCACTCCCCTAAGGATGCTGCATACCAAATATCAAAACATTCCAACTGCTGGATCTGAAGAAGAAGATTTTTCAAGAAAATTCCTCATTTTGAACTAAGTTATAATTTGGGCTACCACAGTGAGCCCAAATATGAACCCAGGGACTTGGCTTGAACAAACTTGAATCTCACCCCCCTAAGCATGCTGCATACCCAATATCAAAAGATTCTGCCTGCTGGATCTTGAGAAGAAGATTTTTAAAGAAATTTGGCTGAAATGCACTAAGTTCAAATTTGGGCTCCTATACTGAGCCCAAATATGAACGCAGCACGCCGATTTTTACAAACTTGAATCCAATATACCACACAATGTTGCATACCAAATATCAAAAGATTCTGCCTGCTGGATCTGGAGAAGAAGATTTTTTAAGAAATTTGCCTGAAATGCACTAAGTTCGAATTCGAGCTTCTATAGTGAGTCCAAATATGAATCCAGGGGGCCGATTTGAACAAACTTGAATCAGATCCACCCCACAATGTTGCATACCAAATATCAAAAGATTTGGCCAGCTGGATCTGGAGGAGAAGATTTTTTTAAGAAATTTGCCTGAAATGCACTAAGTTCGAATTCAAGTTTCTCTAGTGAGCCCAAATATGAATCCAGGGGGCCGATTTGAACATACTTGAATCAGATCCACTCCACAATGTTGCATACCAAATATCAAAAGATTCTGCCTGCTGGATCTGTAGAAGATTTTTTAAGAAATTTGCCTGAAATGACCTAAGTTCAAATTCGGGCTTCTATACTGAGCCCAAATGTGAATCCAGGGGGCCGATCTGAACAAACTTGAATCAGATCCACCCACAATGTTGCATACCAAATATCAAAAGATTCTGCCTGCTACATCTTGAGAAGAAGATTTTTAAAGAAATTTGCCTGAAATGCACTAAGTTAGAATTCAGGCTCCTATACTGAGCCCAAATATGAACCCAGGGGGGCTGATTTGTACAAACTTGAATCAGATCCACCCCACAATGTTGCATACCAAATATCAAAAGATTCTTCCTTCTGGATCTGGAGAAGAAGATTTTTTAAGAAATTTGCCTGAAATGCACTAAGTTCAAATTTGGGCTTCTATACTGATCCCAAATATAAACCCAGGGGGCCGATTTGTACAAACTTGAATTAGATCCACCCCACAATGGTGTATACCAAATATCAAAAGATTCTGCCTGCTGGATCTGGATAAGAAGATTTTTTAAGAAATTTGCCTGAAATGCACCAAGTTCAAATTCGGGCTTCTATAGTGAGCCCAAATATGAATCCATAGGGCCGATTTGAACAACTTGAATACGCCCTCCCTAGAGATGATGTATACCAAATAGGAAAGAATTCTGCCTGGTGGATCTGAAGAAGAAGATTTTTTTGAATTTTGGAAAGAAATTCATGGGTGCTATCAGAGTTATGCCCCTTGTGGTGCCCCCTGTGAGTGTGGCAAGTTTATTTGTACAAGTTTGAATTGACATATGATGGGGAACATGCACACCAAATCTGGTTCAATTTGATCCAATAGTTTGTGAGGAGTAGTCGATAATGTAAAGTTCACGACGGACAACGGACGATGGACGGCAAGTGATAAGTTAAGCTCCCTTCGGTGAGCTAAAAAAGCCTCCCTCCCAATTGAACTCTTCCAATTGCTGCCATTGAACTGACATAGAAGATACCACCAGGCTTCAAAGGGTTAATAGGCAAATTAACATTTACATGTAAAAGATTTTCAAGAGAAATTTTAGAAAAAATAATTTATAAAAAGATTGTTTATGAATCTTTTCTTGTCAATGAATTTCTGGTAATCATACACCTTTTGCTATGCTTCAGAAGCAAAAATTATTTTTAAGAATACAGCTGAATGAAATTTTTGTGAATAGCATTTACAGTACAGTCACCGTGGATTGGTCGTAATCCACATGTGGGCAGTTATGTTTACCAGGTAGTAAAAATCATCACCAGCAAAATTTTAATTAATGAAACACCGGGTTGTACCCTGTGCTTCATTAATTAAATTTTTGATGATTATTCCTGTAATTAGTCTTTGGAATCTAATATTGCGTCCGTAGAAATATTGTCCACGCGTGAAAAGTGACCAGTCCACGGCGACTGTACTGTAGCAGATTAAACTGATCTGTTAGAAGAGGTAGTCGAGTTAAACTTACCAATGCATACACCGAATGAGAGTGAGGCAGCCACCAGACAGTTTTATATAGATTGATATATTGTAGTGACATAACGGTAATGCCATAGAGATAAATCATTAACTCAAATGATAAGTTGCTGTCACTAGGAATCTCTGGGAGATGAGCGTGCTTCGGCACTACAACCATAGTTGCTAATGGAATCATATTCTCACTTTCCACAGTGCCAGAGCTGAAAGAAATAAAAAAAAAACATTTTAAGCCTTTACCCAATAAGCAATTTATTATTTTAGTGCCTGAGAAACAGATTTTTAACTTTTTTAGGTCTTAATTACAATTTCATCAAAACCATATCATGTGACACCCCCCCCCCCCCCCTCGACCGAAATGAGCCCAACAAGCTCTTCAAATGAGTGGTAACATGATATAGCTTTGTTAAAAAAAAAAAATGTTCAACCACTCAATTTGTGAATTACTCGGGTGGATGCGGCCTATTCATTTGATAAAGGTTAACCCTTAAGGGTCTAATCTCCGACATTGATCACATTTTTTGCAACAGAACAGGTACCCTACATGCAGTCATTGATGCTCAAGGATCTGGGCATGGCGACACATACATCTGCAACTGATTGTTGAGATGCGTCGCAAATAAGTCTATCATTGGACGATCCCATTGGTAGCAAATCTGAGTGAATACTCGTTTGTTGAGAGTCCATTCTGACGGTAACATGCGACCTTTCCAAGAAAGGAATTCTGCTAGAACGTTCAGACGATCCGGTATATGACGGACCGATAGACGAACTTGATGCTCTAGGAAAAACAGAAGGATCCTTTCCATTAAATTGAATAACGGAATGGAATGAGTGCCTCCCTGGTTCCGAATGTATGCTACTACTGTCGAATTGTCGGACAGAATTTGAACGTGCAAATTCTGAAGACTGTTCATTCATTGACGTAGCGCAAGCCATATTGACATCATCTCTTGATGCTTATGTACTTGTTAGGAACTGCAGATCCCAAAGACCCTGGCACTTTGAAACCGTTGGGCTCAGAGTTGCACCCCAACCTGTTTGACTCACATCCCTCATTATCGTAAAACTCGGATCCAGCAGTTGCAGTGGTACTCCTTGAGTTAACCACTGAATATCTGCCCAAGTCTGAATCTCTTGTTTCACTTGATTCAACAAGACGATGTTCGATTCGAGCGAATGAGTCTTCACACCCCAATTCTGAGATAAAATATATGTGGAGTGGACGAGTACGTAGCCGCTCCATTGGAATAAGATCCGCAGTGGGTCCACACAAACCTGTCAAGTCTCATGAATTCTCTCGCTGTTACTACATCTGAGTGAAGACAAAAGCAAGCGTAACAACTGACTAATATCGCTCTGGTTAACGGCAGATGAACGAGATTGTTGTGCATCTCAAAGCTCATTCCCACTTGGGTGAATGAGTAGGACGGCACTAGATCCGACTTCTTTTCGTTTACTATGAAACCGATACGTCGAAGCAATTGAAGCAGACTCTGAACATCGTTCTGAAGCATTAACTTGCTGCCGTAACTCTGAAGAATGTCGTCCAAGTAGGCCGACGTTAGCATAGACGAATGAGCTCGGAAAAGAGTCATTACCGAGATCATTATTCGAGTGAAGGCCCAGGGCACTAGGTTCAGCCCAGAGCATCACTGCTTGGAACTGAAAACAACTCCTGGGACAGTGAAGCGAAGGTACTTTCTAAAAGCCGGATGTACCATGACATAAAAGTATGTATCCTTGAGATCTATGCTCACATCATAATCGTTCACTCGAGTGCTCTCTCTGACCGATCGGATGGTCTCCATATAAAAATTTTGAGCCACGATCAGTTGTTTATCCAGCTATAACTGGACGAAACGAGCCGTCTGATCTTGGAACCAGGAACAGGTGACTGCAGAAAACTGGAGATTCCTGGTTTTCTACGACGTCTATAGCATTCTTGTCCAAAATCGATTGAACTTCTGATAGAAGCGAATCTCTCTTCTGAACGTTTAACAGAAGCTGAGACCAGCGTGGACTTCGAGTTAATGGTGGTTTTTCCTTGAAGGACAGTTAGACCTTCGGAAATACCGCCTTGCACCCATGGGTCATCCGTAATTGACAACCAACTGGTTAAGAATCTTGACAGCCTTCCACCCACTGGAACGCAATAGAGGTTTAGACCATCACCTCCTGGCCCTGCGAGGATTGCGGAAGGAGAAACCACGTCCTCCACGACCCGCACCTCGCCCAGCCGACCTAGGGGCATCTGACCTGATATCTCGGCCAGCATTACCACCCACCTCTATGTGAGTCGCTACTCTGACGGTCTCTGGAGTAAGACGAAGAGGCTTTCTTAAATCCTCTATAGGAACTTCCTTTGGACGTATTCACCCCTGAAGAGCCTGCCTAACTCCTCCTTGCTGAGTCCAACTTTTTCAAAGTGGAATAAAAGCAGAGAATCCAGAGCTTTCTTAGTAATCTGATTTTTGATTGTAGAAAGCTCAAAGTCAAAGAGAAGCTCTCCTGAGACCGGAGCGACTGGAAGAGAGTGTTTTCACCTTACTATCCACTCTTGTGGATGCAGCCAGGGCAGCATCACGTCTGACCAACTCCATATTGCCACTGAAAGGGCGGAGTTATATGTAGAATATGCTATAGCCCTCGAAAGAACTCTTAAGGAAGTTTGAACATCCTGGAATTCTTTCCCTTCGAGACGTAGTGATAACGCTTTGGTAAGGTGATCTGCATGAGATAATGCGTCTAAATTAATTCTATTAGATGAGATTGTCATCTCCAGTATACTGAAGTAAATAGACATGGACGCCGGCAATAACAATTCCAGGTGTATAGCGCTAGGCGATAAGAAACCAGATTTGCCAGTCTTAGAGGCTAGCTTGAATATAGCGTCATTCAAAAGTTCAAATGTCTGTGACATTTCTGGACTGGGTCGGAAACCCAGGGACAGTGTCCCTAATCCGGCCGAAAAAGTCTGTATCCAGTGACGCTTTTAATTTTTTATCAGGTAACGCAGCATTTTTGTCCAGAGAAACAACTTCTAAAAGATGATGCTGGATGAAATCTACGGCCACCTTAAGTTGTTCGGAAAGGGAAAATTTCAGCTGTGCTGATTCCTTTTTACCATCCGCCTGGACCACATAATAATCTCGGTCGCCCCTTACTGACTCTGCAGGGGAGCGAACCGACCCAGCTTGCTCAGATAGTTTCTTTACTGAAAAAGTTTCTGATAGCTGCTGGGATGCTGCGATGAATTGAGCTATCTGTGATAGCAAGTCTGTCACGGAGGCCTGTGGAGCCACGGTCTTTAGCCGCTGGAAGCTCCAGGGGCATTAATTCCTGCATACTTCTCATATGCGAACATACCAAGTGGAAAGGCCTTGTGTCCTTGGCTAGCGGATGGCGTGACCTGGTCGACGTGGACTCCCTGGTCAGCGAAGCAGGCTGGATATCTGTGGTCACATAGCCAAGGTGCGGTCGTGTGTGCTGACGTGAGGATGAGGAAGCCAATAGACAAGCCGCGTTGGACTGTCTATGTGACGGAGCGTCCCGAGCAGAAGGAGTGGACGTATGCTCCGACTAACAAACATTACATACTACAATATATGGGCCCAGATGTTGTTGTAAGAAAGAGGGGGCCTCTCTCGCTCGTGGTCCGGGTAGACCTGGACGAGCTAGCTACCGGACTGACAGGCTTCCTCCGTACTATCCTCAGATCTGTCGTCGCTGGGTGTGCGCGTTCAATGTTTATAGTGCTCGCATCACCCGAATTCCTTCCCTGGAACGCAACGGACGAACCCAGCTGCCGAGCCATTCGATGAATGGTCGCTTCACCAGGCGAGCTAGTGGACGACAACTCCGTCGATCCTACTTGGGACCTCTTAGGCAATTGTCGTATTTCCATGAGCACTTAACCGCTAGCTCTTTGTTAGACTGCGATGACAGAGGCACACTTCTTAAAGACATCACAGAAACATCACCCTGTTCTTGTTCCTCTGAAAAAGAGACTGAAAAACTAGAGTGACCTTGCGGAGAGAGGACCGGCATGGACCTCTCACCGCTAACAATATACCGTGACACACGTCTCCAACGTTTGTCATCCCAATTGACACACACTGAGCAAGAATTAGTGCGAGTACATTGACTACAAGAAACACAATGAACATGAGAATCAGAGGAAAACTTCCTCTCATTACAATTTGAACAATATTCTTTCATCATGAAAAAATATAAACAGTCATAGTACTCGCACTAACCCTTGAGAACAAAGATACATAATATAATATAATCCATTACAACATTTCGGAAAAATAATTCAAAAGAAAAAAAAAAAACCTTAATCCATTATAACATTTCGAAAAAATAATTCAAAGGAAAAAAAAAATTCCGAAAAAATTTAAGAAGAGCCCAAGTTCCCAATGGGAACAATGAGCCCAATTGGATCCCAAAAAAGCCTAAGTGTGGACAAAAATTTTAAACCATATTTAAACATTAATGTAACACTTACGGACAATATTAATGTATCTGGCTATGAGCAGAACTAAACAGAAGACAAGTAATCACTATCAGAAGTAACCGTTGTAAACGTAAACAAAAGTGTACAAAAACCGGAAACATGACTCCAGGCACTGTAAACATGGCCCAAAATCAGTTACCAATTTAAACACTATCCGATGTAAAACAGAGACTTCCAGAGAAGAAACTGCAGTACATCAGATGGTAGATGCAGACCAAAATGCCTAACCACCAAAGGGTGAGGGCGTAAGCATGGGGAAAAACAGAATAATTATTCTGTTACCAAGCCAAAACTCCCAAGAAATTTTAGTAAAAAAAAATTACCAAAATTATGCCAAAAGCATGGGAGAATAGCAAGGTGGGTATTAAGGAAAGGGAGAGAGGAAACACTGAACAAACTGTGGAAATTTCATAACAAGAATGTAAACATCAAGCCCATGCCCCGAAATTAGGGAACATGAAATAATTTTGTAAAAAAATTATAAGTTACAGCCCTGAACACATCCTGCCACTGTTTCTTCCTCTCATCCTTATATTTCCTCCTTAGATTCACCATTTCTTTCATAATTATGTGTCTGGCATCATTTAAACTGAGATTTACAAGCACAAATATCAGTGAGATGTTACTAATTTTAGGGCCAAACAAAGAATGACATTTGCGCCAATTTCGAGACCTCCTTGACACTGCACATGCGCAGTGGATAGAAAGTATGGAGGACCACAGAGGACACAGAAATTTTGGATTTTGATGCAAATTTGGGGGATTCGGGGGCAAAATTTGTGTTTGGCCCTAGAATTTAAGGAGTTAGCACCAGCTAAGTCTGGGTCATTGGTACAGTATAAAAATATAAACGAATTCGTGCAACTTTGAATTGCAGAATGAAACAGCATCTGAATGGTTAACATTTCTCCACAAGCAGCGGAATTTACAAGAGAGAAACAATGTGGTGACAAGATCAAAGTGCCCTTTGTCGGTATTAAATGCAGGGGCGAATACCCATTACTTTAGGAGTATGAAAGATTAATCAAATTCTGAAATTGATTGCAGAAATCCTACATGAAATCAGAAGTTGATTTTACACTGTTAATGCTAGTCGTGCTGGCAGAAGGGACTTGGACACTTGTGTGTAAACACAAGGATGTTGTAACTCATTATGAACATTTGATTTAAAAATAAATTGGGGTGAATCGGACAACAAATTGCTCCAGGGACAAATCGGCCATAATTGTCCAGATTGGGAACATCAACTGTTAAATCATGTTCTACTCCAAAACATTTGTTGCATATTATCCACACTGAACCACCCTGTCAATGAAATGGTGCAACTTCTCTTGGAGGGATCGATCGCTCCCGTGGGTCAATTGTCAGGTGAGCTAAATATCACTCGCCATTGATTTCCAAAACCAAAGGATGGAGAAGCTTTCCATAGCAACTCTTGACACGATATTGCATACATGTATAGTGGAATACTGGACAAGTACAATTAACATTCCCAACCTGTATTGATTTGCTCCAGACAAAAGGATGCCCCAACTCAAAACAGTGCTCGTCTTCCAAAGAATGTCTATTGGTAGGGAGGAGGGACCCCTTCCATTACCAGACCTCATTTTTCATATACATGTATTTTGTTGGGACTCTCATTGGATTCCTGCAAATTTCTTTTACAGGAATCTATCAGAATACAATAGTTTAAGAGAACCCAAACACACCAGGCTGACCCTGGTTTGGTCCAATGTTTCAAAAGATTGAACATTAACTCTCTATATGTGGGTGGGATTGGATAGGAAATGAATAATTTATACTCCCCCTCCACCCCTCCCATACAGCCCAGAAATTCAGTACTGATCATCAAGTTCAGTTTTAATTCTTCGAATTCAACATACTCTGTGATGATATTACAAAATTAGGTAATATGTAACTTGTAACCCCACATATTATCTTGCTGCATTGACATTGTCATACCTCAAACCTGTATTGGATCAAGTTATTGTTGGTACATGTACTCGTAACTGATAATCCATTTTCACTTTCAGGTAGTAGTCATTGACCGAAGTTCAGCATTCACATATGGCATCGGCCAATAATGAGCCATCGGGATATCATTGATGGCTGACCTTCAACATCAGCTTGACTTTCAGAAGTAGAAATAAACATTGGGTTGTTGTTGTTTGACGATGTCATTTTGATAAATAATTTGAACTTGTCTGTTATGTCTTACAACACCATATAGGGCTGCACAGTATATTGATAAAGCGATATATACCGGTATTGAAACCAATATCGATTGAATACCGGTGTAATTACAAAAATATCGGTTTATTGTCATTATTTATTTTCCCACAATTTAATTTTCAAAATGTCTTGAGTTTTAACTGTAGCCCCGAATGAATAATATTATCCCTTTACCCAAGGTATCATCCACACATGCCTGCATAATATACAAATTTGGCAGTTAAAAAAATAATTTTCAACAATTTCATGTATATCCTGCAACCCCTCATTGGAATGAGCTCGCTTAGCTCATTCCAATGAGGGGTCACATGATATTGTTTTGTAGAAATGTTTGGAAAAATCTGATAAACTACTATTTAAAATATTAAATTTTGATATCGTCGGCGTTGGGTAAAGTTGTTTCTAACAGCATCATCAAGGCATGCTGATTCATTCTGACTGTGATGCCTCAAGTCTCGATTGTGGTACTTATGTTCAGATATCTGAACAGTTTTCAAATACCGGTATACAGTGGTAATTTTTTGAATACCGATACCGGTATTTAGTTTTGAATATCGTGCAGCCCGATCACCATAATACAATGACTCCATTCACTGTTCTGTTCCTTGATCCCTTATTGGACCTCTTGTCTCATTTTGAAATACAGAGTATGACTGCTCCTTCCTGTTATGTGCAAAATATAATGGATTTACAGCACCAGTGAGTATCACATGGGGAATAAATGGACAAAGTAAATAACACTATATAATTTGTATTCCTCTTTTATTTTTTTCATTTAATATGAGATAAATATGACTGAAATAAAAAATTTAAAAGAAAACAAAACCATTCACATGTTCCAATACTCACCTAATGTTGTGTTGTACAAGCCAACCCTCAATCACTGGCCACACAGGTGTTCTTGTTAGTGATGGGAGGTAATGGAATTTTTCCACGGTTTTGGTTTCTTGTTTTTTTTTTTAAAAGTTGACTTCGGTTTCAGGTTTTTTTTAATGAAAAATAATCAAGTATTAAACACTATAAACAGTTTGTTTTTTTTTCCCCAATTATTAATTTTAATGTATATTCAAAGTGCAGGTACCTTTCCCTCTCTCTAAATTATGCGATTACACATAGCACCATACAGTGCTCCATTAATCTGAGAGACAATAAATATTGGCAGGCCCCCCCCCCCCCCCCCTGCCCCACCTCAACCATGAGGAAAATGCCATGGTAGCAATGCACACTGTCGGTAAAAAAACTGCCGAGGGTGTAATGTTGTAATTTTAATATCAGCACAAAAAAAAAATACCTGTGTTTAGGGTAACTGGACCTACCCTAAAAAATTACACCGAATCTAAAATTTTGGTGAGTAAAAGTTGCTCATTTAGTTCACTGTAACCCTACATTTCAATCCGAATTCAACTGTGAATTTGAAACCTATTTTGGAGTTCAAGCTTTCAGAATTACGTGCAGAAATAAATATACTGGACAGTGTAAATGCAGAGCAAGTGGCAATTTCCAGTTCAACAAAGGGAACCGCATTTGATAAACTAATGAACATTTTAGTATTTTACAAATCCAATGTTGCACCTTTGGTGTTGAAAGTCATGGATATTTATGAATATCATGTTGAGTTTCGTGTATTGATGCTGAAAGCTCCAGATCTTGAGCTACTGTAATGAAAATGGTATTGGTGCAAGTATAGTGCACAACAGTTTTTTTTAAATTCCATTCAAATATATACATAGAAATTATTGACAGTGGCCAGAAGATGCATGGACATGGCATTCAAGTGAAGTGTGTGATCACTTTTTCAGTAAAGAAAGTGTATTGGTAATCAATATTTGTTTTATTTTTGTCTCATACTACACTAATTTAAACATATATGGACTCAGGAATTTGATTTTAACAAACATGTGAAACAACCTTCCAAAGATGTTATATGTGACATTTGAAAGCTTTTGGAGCAGTGGTTTGGGAGAAGAATAGTCTTAAATGTTTTCCCCCATTACCCACAGTGTTAAAAAATGTTGACTCAGCATTTTTTCAAAGTCCCAAAAAAGTACCCTATGATAAAACCGATAGCAATTTTTTTGGGCCATTCCATTCTATTGGTCCTAAGGAAGCTTCACACCAAATAAGAATTTTCAGAGCTGTGTAGTTTCTGAGATATGGGCATTTGAAATTTTTTTCGATTTTTAGATCCTGTGGATCCCACTGGGCATTTTGAAAAAAAAAATTGGCATAAATCAAGTCTTTATGACCCATTAATACTTCATATCATATCAAATTTCATTCAAATCGGTCTCTCGGTTTGGAAAATAGAGATTTTGGTTGGGGCAAAAATACTTGTGCCTCCCTTAACGACAAATATTGACCCTCGAACTTCTCTTGAACAAACTTGAGTCGACACCTCAAAAGGAAGCTGTATACCAAATATCAAGACTCTGCTACAGCTGGTTCATGAGAAGATTTTTTTAAAAATTGAGGCATTTTGGCCCCACCGCTCCTTAATATGAGCAGAAACCCAATTTGAAGAAAAACCCAAATACCCCTACATGACGTGGAGAGTGGATTGTAACTAAATCACCCACAGAGTGGGGTATCACCCAAGCTATATATAACTTTCAAATTTTGTACATATCGACAAAAAACACAAGCAATGTTTCAGCCAATGGACCTCCGGGTTTAACCCGGAGGTCCATTGGCTGAAACTTTGCTGGTGCTGGTTATGCTTTGCAACAAATTTGCAAGTATTCCTTGGGTGGAATCTCCACTCTGCAGGTGATTTAGTGATAATACACTCTCCACATACTGTATATAGCCACTACCCCTGTAAAATTTCATTAAAATGTGGCTAGTGGTTTGGGAGAAAAAGACCCAAACACCAACTTCACGATGGATGACAGACGGTGGACGCCGGACGACAGACAAAAAGTGATCAGAATAGCTCACCCTGACTTTCAGTCAGGTGAGATAACAAGTCTGTTGTACACAATACTTGCACCAATGACATTTTCAAGACAGTAAGCCAAGATTTCAATAATGAAACACAAAACTCAACACGATTTCATTCATGACCAGTCCTGTCAACGCAAACAGTGGAGCACTGAAAATGTTCATCAGTTTATCAAATGCATTTTCCTTTGCTGAACTAGAACTTGCCACTTGCTCTTCATTTATATTGTCCAATATATATTTATTTCTACACATAAGTTGAAAGCTTGAGCTCCAAAATCGGTTTCAAATTCACAGTTCATTGCATCACATGATCAACCACCTTATACACGAAGGTGCTGGACACATCTCCTAGACTGAATGGGAGACAGCCCAAGATCTTCCATCATCTGGGTGAACATCCTCCGTCCCGGATCTTATAGTCCCCCATAATTAGTTGTGCTGCTCTTCTTTGTATCCTCTTTAGCTTGTCTGTTTCTGAATTCAGATATAGATCCCATATTATGCTTCTGTAGTCCATGATGGATCTGACTAAGGATATATACAGTACGTGGAGAGTGGATTGTAACTAAATCACCTGCAGAGTGGAGTTACCACCCAAGCTATCACTTACAAATTGTGTACATATCGACAAAAAACACATGCAATGTTTCAGCCAATGGACCTCCGGGTTTAGCCCGGAGGTCCATTGGCTGAAACTTTGTTTATGCTAGTTATTTTTTGTAACAAATTTGCAATTATTGATTGGGCGGAAACTCTACTCTGCGGGTGATTTAGTGATAATACACTCTCCACGTACTGTATGCTGCCTTTTTTTGCATTCTGTTGGGCAGTGTTTTAGATTTCTCCTTAGGAATCCAAACGTTGAACCAAACCTGAAAATAAGCAGACTGTCATCTGCAGAATGAGGTCCCCAGAGGGTGAATTTGGTGATGCTACCCTGCATAGCAGGGTAGCATCACAAAATTTATCCTCTGTGATCCTCAGTCTGAATTAACGTCTCAAGCCAAAAGAGAAAGATGTACCTAGAGTATGAATTGGCCCACTGTATGGAATAGCATCAGCAAATTCACCCTCTGGGGACCCCATTTTTCAAATGACACGTTGCTTATATTCAGGCTTGCATTGCACGCGGTTTCTTTTTAATGCTGGACGAAACGGCCCATGGGCGAAATGGCCCAGACTGATTTGGGTCAGAACAGTCCAGATTTTGCAGCAGAACAGCCCAGATTTCGAGACAGAACTGCCCACATTCTTCGACAGAATGGCCCTTATTAAAAAAAACTCATTTATCAAAAAAAATTAATTTCTTATGCCCCCATTATTTTTTTTATAAAAGTACTTATAGCAGTACTGAAGGTGATTATTATTATATTGAAGTTGATTGGAGATACTTATGACATTAACATTTTCTTGTGGTCATCCCAAAACTAATTTCAAATGGTAATGTAATCTAGTATTTTGTGGATAATGTCAGCAGCTTAACAAAGAAGGGGTTATAACAAGAGGGATGTTACATCCCAACGCTCACCTACATTCGCGCTTGATAATGTCGTTCCAATGTAACATGCCTAATATTTAGTTAATATAAATCATTAACTAGGCATCAAATGATTAATGTGGTTTATGTGATGGCTTTGGAAAGTCTATATTTCTGCACTTATTATATATCAATTCAACATAAAATCATTGGATATAAAAGCATTTTTTTCTTTTAGAAATGTTTATGATTAAGAATATGAATCGTGAGGCCAGATATTAAATCATAAATAAGAATTAGGAAAGGCTTTCATAAATCACTGAAATTGTAAGTACATTCATTGGTTAAAGAGGAGTTGCGGAAAAACATTCATTCAAGGCTTTCATAAATCACTGAAATTGTAAGTACATTCATTGGTTAAAGAGGAGTTGCGGAAAAAACATTCATTCAAGGCTTTCATAAATCACTGAAATTGTAAGTACATTCATTGGTTAAAGAGGAGTTGCGGAAAAACATTCATTCAAGAAAGTGACTATAAGTCCCAACAAAAATACATCACATCAACAACTAAAATAAGCCTTAATGTTACTAGTAACAAGTATGAGAAAGTATTAAAAAAAAAAGTTAACAAAATTTTTTTTAAAGAAAGTGAATATAAGTCCCCAAAATCCCCCTCACCTTAACACAAACTGTTAGAACTTAAAATTGAGTAAGTCAGACAAAAACGTGAACATTGTGACTGAAAAAAAGAAAAGAAATCAGTTAAATTTCTGCATACAGTAGGGTTAATACCTACAGTTGTTATTGAAATGAGAAAATAAACAGTAATGAGAGATGAAGGCACCACAATCTGCACAAAAGCTGACTTTAACACAAATTCTTACAACACCTAAACGCTAATTCTTACAACAAGTTTTGGCAAAAAATCAGCCTCAAATTCCTCAAATATGCATGTAATGAGGGTTAAATATTACTGCAATGGAGTTCAGTAACCCAAGCGTAGAATATTAATCGCCTGGAAACAAACATAGAAACACAACTCACCTAAACACAAAGTTTACAAAGTTTTACAACTTAAAATTTACTAAGTCCGAGAAAAACATGAAAATTTTGACTGAAAAAAAGAAAATTTCCATTAAATTTCTGCATACAGTAGGGTTAATACCTACAGTTGTTAATGAAATATGAAAATCAACAGTAATGAGAAATTAAAGTAGCACAAGCTGCACAAAAGCTGACTTTAACGCAAATTCTTACAACACCTAAACAACACCTAAACGCAAATTCTTACAACAACTTTTGGCAGAAAATTTTAGGTGAAATTTGGAAAAAAGTTGTAGTATCAGGGTTAAATACTGTTCCGATAGTCCCCTACAACCTACATATGCAATATCAAAGGCCTGAGCCCACTGATCTTTGAGAACTCAGTAGGGCTGGGCGGTTTATCGGTTTTTCGGTTCGGTTCGGTTTTTTTTTTTAAACCGAAACCGAACCGCCGCCTTAACAAAAAACCGAGACTTTCGGTTTCAACAAATTTCCCAGAATTGGTTAAGTTTATGACCACTCAATCACTTGCTTTCCGCACGCCAAAGGCTTAAATGTCAGGCAAAGGTAAATGCTGTGCCATTTATGCTTACTTCGAGAGGACTGACAACAAATCCCCCCACCCTCCCCCCACAAATAGTGGTAGCAAATTTCTTGTATCTTAAACAATATCTACAGAACCACCAGCAGATGGAATATGAAAAATTAAAAAGTCGTACGTAAAAATCCACACATGCAATTCAAGAATTGTTAAGTAAATTTACTGAACCGGGCATACTCGACCAAAGAGGTATTGCAAGTTACCTGACAATATGTGGTGTAAAAGTATTATAAATTACCTTTGACCTAAAATCATCTGCGTACAGCACGTTGTAAATTAGATTGGTGGTAAACATAAAATTTATTGAGTTTTAAAACCTCAAAGTTCACATGGGAAAAATGACGAGTAAATTATGTTAATTAACCGACCACTGGCACGTTCTCTGAAGTCACATGCTCAGAGATAACGCTGCGCATTGGCAGTTATGTTTTTTGTCAACAATAAAATGGTTAAATTAAAATAGAACACATCCAATTAAATGGATGGCAGGTAACTATTGAAAGTTTTTTTTTAAATTTATTGGGAATTGTTTGTATACTATTTGAACTTACTTTAAGGAATCGCGCAGTACTGCAGGTCTGTCAGGTACACACGCTGCATTCCCAATACGAAGATGTTATAATCAACACGTGTCATGACCATGTGTATTTTGTAAACACAACAAATCGCAAGATGCAATATTGCAAACTTTCTTTCAACCCCCATTATGCAGCAGTCTCCCCTCCCTTCAAAACCATCAATCGCCTGTCTTGAATAAGATGAAATCAACGCAGGGATAAGCCAAGAGGGCAAAGTAAAGTTGGTAATATCTTTGCCTTGGCACCGCCCATTTCGCCCAATTTCTATGTTTGGGCAGAATCAAAGTAAAAAACGAACATCTACAGTCGAAATTAAGAGAGATATTGTGAAAGCAATGGAGTGAGTTACCAATAAAAGTGATTCGTATATCACGACTTACTTCAACAATAGTTATCAAAATCAGAAAAAATATGATTTGTGTTCCTCTTATTCCACTGTCATTTGAAGCAGGAACCATCAAGAAACACGGGGCACGTCTATTTTCAAGCGATGTGATAATTACCGAAATAAGCACAACAATTCCACATTATCCACCAAAACCAGGGTGAGAGCATTGCGACTCCATAAAAAATAAGGAAATGTTGATTTTTGATAAAATGTAGCTTTTCTTGTGAATTTCTGCATCTTGTCTTGACAAGGTCCCAAATCTAACTGACAGAACAAGGCAGCTCCCACCAGTGGTGGAGCCATGGTTTGAAATCCTGTGGACCATGCCAGTGGAGATTTTTTTTTTTTGGGTGGGGGGTGGGGGGGAATCTCAGGACTGAGGGTACTGTACTTGTACTGAGGGCAGGAAATCAAAAATAATTTTTTCAAATTTGGGGATGGGAGAAGCAAGTGGGATTTTGAGTGGAGGGTGGGGGGGGGGGGGGGGCTGGTCTCCCTAGATAGTAGATACCTCATGGCTCCACCGCTCCACCACTGTTGCCCACTACAGCAGCCCAACACATTATGTCCATTTGCTGAGAAGAGTGGTGAACACTGATTAACCCGAATGACTCAACTCGCTATATGAGCCTCATGACTTGGATGACAAATACAGACAGATTTTATGTGTACATTACCCTCTAAAATGTGGATTTCTACAATATATTATGAAAAACCGAAAACCGAACCGAAAACCGAGTTTTTGTACAAAACCGAAACCGAAACCGAACCGAAATGCAAATTTCAAAACCGCCCAGCCCTACTGTCAGGTACACACGCTGCATTCCCAATACGAAGATGTTATAATCAACACGTGTCATGACCATGTGTATTTTGTAAACACAACAAATCGCAAGATGCAATATTGCAAACTTTCTTTCAACCCCCATTATGCAGCAGTCTCCCCTCCCTTCAAAACCATCAATCGCCTGTCTTGAATAAGATGAAATCAACGCAGGGATAAGCCAAGAGGGCAAAGTAAAGTTGGTAATATCTTTGCCTTGGCACCGCCCATTTCGCCCAATTTCTATGTTTGGGCAGAATCAAAGTAAAAAACGAACATCTACAGTCGAAATTAAGAGAGATATTGTGAAAGCAATGGAGTGAGTTACCAATAAAAGTGATTCGTATATCACGACTTACTTCAACAATAGTTATCAAAATCAGAAAAAATATGATTTGTGTTCCTCTTATTCCACTGTCATTTGAAGCAGGAACCATCAAGAAACACGGGGCACGTCTATTTTCAAGCGATGTGATAATTACCGAAATAAGCACAACAATTCCACATTATCCACCAAAACCAGGGTGAGAGCATTGCGACTCCATAAAAAATAAGGAAATGTTGATTTTTGATAAAATGTAGCTTTTCTTGTGAATTTCTGCATCTTGTCTTGACAAGGTCCCAAATCTAACTGACAGAACAAGGCAGCTCCCACCAGTGGTGGAGCCATGGTTTGAAATCCTGTGGACCATGCCAGTGGAGATTTTTTTTTTTTGGGTGGGGGGTGGGGGGGAATCTCAGGACTGAGGGTACTGTACTTGTACTGAGGGCAGGAAATCAAAAATAATTTTTTCAAATTTGGGGATGGGAGAAGCAAGTGGGATTTTGAGTGGAGGGTGGGGGGGGGGGGCTGGTCTCCCTAGATAGTAGATACCTCATGGCTCCACCGCTCCACCACTGTTGCCCACTACAGCAGCCCAACACATTATGTCCATTTGCTGAGAAGAGTGGTGAACACTGATTAACCCGAATGACTCAACTCGCTATATGAGCCTCATGACTTGGATGACAAATACAGACAGATTTTATGTGTACATTACCCTCTAAAATGTGGATTTCTACAATATATTATGAAAAACCGAAAACCGAACCGAAAACCGAGTTTTTGTACAAAACCGAAACCGAAACCGAACCGAAATGCAAATTTCAAAACCGCCCAGCCCTAGAACTCAGCTTAAAATTTACTGAGTCCGAGAAAAACATGAAAATTTTGACTGAAAAAAAAAAAAATTCTGTTAAATTTCTGCATACAGTTGGGTTAATACCTACAGTTGTTATTGAAATATGAAAATCAACAGTAATGAGAAGTTAAAGCACCACAATTTGCACAAAAGCTGACTTTAACACAAATTCTTACAACACCAAAACACTAATTCTTACAACAAGTTTTGGCAGAAAATCAGCCTCAAATTCCTCAAATATGCATGTAATGAGGGTTAAATATTACTGCAATGGAGTTCAGTAACCCAAGTGTAGAATATTAATCACCTGGAAAGACACATAGAAACACAACTCACTTAAACACAAAGTTTTACAACTTAAAATTTACTAAGTCCGAGAAAAACATGAAAATTTTGAGTGAAAAAAAAGAAAATTTTCGTTAAATTTCTGCATACAGTAGGGTTAATACCTACAGTTGTTATTGAAATATGCAAATCAACAGTAATGAGAAGTTAAACCAGCACAATCTGCACAAAAGCTGGCTTTAACACAAATTCTTACAACACCTAAACGCAAATTCTTACAACAACTTTTGGCAGAAAATTTTAGCTGAAATTTGGAAAAAAGTCGTAGTTTCAGGGTTAAATACTGTTCTAACAGTCCCCTAGAACCTACATGTGCAATATCAAAGGCCTGAGCCCACTGATGCTTGAGAAATTCACCTTAACATTAACTCTTACAATATTGGACACGCCGGACGCCGACGCTGACGCCCGAGGTTATCACAATAGCTCACCACATCTTACAGATGTAGGTGAGCTAAAAATGTATTTAACTACTCTGTAATCAGGTGTACAAAACAATGGTCAACAATTATCATTTTTTGATTTGTGTTTTTATTACAATCATTCTGAGTCGATTACAATTATCAAAGAAGGAAATGAAGAAGATTAATTGCTTTGTTACTGTTAGAGCTTATCGTGCTTGGAGTACTTAACAGAATGATGTTGCAGGCCTGTCATTCCATTCGCACATTGGACTCCGTGGTGTTAACAACTTGACAATGGAGCTCCCACTTGTAATCCAAGAGACACTCATCAGAGTGAAGGCTACCCTTGCAACCACCTGGAGTATCCAGGTGCTCAAGGGTAAAATTCACCTGACAGTGGATTTTGACAGAGAATCTGAACCGTCGTCCTCGGAGAGGTGTAGCACCTTCCTTTTGTGAGGGGATTTCCCCTCACACTGGTCACCCTCCTAGTGACACGGATAAGCAGGATGAAGGCCGCCAGAGTAGCACAGCCACCAAGAAGAAGAGGACGAGAAAGAAGGGACCCTCCGCCAGATGATGAGATACCCGCCAAATGACGGAGTTCTTGGAGAAGAAGAAGGAAAAGGAAGAGAAGGAAGCAAGTGAGAGCGTCAAAAGGGCAACCCATGTCACCCCTGAACAACCCTTGTCCAGCCCGGTACCCCCCTTCCAAGATGAGGGTCCGGAGGACAGTGGGCCGTCAGGCGACAGTTCATTCTCCAGCTCATCAGACTCTTCATCTGAAGAGGAGATGGAGGAGGATGCTCTGTCAACGGTGCAGGAAGCTGTCTCAGATGTCGCACCTTCCACCCCTCCAGCTCTTGCTTCTCCAGCTTCTTTGGACCAGGAGTCCGACCAGGAGGAGAGCTTCCCGGAGTCCGCAGAGGCGTTCCTTGGGGAGGAGATCGAGGACAACATCCGAGCCAAAGCCCAAGAGGAATATAGCTTCTGTGTATCCAGAAAGTACCCAGCACACTCAGTCAGGACAATCCTCACAATATATTTAAAAATCTCCAGGAAATCTCAAGAAGAAATAGCTGCTAGGATCAGGCCATTCACTACCAAGGAACCTACTAATCCTCCAGATCCAACAACGCCACCAACATCTATCTCTCCAACACATCCTCCTCCCACCAAGAAAAAACATAGGAGACACAGACGCCGCTGAACACCTTTACTCTTTCCCTCCTCTACCACGCTCTGACACAACAAAATTATACAGCCAACGAGGGTCGAAACGGGCTTGCTCCCCATACCGTCCCTGCACGCCTTCGGTGCGTTAAACCATTCCATTCGTGTTCGTCTGTCATTCTGAGGAGGGCAATTGCTCCAGATCCTTATAGCCCACCTGAAATTTTGCTGAGGAGAGCAAGTAACTGCCCTCCTCAATAGCCTGATTCTGACGGTTTTGGTATCTACCAACCCACCTGGGTGGGCTTGTGCCTGCCTGAATATAGATCAAGGAGAGCCAGCAACTGCCCTCCTGTGATTTTCAATAAGATAGGCCTGAATTGTTGGTCCATGAGCTGAAATTTGTTGGTCTTGTTTCTATATATTATTTATTTTTTATTTTTTTAATAATGTTACATTTGCAAAAGGATGGAAGATGTGAAGATTTTCCATACCATATTTGAACTTTTGCCATCAACTGAAGTGAATGCATTTGTTGCTGATTTTGAACTTGGATTATGACAAGGAATGAGGTCAACATTTGCTGAGCCAACAATACAGGGGTGTGTGTTTCATTTTTGGTGGGCATGGTGTTGAAATGTTCAGGGGACTGGTTTGCAGAGTGCCGACATGTATTATGCCAGAGACAATGTATATAAACTTTTGAGAAAAGTTTTTGCTTTGTCCATGTTACCTGTGGATGACATTAGATCTGCATTTGAAAGTTACGAGCCAAAGTAGACCCAGAGGCAGATGAAATGGTGAGATTTTTTTAATATGGGGAACGTATGTGGATAGATAGCATAGTGTGGCTAGTGCAGGCGAGGTGTGTTTATGGGCCGTCTATCAGAACAAACGACATAGATGGATGCCATATAGTGTTCAACTGATGATTGGAACTGGCCACCACAATTGGCCGATTGTGGGCAATCAGGTGACAATGACAATGACTGATGGAACATCGGTTCAAGCGATTGTTGCCAAGCATTTTGTGATGATTCATAAACTGCATTTTATTATCTTCTGCAGTTGTTCAATTGTTAATGTAAAATGATGTCAATGATACAGTACAGCCTATAATAAAGTGGAAACCTGCTCGTGCTAATAACATGCTGTTTGGGCAATATTTGCGCCACATTCGTATTTGAATATCATGATATTTTTAAAAGAATAACGCGGCAGTTGGTCGTTGTTTGGCCGGTCGAACGCGCTAAGATGACAAAGCCCCAAAGAACAAGTTACAAACAGTACAATGGTACATATTTAAAAAGAAAACATGATTAAATTTATTAATAGTAATCATTTCAGTTAAAGAAAGCACAAAGAATTAGTGAAGTCATATCAGTGCTAAACAGTAAACAAACATAAACACTCAAATAATTGTTAACAACGATCATTTCAATGCAATTACAAAACAAACAAGTACACAAAGACATGTTTTAATATGCACAAAGCTAAAAAACAATCCTGAAATTGAACACAGTATTTTACAGTCAGTTCATCAGTTCATACTGCTGGGTGGACGTATTCTTGCTTATATGTATATAATTCTGGATAATTTTCGACTATTACGAAGAGTTATGAAGGATATTTTTCACCGCTGAATTTAATTCAAACAAACATGTAAGTACTTAATAGTTTGTTAAAATTTATGATAGATATTTTATAATGTGTCCAAGATATATCACACACATATTTATAATACAACTAAACTAATTGTGCTTTCACGAATATTTCTATTTCATTTTACATTATTCCAATTCATGCTTGATATCGTCATTATCGAACCCGAAATGAAGACTCACCACTCCCCCCCCCCCCTTTGACTTTAAAGATTGAGAGCTTTATATGTATAAAAGTTTAAACTGCAATTATGTAAACATACTCTCAATGATACTTGTGAAGCCGGGTAGGCCAAAGGAAATCCGAGCTTTAATTGCATCGACATTAACGAATACATCGTCCAGGTCAGTTCATTTAACATCAAAAAACTATGCATGACTCAAATCATCCATATTATTATAAGTATTCACTCCTCTTCTTTTCATCCGTAAATTTACGAACGATGGTTATGAAAACATCGTGCCACGCACGCATTTGTCTTGCGATATTCACCCCAACATCTTGAAAATATTGCATTATTCCTATAGGAATATCACCAAAATAAGGCGCTAATATGGCATAATTAACAAAAGAATATCACCTAACAGATTACTTTGTTATATGCTGTATTGTACCATTCGATAAAATTGAAAAACCACCACAATGTGTATTCTTAATCTCTCTAAATGCCCCTTTACAGGATATGCAAGTTAAACAACATGTAAAGCTTACAAGTGAGCGGACTTGCGGCAATCTCCAGTTCATACCGCAAAAGTGAAGGTTACACTCCATTGACTCAGGTTGCAGTAAAAATTACCAGTTGTACACACTTGGGTGGAAAACATGGCTCTGAGAGCCATGTTTACACCCAAGTGTGCACGACTGGTAATTTTACTGGTTATGAGTCAACAGAGTTTAACACTGTGAAATACGTTCAACTTAATATACATGTAGTTCTTTCAAGTCTTGACTTATCTAGTAGTGAATGGACTGTAAACACTGTACAATACATGTATGTGCAATTTAATGTAGTTCTTTGCGAGCCTCGACTTGTCTAGTAGTGCACGGTATTACAATTGGAATCAGCCGATTGTGAGCTAAAACAAATGGTAATCGGTCAGTGGCCATTTTGGAAATCGGTTGAACACTAACGTCATAACAGACTTAATCGCCAAGTAAAGAAGGGAAATCTGCAATTTTACTACTTCTTTTTTTTTATTTAAATATATTTTATTTCGAAATCAAAATGGTTTGGCAAACAGGCTAACTACATGTGTAAGCCTATTTAAATTCTTCCTTCACCATTACATTAAAGAAATTACAAACAATAATGGTGCTTGAAAGGGTGCATTGTGCAGAGCCAACTGTTCTTATCTTATCCCATGAGCGAAAGATAGCCTCTACTCAAATCTCTTCGTTTCTTCAAACCATGAAATGACGACGAATGACCTGCTGAAGCATTGTGGCTGCATATACGCTCCATGCCAAGTATATTTCTCTCAGAAACTAATAACATCCTCTTCAAGTTTTAGGAGAACAGAAACCAAGAATCAGAAGCCAGGGCATTTAATTAGAAAAATTTGCCTTAGCAAAAAAACTGCCCATGAAAATGGTGTTTCCTCTGCATAAAACTCCATTTGCCTAGGCCCTTCAGAATAAAGTAAATTATGGTTTATATATTAGTTCAAAGAACACTAAATCAACAAAATTGGGTAAGAAATAAATGGGTTTTTTTGTTTATTACACACCACAGCAGTCTGTCAACTTAATAGATCAGAAGATGGCAAGAAAATAAAACTGATGTTCATTGTACCGGTAACGCACTTGTCCAACACATCAGCAACAGCCCCATGCTGTGACATTGCATGAGAGACATTTTCACTCTTGGCATAATAATCACTGCAAATAGAACAGTACCCTTCTGATACAGTTTCTCCACCTACTTTCAGTTCATATTCAATTAACCTCCCCCCCCCCCCTCCCCCCCCCCAAAAAAAATCCACAATCATCGACTGCTTTATGTTTAGACATTCTCAAAATTCAATCATGAATAACACTTGAAAACTAATGTTTATACTCCTCACCACAGGTCGACAGTGTTGCGATGGAAATAGAACTCGAGAAAGTGGGTTGCATCACTTCAAATAACTCCATTACATTTTGTGCCACTGACATTTCGTACCCATTGATGATATTCAGAGACAATCCTTTTATTTGTGTAACACCCCAAACACGACAAGTAAATTGTTCATTATTGAATACAATAGCTTTATTAAGTTAGTATTTATTTAATGGTGTGTAAGGTCACATACTTATGCACAATGGCTAATCATGACCATGACAGTTTTATGGATGGAGGAGGCCGGAGTACCCGGAGAGAACCACTGAGCATCAACGAGCAACTGTCAGCTCCCTAACATTCTAACTCTGTTCAAGCTCTGATCAAGCAGGATTACAACGGTTGAAGACATGTGCACCATCGATGTGCAGTACGCCTTAGTACACAGCATCATCGTGCCCCCATGTAGGCAACCCGGGATAAAGTGCCTTGCCAAAGGCCACAACGCGGGTTATCCCAGACGGGGATCGAACTCGGGACCTCTAGCATAGAAGTCGAACAGTCTACCCACGAGCCACCACGCACCCTAGCTTTATTAAGTAACAGAATGAATATAAGGGACGATATATTTTGACAATAAACTTCTCAAAAAAGAGTTTTTAAGATTTCATTAGTGCAGTCACTTAGTGGCACCAAACACGGATAACGTTTGTTTTCTGCACGTTCAGTGGATTTACCTCAAATCTTAATGAAACTGCAAATTATGTTCATAATAAACATTGATATATAAACCTCGAAACTGACCTAATACCCATTTTTAATGTAATAATCTTTCGAGTTTGGTGTACCCTACAGGAAACAAGAGGCCCCACGTGGCCTTAATCGCTCACCTGACAAAGTGACTCTAAGAAGTATTTTAGGTCACCTTCACCATGTCATGCCTCATCAA
Organism: Pictodentalium vernedei; assembly: GCA_031216915.1. Classification (NCBI taxonomy): domain Eukaryota; kingdom Metazoa; phylum Mollusca; class Scaphopoda; order Dentaliida; family Dentaliidae; genus Pictodentalium; species Pictodentalium vernedei. The sequence continues at coordinate 167,068,364 of CM062296.1, forward strand.
CATTAACTGGTTGAGTGATAGATTTTGTTTGAAGTTCAACATTTGTTACCTAAAATTAGTTTTATTTAAAATCATTGGTGTGTGGCCAATCTCCAATGATTTTTAATAAAGCAAATTTATCTCTGCAGACAAACTGGTTTAGCATGAAGCACAAACAAGGAATGTGAAGAGATAGCCTTGGACATCTCTCCCCAACTGTGGATATCTTCCATGTGCTACATGTATATATTTGCATGCAAGAAAACAAAAATTTTCACAAATTTTATTTTTTTTTAAGATCATTGGAACAAGCTCAAACAGCTTATTCCAATAGGGGTATGGGAAGATCAGGTATATTTTTGAGACAGAAATGTGAATATATAAATAATGGTGTTTTTTTGTGAATGATGCTGGAGAATTTTGCGTAAAGATATGGTAAATGGTTTGTTCTAGATACAGAATGATGCAAAAGTATTTAAATTTGATTAGGCAAGTTGTTCCTATAATGCATTTAAAAATTGAAGTAACTGTTTTTTTGCTGACGAACTTTTAGATGTGTGTGTCTGTGTTTGTGTGTGTGTGTGTGTGTGTGTGTGTTTGTGTGTGTGTGTGTGGGGGGGGGGGGGGGGGGGGTTAAGAGTGTTCTTGCAAACAAAATTCCTGAATAAATGGAAAATTTTATTTTTTGTGTGAAAGACATAGTGTGTGAATGTTGATTGGAACAAGCTTAGAGAGCTCATTTTAATGTGAAGTCATAAAGCTGTGTTTTACGTACGAAATTCTGGAATAACTAAAAAAATTGCTTTTTTGACTCAAAAAGCATGGTGTGCGACCTCTCATTGGAATGAGCTCAAAAAGCTCATTCCAATGGGGTATTTACAAGCGATAAGTACATGTATGTTTAAGAGACAAAAATTAAAATTTGAATAGCGATTTTTGCGAAGAATGCTGACAAGTTTTGGCAGTTATGCTGGTAAAAAGGTAAGATATGCAAAGTGGTTGTTTTTTAGAGGCGACATTTTTCAAGGGGAATTAACCCTTGATTACTGAGGTAACTTCTAAAAGTACTGAAATTTCATGAAGCAATGTGAATAACAGACAACAGTTGCCTAAAAATTTCATGAATAACTAAAATTTTTATTCCTTTGTCTCGAAAACATGGCATATGACCTTTGTTGGAATGAGCTGAATGCGTGTGTTCCAATGAGGGGTCATAAAATTTGAACGAAGATTTGTGTGAATAATGCATTAGTACTGCTAGATTTGGGGTAAACGGTTCACCCTGGATACCACCCCTTCTATAGTAGATCTTTTCTGCCAATTTTGTCTAAGATTCTATCAACTTTACAAATAAATACGTTCATGAATCACAATCAGATCCCCCCTACAATGTTGCATACCAAATATCAAAAGATTCTGCCTGCTGGATCTGGAGAAGAAGATTTTTTAAGAAATATGCCTGAAATGCACTAAGTTAAAATTTGGGCTCCTATACGGAGCCCAAATATAAACCCAGGGGGCAGATTTGAACAAACTTGAATCAGATCCACCCCACAATGTTGCTTACCAAATATGAAAAGATTCTGAAGCTGGATCTGGAGAAGAAGATTTTTTAAGAAATTTGCCTGAAATGCACTAAGTTCGAATTCGAGCTTCTATAGTGAGCCCAAATATGAAACTAGGAAGCCGATTTGAACACACTTGAATCAGATCCACCCCACAATGTTGCATACCAAATATCAAAAGATTCTGCCTGCTGGATCTGGAGAAGAAGATTTTTTAATAAATTTGCCCGAAATGCACTAAGTGCGAATTCGGGCTTCTATATTAAGCCCAAATATGAATCCAGGGAGCCAATTTGAACAAACTTGAATCAGATCCAAACCGCAATGTTGCATACCAAATATCAAAAGATTCTGCCTGCTGGATCTGGAGAAGAAGATTTTTGAAGAAATTTTCCTGAAATGCACTAAGTGCGAATTCGGGCTTCTATATTAAGCCCAAATATGAATCCAGGGGGCCGATTTGAACAAACTTGAATCAGATCCACCCCGCAATGTTGCATACCAAATATCAAAAGATTCTGCCTGCTGGATCTGGAGAAGAAGATTTTTGAAGAAATTTGCCCGAAATGCACTAAGTTTGAATTCAAGCTTCTATAGTGAGCCCAAATATGAATCCAGGGGGCCGATTTGAACAAACTTGAATCAAATCCACCCCGCAATGTTGCATACCAAATATCAAAAGATTCTGCCTGCTGGATCTGGAGAAGATGATTTTTTAAGAAATTTGCCTGAAATGCACTAAGTTCGAATTCGAGCTTCTATAGTGAGCCCAAATATGAATCTAGGAAGCCGATTTGAACAAACTTGAATCAGATCCACCCCACAATGTTGCATACCAAATATCAAAAGATTCTGCCTGCTGGATCTGGAGAAGAAGATTTTTTAATAAATTTGCCCGAAATGCACTAAGTCCGAATTCAGGCTTCTATATTAAGCCCAAATATGAATCCAGGGGGCCGATTTGAACAAACTTGAATCAGATCCACCCCGCAATGTTGCATACCAAATATCAAAAGATTCTGCCTGCTGGATCTGGAGAAGATGATTTTTTAAGAAATTTGCCTGAAATGACCTAAGTTCGAATTCGAGCTTCTATAGTAAGCTCAAATATGAATCTAGGGAGCCGATTTAAACAAATTTGCATCAGATCCATCCCACAATGTTGCATACCAAATATCAAAAGATTCTGCCTGCTGGATCTGGAGAAGAAAATTTTTTAAGAAATTTGCCTGAAATGCACTAAGTTCGAATTCAAGCTTCTATAGTGAGCCCAAATATGAATCTAGGAAGCCGATTTGAACAAACTTGAATCAGATCCACCCCACAATGTTGCATACCAAATATCAAAAGATTCTGCCTGCTGGATCTGGAGAAGAAGATTTTTTAATAAATTTGCTTGAAATGCACTAAGTTCAAATTTGGGCTCCTATACTGAGCCCAAATATAAACCCAGGGGGCCGATTTGAACAAACTTGAATCAGATCCACCCCACAATGTTGCTTACCAAATATGAAAAGATTCTGCCTGCTGGATCTGGAGAAGAAGATTTTTTAAGAAATTTGCATGAAATGCACTAAGTTCAAATTCGAGCTTCTATAGTGAGCCCAAATATGAATCTAGGAAGCCGATTTGAACAAACTTGAATCAGATCCACCTCACAATGTTGCATACCAAATATCAAAAGATTCTGCCTGCTGGATCTGGAGAAGAAGATTTTTTAAGAAATTTGCCTAAATGCACTAAGTTCGAAATTGGGCTCCTATACTGAGCCCAAATATGAGCCCAAATATGAACCCAGGGGGCCGATTTGAACAATCTTGAATCAGATCCACCCCACAATGTTGCTTACCAAATATGAAAAGATTCTGCCTGCTGGATCTGGAGAAGAAGATTTTTTAAGAAATTTGCCTGAAATGCACTAAGTTCGAATTCGGGCTTCTATAGTAAGCCCAAATATGTATCCAGGGGGCCGATTTGAACAAACTTGAATCAGATCTACCCCGCAACATTGCATACCAAATATCAAAAGATTCTGCCTGCTGGATCTGGAGAAGAAGATTTTTGAAGAAATTTGCCTGAAATGCACTAAATTCGAATTCGAGCTCCTATAGTGAGCCCAAATATGAATCTAGGGAGCCGATTTGAACAAACTTGAATCAGATCCACGCTACAATGTTGCATACCAAATATCAAAAGATTCTGCCTGCTGGATCTGGAGAAGAAGATTTTCAAAGAAATTTGCCTGAAATGCAGTAAGTTCAAATTTGGGCTCCTATACTGAGCCCAAATATAAACCCAGGGGGCCGATTTGAACAAACTTGAATCAGATCCACCCCACAATGTTGCATACCAAATATCAAAAGATTCTGCCTGCTGGATCTGGAGAAGAAGATTTTTTAAGAAATTTGCCTGAAATGCACTAAGTTCGAAATCGGGCTCCTATACTGAGCCCAAATATGAACCCAGGGGGCCGATTTGAACAAACTTGAATCAGATCCACCCTACAATGTTGCATACCAAATATCAAAAGATTCTGCCTGCTGGATCTGGAGAAGAAGATTTTTTAATGTTTTTCCCATTGCCTACAGTGTTAAAAAGTGCTGACTCAGCACTTTTTCAAAGTCCCGAAACTGTACCCTATGATAAAACCGATGGCAATTTTTTTTTACCAATCCTTTCTGTTGGTCCTAAGGAAGCTGCACACCAAATAAAAATTCTCAGTGCCGTGCAGTTTTGGAGATATGGGCGTTTTAAATTTTTTCTATTTTTAGCTCCTGCGGTTTCCACGGGGCTGCGGGAAAAATTTTTTTTGCATAAATCAAGTACTCATGACCCAATAAGCCCTCACATAAAATTTGGTTCAAATCAGCCTCTCGGTTTGGAAAATAGAAATTTTGGGCGGGGCAAAAAATTTTGCCCCTCTCATAACAACGCCAAGTATAGCCCCACAAACTTCTCTTGAACAAATCTGAGTCTACACCTCAAAAGGAAGCTACACACCAAATATCAAGTCTCTGCTACTGCTGGTTCATGAGAAGAAGATTTACAAAGATTTTGGTGCCCCTTGGGGGTGTGGCACCACCCAGGAGGAGGGGCAACTTCATTTGAACAAATCTGAATTGGCATTAGGTAATAAACATTTAGCCAACATTTGAATAAAATTGGGCTAGTGGTTTAGGAGGAGAAGTCGATAATGTAAAAGTTAACGCCGGACGGACGACGACGGACGACGGACGCCGGACAGAAAGTGATTAGTAAAGCTCCCCTTGAGCTTCGCTCAGGTGAGCTAAAAATTACAACATGTGCTTAAAAATCACAAACTTCATGAAAATGCCTCGGCAAATTTATTGCCTAGGAAAATGGGTTTTAGGTTGGCAAATACCTTGGCAATGCCTATTGCCTAAGGTTAATTAAATACCATGGAAGCAACTAATATATTTTTTCTTCTTCTTTATTTCTAACGACCAGATCCAATTTTTCGTTTCTTTCAGATGAACATAATAGAAGAGAGATTCATATATTTTTTCGCGATTATTTCAGATGACCAGAAATTAGTTTAATTTTTGTTTTAATTCAGAAGAACAGAATCTAATCTTTTTCTTTTTTCCTGATAGGGAAGGACATGGGACACTCGTCTGGAACCCGATGGTTCACTTAAGTCCCGCTTAGTACCCCTTGTGGTGTGAACCGGTAACGCTAATTATTCAGTTTATGAATAATTTGCAGCTAAATCTAAGTGGGCACAACTCTGACACCATTGTGATGATAAGTTCTTTTTGCTAAATCCAAATAACATTTTGTACAAAAAAAAATAATGGGAGCATAAGACATAAGAAATAATTTTTTTTCAAAAGGGCTGTTCTGTCCAAAAATGTGGTCTGTTCTGTCTTGAAATCTGAGCTGTTCCATCTCGAAATCTGAGCCATTCTGACCAAAATCAATCTGGGCCGTTCCTTCTATGGGCCCGTTTCGTCCTGCCACCCTTCTTTTTTTTTTTGCTAGTTGCTACATGTACGTTGTTGATTCAAAATATTTAAACTCAATTTTTAATTTTTTGCGAATATGTACGCTCGTATTTAGGTAGGACCTATTTCATATTAGAGAATGCAGTGAGCTCTGTCGGTAATACACATGCGTACATGTATGTAGAGAAATATTATAAATTCAAAGTAATTAGTATATCTTTATACTTACCAATGGCCCAGACGAGCTGGTGCTAACTCAAAGTTATCAAGGGCCAAACACAAATTTTGAATCCCCCAATCCCCAAAATTTGATTGCAAAACCGAAAATTAAGTCCTATTGGCCCTTCATACATTTACTCTCCGTGCAGGCACAGACGTCAGGAAGTGACCGGAAATGGCGCCAACATCACTCTTTGTAGAAGAGAGTACTACATAATAATTCAGCAGGGAGGAATGAGTGCCCACTCATGGGAGGGCCATCACCGTCTGGGCCATTGGTAAGTATAAAAATATACAAATTACTTTGAATTTATAATATTTTTACACTATAACCCAATGACTAGCTAATCATAAAAAGGAGGAGGGCCTAGGACTTCAGAATTAGTAGATCAATATAGTTCCAATCCTGTAATTCAAGGTGAAAGGAAATTAAATTTACTAGGAATTACATGTATGTCTCTCTATACAGTAATAGAGAAGACATATCATAAAAAATAGGCCGATTAAATCGTCAGATGTGTACCCATACATGCAACTAGTAGAAAGCTTTATGACGGAGGGCCACCCCGGATGCCGACATTATGTACACCATACATGGTATGGGTACATATAGAAATGGATTGAAGGAGTGCCTAATTTGATGGATAAAGGGTTAATACCTCCAGATCAAATTATTAGATTTACATAAAAAACTATACAGCACAGCACATCAGTAACCTGAATACATATATAAAGTAACCCGATAATCGGATTAATATTTTTTGAGTTATCGCATGCCGAAGAAATAGATTGGGGGAGTTCTCAATTTGAAGGATAAAGGGTTAATATCACAGGATCAAATTATCAGATTTACACCAAAAACTATACAGCTCGGCACATCAGTAACCTGAACACATATATGAAGTAACATGACAATTGTTTGGATTGATATATTTGGAGTTATCTCATGCCAATGGGATTGGAGGAATTTTCAATTTTAAGGATAAAGGGTTAATATCTCAGGATCAAATTATCAGATTTACACCAAAAACTATACAGCTCGGCACATCAGTAACCTGAACACAAATATAAAGTAACTTAACAATCCAAGCAATATTTTTCAAGTTATCGAATGCCAAAGAAATGGATATGGACAGATGGATGGACGAACGGATGGACAGACAAAGGATGGATGAACGACGGAGGGTCACCTCGGATGCCGGCATTATGTGTACCATACATGGTATGGGTACACATAAAAAGGAGCCCTATTCAAGTAATTCCATATACTTAGCATGAAGACTATGCTAATTTGGATGAAACAAGTTCCCAATTTTTAAGGCTAGTCTGGACTAAGCCCCAAAAATTAGTATGGCGTATTTGAGAATGAGAGAATATCCCCCACAAACATACGCCATATACAATAAAACTCCAGCTGTATGCAGGATATAATTACAGACAAAACAGCTTCACTCATAGTTGCATACTTATCAAACCGGAGGCGAGGTAAAAAATCACCCCCCTCCCCTTTCTTTTGAAGGAATCTTCAAAAAGAAAGAGGGGAGCGCTCTGGAATCAGTAAAAGTGGTACCAAAAAACAATATAAATATCCATTTGACACAAAAAAATTCCCGGAGGTGGGGTGGGGGTGGGGGGCTCTCTTCCTGATATGACTCTACCTTCCGCACTCAAGGCATATGCTTTTTTTCTCAAAGTTTAACTCTTTTTTCCTTTTGAAGATCCTGGCCACACATGTTCCAAACACTGTCAGACAGGTAACCCTCCAAATAAGTGTATCTGCAAAAATCATGTTACATGGCAAAACATTCTTTTTAGTCTGTAAGTTCTGGACCTTTCATGCTTCTTACTTCCAACTATAACACTTAATTTATCGATTAATGGGTGAATAGAAAAGCCCTGCCATAATCAACATTTTGAGTTCCATAAGCCTTCAAAACAGCTCCGATAAAAGTGTCAAACATCAGATTGGTGGCTTTATACAGAATATTCATTAGGTTGTTGCTTGATAAGTGATAGGAACAAAATCTTCAGAAATATTCTGTAGCAATACATTTGAGGGTATTAGCAGGCACTTTGCAACAAATTGTAACAAATCAACTAGTTATAAACAAAATTTTCTAACTCAAAAGAGTGAAAAAGTACCACAACTCTGAAAAAATGTGGGAAGAAACACATGCTACTGCAGCTACACAGGCATTGTTTCCCCATGATGCTCGATCACAACACCAAATACCCTTCAAATTGGAGTAGCAATGGTTGAGATACAAGGAAGAATGTTGGTATATGTAATGATGAATGGGTAAGACTAAGATTAAGAGGACAGAGGTCACCACTGCACGGCCCTAGGTGCACCTTTGATTTTCCAACTTCCAGGTCTGGGGCATAATAATCGCAACACACCCACCTTATCAATTCATAATTTCAGTAAAATAAAAGAAATTATCAATTTTAATTAATTAATAGATGATGGGAAATATTTGGCTTCTTTCGCCTTCTTGTACCGTACTATTAATTACCACAAACAATATCAGTTTGATGCCGCCAAACGAAACTGAACACATGTGGTCTGGTTAAAAAGTAACTCGGCATGGATAATGAAGAAATTGTGAATATTTCGTGTATTTAATTTGTTTAAAAGCCAATTGCAGCTAATATTGACCGTGGATTCGATAATTCGTTTCAGTTTTGACCACACGGCCACGCTGACAGCGGTTATGTTTATTGTGATATGCAAATTGGGGGATGGTTTCCGGTGAAGGAGATTTGTCACATTTGTCAGTGTAAAACGATGACAAAAGACACTGATCAACGCTTGTGTTAGTATGGTTTGTTGCAAGAAAAAACTAAATTCTCAGCATCGTCCAAGAGCACCTTATTTAAAAGTGCGAATGCATCATTTTCAACCCATCTTCAATCGGTCCTTTGCAGACATCAAACACAGCCGAGACAAATTCCATGGTGACTAGGAAGTAAATAACTTCCCAACATCAGGGGAAATCAACACGCTCAATATAGTTCTAGGTCACTTGGAATATACTTCGTGAAAAAGTGATTTCTGAAGCATTCAGCTTACTTTGTTATGAATATTGTCTTATTTTATGTGTATTGTCCCGATTTTATACACTCGGTTATTTTTTCACAAGTGGTTCATGTTGTCTTTCTAGTGCGCAATAATTCAGATTTTTTGTCAACAAAAAAGTTCAGACGGCCTGTAAACACGAGAGGGAATTTCGAACCATATTTTGCAGTTATGACATTAACAGCTCAAGTATTTGCTGTCACCCGTTTGCAAATCCACTCATACATTGGCTCAAACAAATAAAGGGCGTGATCACGTCCTTGCATTCTTACGATTGCCCAAATTGAGTATTTCTGCAACAACCACATCGTAATCACATGACCGAAATAAACATCATTGAAACATGGCCACATCCGGAACATCCAAAATTTGTGTTGGTGTTATTACATTCAAACATCAAAACCCACCAGAGCGTGTGTCAAAAATATGCTTTCTCCGAGTCTGTAGTATGTTATCATTATATTGAGGACAAGGCGTTCGAATTACCGATTATTTTGTGGTTTTACCAGTTCGTTACTTATGCCATTGGCAAATTAATCTTCTTCAAAATCATAAAATTCACTTTTTTTCCTGAAAAAATTTATATGTACCTTTTCTATGCACTTTACTCATTATTAGGCTTTCCCAAACCCAGTTTGGGAAAGACTATTGTTATTCTTATTTTTCAAAATTTTTCTTCTCTATTTTTTTTTTTTTTTTTTTTTTTTTAGGATTTCCCAAACCCAGTTTGAGAAAGTCTATTGTTATTCTTCTTTTTCACAATTTTTCTTCTCTATTTTTTTTTTTTCCTCCCTGAATTTTGACGGTTGAACTGCTCGAAAACAAGTTGTACGATTTTGACCAAATTTGGCACACTTATATAATGTCATAAAATCTCGTGAAATGCAGTATCGTCATATCTGTGAAAACGCGTGTTTTCAAAATATTCTGCCAAAACCTTCAAAATTTCACCATTTTTTGAATGTCTCAAAATTGTTTACAGTTATTTCGCTCAAATTTTCCACACATTTAGAGCATAATATGATACACCACAATCACCACTCAGATCTTTCAACTTTAACCCCCACTGGCCAAAAATGACATGAATATAGAATTTTTCTTCAAAATTGACCAACTTCAAGGGCAAATATCTCTAATAACAAGGTTGTTGTAACAATTATTTTGGTTTGGATAGATGCAACAATGATTGCGGAAGAAAGTTACTGTTTACTTTTTAATCTCAGATTTAACTCCCAAGCACAATGAGGGTGAGAATAAGAGTACCGTTTGAAAATGCCCAAATTAGCCAACTTTGGTTGCTTTTTCCATCATTTTGGAAAGGGGTTAATTTCAAACACTTTTCGTGTACGTATTCACATTTGACTACCAAGTATATTTGCTGTTGTAAGTTTAGTTGTAAAGTTTAACCCTATCCCATTCTGGTTGCATAAAAGTATGTACCGTCCAAAAAAACTCAAATTTTTTCAGAATTTGATAAGTTTGGGTGACGATTTACTCCATTTTTAATTGCTTGAGTTCAGAATGTTTTCTATAGCTGCTTGCAGCAGTCAAAGTATGACAAATATTGTTCTATATGTTATTATAAAAAGTTTAACCCTTAGCAGATTTGAGAATTCTTATAAGGGTACTGTCGGAATATTTGTCATTTTCGCCAACTTCAAGAGCAATTTTTTCTAATTACAAGGTAGTTGTAATAATTATTTTGGAATGGTTAGATGCAACAATGATTGTGGAAGAAAGTTACTGTTTACTTTTTAATCTCAGATTTAACCCTCTAGCACAATGAGGCAGAGAATAAGAGTAACGTTTGAAAATGCCTAAATTAGCCATTTTTGGTTGCCTTTTCTATCATTTTGGAAAGGGTTAATTTCAAACACTTTTTATGTACGTATTCACAATTGACTATGGAGCATATTTACTGTTGTTAGTTTGGTTGTAAAGTTTAACCCTATCCCATTCTGGTTGCATAAAAGTAGGTACCGTCCAAATAAATTCCAATTTTTTCAGAATTTGGTAAATTTAGGTGGCAATTTACTCCATTTTTAATTGCTTGAGCTCTGAATGTTTTCTATAGCTGCTTTCAGCACTCAAAGTATGACAAATTTTGTTCTATATGTTATTATTAAAAGTTTAACCCTTGGCAGATTTGAGACTTCCCATAAGGGTACTGTCAGAATAATTGTTATTTTCGCCAACGTTTACATGCACTTTCTCAGCACTGTTGCCATATTGTCTCAAAACTGTTTCCATGAGAGGATTGGGCCTTCATCCAAGAACAATTTTGCTGTTATATATTTTATTCAAAGTTTTAACCTTCACCCAGTTTTCGGGCCTTGAATTTTAGTGCTCTAAAATTCTTCATAAAATTGGCTAATGTGGAGGTCACTTTTCTTACATTTTCGAAAGGAATATCGAAAAATTATTTACATGTTCATATTTACAATTGCCTACCGAGCATATTTGCTGTTGTAAGTTTGGTTGTAAAGTTTAACCCTATGCTCGTTCTGTTTGCATAAAGGTAGGTGCAGTCCAAAAAAACTCTCGTTTTCAGAATTTGGTAAGTTAAAGTGACGATTTACTCCATTCCTAATTGATTGAGCACTGAACATTTTCTATGGCTGTATGCAGCAGTCATAGTATGACAACTTTTGTTTTATATGTCATTATTAAAAGTTTAACCATTGGCAGATTCGAGACTGCCCATATGGGTATGGTCGGAATAATTTTAATTTTCATAAAATCACTGAATATTGATAAGCGTGCAGTGGTAGTTTGGAATAGAATATCCGAAAACGCTTTCGAAATTCGGATTCACGGTTCAATTCCAAGAATATTTTCTGTTATAAGGTTGCTGTAAAGTTTAACGCAATCCCTGTCTCAGATGCATAATGGTAGATGCCGTCGAAAAAAACTCATTTTTCAGAATTTTGTAGGTTTAAGTGACAATTTACTCCATTCCAAATTCATTGAGCGCTGAATGTTTTCTATGGCTGCATGCAGAAAGCATAGCATGACAACTTCTGTTTAAAACGTCATTATCAAAAGTTTAACCCTTGGCATATTTAGGAGTTCCCATGTGGGTATAGTCGGAATAATTGTTATTTTCGTAAAATCAATCCCTGACAATATTGATAACCGTGCAGTGGCCTTTCAGTGGTGCTACATGAAGCTGCAAATAGTTAAGGTTGAAAAGTTCATCAAATAGACAAATATAATACCTAACTCAGCCGGTGACAGGTAAATAATGAATGGAAAAGTCGTTGAGTTGAGAATAAAGTAGGGACGAATCGTGCCCTCGGTTTCCACCTGATCCACGGTATTTCCATGCGATCTCTGCACTTGGCAAAGATACTAAACTGTCGGGCAGGGACAGTAGGAAACATTCTGAGAATTTCAAGTCGCTGCCTTGCAAGATCGGGACATAATTGGAATATATCTGACATTGTATCTGTCGGATATATTCCAATTATGTCCCGATCACTTCACCCTGACTGTCCGCATGGGGGCACCATGACGCCGTGTACTAAGGCATACTGCATGTCGATGGCGCGCATTTCTTCATCCAATCTAACCCTGCCTGTGCTACAGTGCAGAGGCACTATGTTGGGGAGCTGGCAGCTGCTCGTCATTGCTTGGTGGTTCTCTCTGGGTACTCCGGCTTCCTCCCCCCACCCATACAACAGTCACCGACATAATATGACCTTGGCTGTTAATGTGTCGTTAAAACCTAATAAATAAATCCAGTACCAGTTTTGCTCGTACAAATTTTAGTACTGTCAGACAAAATTCATTTTCTGATTAATTTCGTACTTTTCTGTACTCACCTTCCCTGAGTAAGATTGGTATACCTTTTCAATCTCAGATTTAACCCTCAAGGACAATGAGAGTGAGAATAAGTGTACCATTTGGAAATACCCAAATTATCCAACTTTGGTTACTCTCTACTATCATTTTGGAATGGGTTAATTTGAGACACTTTGCTTTGCTATATGCAGAGATGTTTAATCAATAAATCCGGCTTTAGTTATGTTCTGGGACTTAATGAAACATGTGCTTTGGCTACTTAAAAATAGCACTGTCTGCAAAAAATGACTTTGAGTGAATACTCACTCAAAAAGGAAAGAGCTCTTTGAGCTTTCCATAACTGCTTTCAAAAATCAATGGGGAACAAATTTTGTATTATATGTTTTGGTGTTCCGTGTTATCCAACACCAGTTTGGCTGTACAAATATGAATACCGCCAGGAAAGAAAGCACATTTTCTCAGTGGTAGACTGTTTGACTTCTATGATAGAGGTCCCGAGTTTGATCCCTATCTGGGACGACCCACGTAATGTCCTTGGGCAAGGCACTTTATCCCAGTTGCCAACATGGGGACACGATGATGCCATGTACTAAGACGTACTGCATGTCAATGGTGCACATGTCTTCAACCGCTGGTACCCTGCTTCAGCGGAGCTTGAACATAATTAGAATGTTGAGCTGACAGTTGCTCGTCGATGCTCGGTGGTTCTCTCTGGGTCCCCCGACTTCCCCCACCCATAAAACTGCCATGGTCACGATTAGCCAATGTGGATAAGTATGTGACCGCAAACACCAATAAATAAATACCGTCAGGGAAACCCTCTGTGAAATCCTTCTGTCAATAAATAGCAAAGTAGTAATGTAATGCAAGAAATATTAACAAGCTGTTCAACATCCCTTTAATGAACTCATTTTGACTTGAACTGTACTCATCACTGTGTATACTAGCTTTCTAGATGGTTTAAACCATATCAAATAAACAACTAATTTGTGTGTGACAGTAACTCATATTACATGTATTTCATTGTATCTGAAAGAGGTATGTTGAAAAAATTGTGAAATCATGGAGTAGGAAGCTTACCCTCATTTGTTGACAAATCCCACACATTCACAAACAGACAGAATGATAGAGAATAAATTAATTATTGATATTAAAGGTCACTTTCAGCATCTACAGCTATATCATGACCATAATATAGGTATTTATTCAAGTCCAGGTATTCATTGCATAGGCGTACGGGGATGAACCCTTTTAGCCTGAAAAAGTTGAATCTCAGGAGGAAATGCCAAATGTGGGTATGGGAGGGAGGGGGGTGTCTCCCTCCCATTGAGTACCTGGAGAGAACCACCAAGCAATGGCAAGCGACTCAGACTCCCCAACATACTAACTCAACAAAAGCAGGGTTAGCATTTGGTTGAAGACAAGTACACCCTCAAAGTACCCTTAGTACACATCGCCATCATGCCCCCCCCCCCCCCCCCCCCCCACATGGGAAATTAAATTGGAATGAAGTGTCTTGCTCAAGGACACAATGTGGTTGCCACAGGCAGGGACCAGCCTAGGAGGGAATTTTAGGGAGACTTCAAGTCTCCCTCCAGAAAAAATAGGGAGACTGCAGAGTCATGTTGGGAGACTTCATAGGCAAGTGGGGAAAATTAAGAATATTCATGTACCACCCTCGCCGCCCATTCATATTTTCAATTTATGGTCCTCCATTAACGTACAAATAATCCAGGTCCAGTTGTCTATGATGCATCTGTGCCAGGTTAAAAAATCACAATGTAATTATTGACTGAAAATCCCCCACTGCTACCTTCTCCTTCATGACCCCTCACCTCTTCTTCGTGCCAATCCCCCATCACCCTCCTGTGGTTGCCTTTCAACAAAGTCTACTAAGCTAATAATTTCCTAAGTCTGAAAGTGTGAACAGGACCAGATGTAAGAAGGTTGCTTGGGAGGTACTTTGTTAGTTAATAAACAAAATACATTCTGGGGTCGAGTATTTTGTAAAAGAAATGTCATTCCGCATCATTTTTATGGCATTCCGGTGTCATTCCGCGTCATTTCATGTCATTCCGATGTTTAGGAGGACCCTTTTTCAAGATCGTCCACATGCACACTTGTGTCCTGTGCAAAGCTTTTCTTGACATCAAAAAGCTTTTTTTCATGTGTTTCAATTCCATTCGTGTTTTTCTGGGAATAGACAGCCCAACAGTTAACAGTCGTCAGCAAATCGAAATGAAAATAATGTGTTATAAAATACGTGTATACATTTTCGGCATCCTAAGCGACGTAACCTACTTTCAAACGCATGCAGGTCGTTTCGACATCGAGTCGTTTCGGCACCGAGTCGTTTCGGCACTTGGCCAAGTCGTTTCGGCACCACTTCAGGTCGATTCGACACCGAGTCGTTTCGGCACCGAGTCGTTTCGGCACTTGGCCAAGTCGTTTCGGCACCTAGGGAATTCATTTTACTGTGGACAAAAAAACAACAAAAAACAATAAAACATTTCTGATAACAAACTTTATTTTAACAGACTTTATTGCAATAACAATTAATAAATAACATTTACATTACTACAAAAGAAATAATAAGACTGATATGGCATGTAGGAATATTATAACTTTTTGATTAAAGGGCAAGTATGTTGAATAATTCTCACAGCAGTAAATACAACAAAACCACACACAGTAGTATAGAAATACAAGACACACAGTCAACAAATAAGTCCGAACACCTGAACATTCAAATCAGCAACTGTATTAGGACACAATCTCACATCTCAATTCCACACAGTAATCAATGGAGCATTACCGTGAACACAGCTCACTGGGTCATTGTTGGCAACTTGTGTCCACTGACACAATTATAATAATAATAACTCTTTGGCCAGCCGCTGATTTGTCGCGGTCCTCATAAGAGAAGGCCATCATTCCCCCTGCACCCCACCCCCTCTTCCCCTGCTCTCCTCCCAGCATTCAGATAAAAAATGCTTAATAGTGTCCCTCACTTCCTCTTTTTCAGTTTCTTCAATAAGCATTCCTACCCTCTCCCTCGTGTCCCCTTTCAGCCATCTATCCTTTGTTTCTTCACCCCACTTCTGCATTATTCTTCCAGTAAATTTTATTCTATGAGGTATATACTGTGGGCATTCCAAGAGAAAATGTTCCAGGGTCTCCACTACTCCAGAGTGGCACATTTGGCATCCCTTTTCCCCATCTCTCCCAATTTTTCCCCGAAGCTCCAGTGATCTTGATCTCAGTTTGAACAGCAGTGACCCTCCAAAGGTGCCATCTAGGTACTTCTCAAAAGCTGGCTTTTCTTTGTATTGTAACCCCTGCAGTGATCTTTTCACGCTAACCCCTGCTCGCCAGTTTCGATTGCAATCTTCCATGACTCTCTCTTTGACAAACCTTTTGCCTTCTTTCATTCCTACTTCTATGTTTGTGACCTCTATAGAGTAATTGTCCATTAGTTCCCTCACATGTTTTGACCACCCCGTTTCTATATTAGAATTCCAAATGGTATCGAGCATCAATTTGCACCACCGATTGTCAGGCAGGTTTCTCAAGAAGTTAAAGTAACACAGTTTTCCCAAATCTACCCTGTCCTTGATTTTCATCCACCCAAGCTCCCCCCTTACTGCTTCCAAAGCTGCAGCATTACTCGACCCTGTTATCCATCTGCCGGCATCATTCTGAGTACTTTCCAACTTCTTAATAACGGTTTGGTTTAATGGAATCACGTCCGTGCCATACGTTATACTTGGTAAACCCACCCTCTCCCACAGTGTTTTCCCCACAAAGACCTTGTTGAAACTATTTTTCCCTAAAAGTTTCAGTTGGTTCAGAATTCTTTTCCCCTTCAGAATCAGTTTGGCTGAGTAATTTCTGTACACCCCTCTACCCGTTATATTTATGCTTACCCCTAGATACTCATACTCTCCCGTTTCTCCTGCAGTGATTTGTTTGCTTTCCCCTTCGGGGATTGAGAACTCCCCCACTCTCCATCTCTTCGTCATATCTACCTTGCGTCCAACGGGTATTACCTTGCTTTTATTTTCATTTAGTTCGAGCCGCCAAGTGTTCCCATATCTACCAACAATTTCCAGCAATTTCTCTAGCCCCTGTTCAGTTCTACACATTAACACCATGTCGTCCGCAAAGAATAAGCCTGGTATCTTTATGTCTCCAACATTTACCCCCTCCGCACTCTGAATTAGTTCGTCCCCTAAATCTTTAGCATACAATGCAAACAAAATCGGTGAAAAGATACACCCCTGCTTGAGGCCTATATCCATAGGGACTCGTTTTGTAGTGATACTCCCTAGACTGAGTTGGCTTTGCACATCTGTATACAGTGCTTTCATGATTCCCACAAAGTCACCCCCCAGTCCGATGCCCTCGAGCTTTCGCCACATACCTTCCCTCCACACTCGGTCGTACGCTTTTTTCACATCTAGAAATGCCAGAAACATCTTTTTCTTTTTAGCCTTTGTTGATTCTATCAGTTGGGTGAGTGTAAATAGGTGATCAGTGACTCTTCGTCCTTTCCTGAAACCATTTTGAATTTCTCCTAAAAAACCTTTCTCTTCAATAACTTCCTCTAGTCTACCGTATATGACCTTACAGAATACTTTTCCGATGTTACTACTAACTGATATCCCCCTATAGTTATCTAGAACTTCCTTATCCCCCTTTTTGTGTATGAACGACACCTTACTTTCCCTCCACTCTCTGGGGACCTCTTGCTTTCGCAGAGCCAGGTTGAAAAGGTTTGTCAGGACTTCAATAAGTGCCTCCCCTCCATTTTTGAGGAATTCGTTCGGAATTTCATCAGTCCCTCCCGCTTTACCATTTTTTTAATTTCGAGACCACGTTCCGCACTTCTTCTGCCGTTATTTCGCTACATACACGATTGGATAGGTTCTCCTCCACCAGTGTATTTCTTTTTGGTGGGGACCCACTGCCCCATCGCCTATCGTTTATCTTTTCCCAGTGCTTGACTAACTCTGAAGCGATACGGCCTTTATCTTCTGTACTTTCCCCATCCACTTTGATACTCTGCACACTACTTTTCCCCCGTTTATTTACCCAGTTCCAAAATACGTTTGAGCTCGAACCCCCCGTTTTCTTTATTGTTCTGGCAAGACTGCAATTGCGCTCCTTCCTATTATTATTCTTTATCTCATTCACCTTTTTCCGTGCCAGTTCATATTCTCCTTTCATTAGTCTCGTGTCATTGTTATCCACCCCTTTAAGCTTCCTACTTCTTCTGTAAGCAGCGCATTTTACCTTTCTTTCTTTTATAGCCTTTTTCAGTCCCTCGTTAACCCTGTATCCAAGCTCTCTCGTTGGGACCCTCACCCTTCCTATACAATCCTTCCCTGCCTCTGTTAGGCTACTTACTATGCCATCTGAAATACTCTGGACATTTGCATCCCTAGGTATACATTCAAGACTTGGTTTTAGTTTTTCCCGAAACTGCTTCCAGTCGGCTCCTTGTTTTAGTCCCCAAACTTCCTTGAAGGTATTTCTGTCTCTATTCGTCTTTTTGCCCATAATCTTAACTGTTATCGGGTTGTGATCACTACCCAAGTCATTTTTCTCTCGTCATCTATTTCTACGTCTATAACCTCCCTCCATACGCTAATGTCAGTGAGTATATAATCAATTATTGTTTTCTTATCGTTCCTCTCCCAGGTCCATTTACCCTTACATTTCGCATCCCTGTTCAGGATCTTTAAACCAAGCTCTTTTGATAGGTCCAACATCTTCCTCCCATTCGTGTTAATTTTCCTATCACCTCCCTGTATGCCTTCCTCCTTATCCCCGATGTACCCATTGAAGTCCCCCATTAGGACAATACTGAACCCTCTGCTTTCAAGCTCTGTGATATTCGATCTAAGAGTTGTATATATTGAATCATTCCACTCGGGCTTACTTCCCTCCACTGCTAAGTATACAACACCAACGGCAACACTCCTGCTTCCTAACTTGATTTTTGCCCAGACTATTTCGTTGGATACTGGAATCTGAGTCCTTGCTTCTGTGAGATCTGTAATCAATGAGGGCTGTAATTCCTCTTTAGCGTAGATGCCAACACCCCCACCCCGTTTCTGACCCTCAGTTCGCCCAGCTCCTATCCACACGCAACCATTCATCTGATCAACCCGCTCATCCCGTCGTATCCATGTCTCACTTAGACCCATTATATCGAAGTCTCCTTCGTCCATCATTGTTGATATTTCGCTTATTTTCTTGTGCAGACCCTGGATGTTGCAGTACCCAAAATTAATGAATCTTTGTTTTTTTGTCATCACTGGCACATTATTATAACCCTGGTATGTCCCTGTGTTGTGCATGTTTGTTGTTCTTCCTATGTTCCCAGCATTTGTGCCCCTCTGGGTTATCGGCTGTGGTCCCCTACCCCCCCCCCCCCCACCTTTTCTCCAAAAAAGGCCCAGCCACCTGTAAAATTTTTTGGCCCAACAGGTCTGTACCCATCCTACTTAAATGCAATCCGTCTCGCCCATACAACTCTCCTTGTCCCCAGAATGAATCCCAGTGGTCAATGAAATGTATTCCCAAGTCTTTGCAGTGCTCTTCCAGCTCCTCGTTTAGTGCCATAATCCGCGAGTTCCTCTCATTCCCACCACCCATAACGGGGAGCACCCCTGCAACAATGATCCGAGCATTCCTGCTAAGTAGCTTACTAATTAGGTCCTTGTATGTGTCCACCAAACGAACTGATTTCCTCTCCCTGATGTTATTGGGCCCCACATGTAATACCACTACCGGATCAGGCCCCGACCCAGCTACAATACCGTCCACTCTATCCCTCAGGTCCTCCACTTAGCCCCCGGAAAGCACAGAACTGTTCAACAATATTTATGAAACGAGTCTTAAGAATTTTCCGTTTTGGCGAGCCCCTGGCGAGTTTTATAAATATTATATGAGAAAAACACTCATTCCATATTCTATTTATCGTATGACACACACGCACAAATTAGCCGCTTAGTATGACTTTTAACCCATCACCTAACTTGCAGACGGCACTTGGAAAAAACATCTTCGTATAACTAAAATTTCTCATTTTTTGCTTCCAAAACATAGGTCGAGCTCGTCCCAATGAGGGGTCATAACCTATGTTCTGGAAGCAAAAAGTGAAAATATAAAAATATAAAAAAAATGAATGGCGTTTTTCTTGTAGGTAAAAGATTAATACAATATAACCCACTCTAAACAATATTAATCAGTATCACAACAAATCCAAGAACGAATAAACACATAGCATGTAGGAAGGATAAGGACAATAACTTCTTGATTAAAGGGCAAATGTGTTAAATAATTCTCCGGTTTGAAAACTTGACGTGCAGTTATTTTGAATAGGGATTGGGAAGAACATTCAAGTGACTTCAAAATAACTGCCAGTCAATTGTTTAAACAAAATCGAGAATTAATCAACATACTTCCCCTTTAATCAAGAAAAGGGACAGTAAAGGGGTAATAATAGTAATCAGTGTCACATTTAAGGCCCATAAATCCCTGCACATTTTTTAATAGTTTTCTAGTACTGATGTCCCCCTTAGAATATTTATCCCAAAGTTCAAGTAACTGTCCTCATGTTTTTGTCACATCTCTTCTCTGTCGGCGTTGTAGCTTATCTTCTGACAGAAGTTTGATTAACAAAAACAAAGGGATTGATGTTGCCTCTTTGTTTTTGAAGAACTCTGGCACCTACTTAATTTGCCCCCATCATTATATACAAAATGATTTCTTTTAAGAACACATTTCTAAAGCACCGAAAATGGTAAACTGTGTTTTCCTGTGAAAACATCGTTGGACGATAATCAATAATCAACAGAACAATTTCCAACATTAACGAACACACTCCCGAGATCAGGTGCCGAAACGACTTGACTGAAGTGCCGAAACGACTTCAACAGAGGTGCCGGAACGACCTGAGAACTGATGCCGAAACGACCCGGTGCCGAAACGACTTGACACCCTTTCAAACTGGGTTGTTTGTTGAGTCGCGTAAGTCACCTATTTTCGTTTCGACACTTGAAGCTCCGACTGGAACGCAACAAAATAGAAATAAAAAAATCCGCCAAAAGCGACAATGGACAATTACTTGTCGTGTGATTTCAAATAAATGGACGTTTATTTGACGAATTAAAATGCCCATTTATCACACTCGAGCACATTCGATTTTTGAAAATACTCGTTTTCATGTAAACCTCGCATCACTCAGTTCAGCCTTTTCTCATTTTGGCCAATTTTTAGAGGGCGACTTGTAATCGTCCCGACTATTTTTCTAGGCGACTTTGGGCTTAGAAGGGCGACTTAATCGCCCTAGTCGCCCTCACGGCTGGTCCCTGGCCACAGGCGGGATTTGAACCGAGTACTTCTTGGATTGCAACAATCATCTCTACCTTCTGAGCCACCGTGCTCCCGTAATATGCAGTAATAGAACTCTTTATATGTACTTGTGTGATTATAAATGAATAATATTAACGTGGATACGGTTCCACTGAATCAACTTGTACAGTATAATGGTCAGTTTATTTGCTACTTCTAAGTGATGAGATAGGAAAACAACATTTTGTGTGGAAAATCAAAATGTTTTGTGGTCATTTCTGGCAACTAAATTGTCCGAAATTTTCTGGCATATTGGCTGAAAAATCGGCTCCTTCCTGACTCAGGGTGGGTTGGGGCACAGTCCTTCATGAAACCCTGGCCTGTACGCCCATAATTCATATGTACTAATTTTTTCCAAAGCAGAAAGGACATCGCTTGTTTTGCTTTCTATGAAAATATTCTGTAATTATTGAAGAGCAAATTTTGTGTTAAATGTTTTGGTGTCCTGCTGTATCTCAAATATCTGTTTTGGCTGCATAAAAACTAGGCGCATCACAAAAACTTTGATTTCCACAAAATTTTCTGTTTTCAAAACTGATCGATAGTTTTGTGTACAATACAGTTTGCCTTTTCACATTAAAAAGTTGGGAAAGCCCGTAATTTGTCCAACAAATTACAATTCTCTAGTTTTATTTTTTTTTTTCCTCCCTGAATTTTGTCTGTTGAACTGCTCGAAAACAAGTTGTACGATTTTGACCAAATTTGGCACACTTATGTAATGTCATAAAATCTAGTGAAATGCGGTATCGTCATATCTGTGAAAACGCATATTTTCAAAATATTCTGGCAAAACCTTCAAAATTTCACCATTTTTCGAATGTCTCAAAATTGTTTACAGTTATTTCGCTCAAATTTTCCACACATTTACAGCATAATATGATACACCACAATCACCACTCAAATCTTTCAACATTAACCCCCACTGGCCAAAAATGACATGAATATAGATTTTTTCTTCAAAATTGTCCAACTTCAAGGGCAAATTTCTCTAATAACAAGGTTGTTGTAACAATTATTTTGGTTTGGATAGATGCAACAATGATTGCGGAATAAAGTTACTGTTTACTTTTTAATCTCAGATTTAACCCTCAAGCACAATGAGGGCAAGGATAAGAGTACCGTTTGAAAATGCCAAAATTAGACAACTTTGGTTGCTTTTTCTATCATTTTGGAAAGGGTTAATTTCAAACACTTTTCGTGTACGTATTCACAATTGACTACCGAGCATATTTGCTGTTGTAAGTTTGGTTGTAAAGTTTAACCCTATCCCATTCTGGTTGCATAAAAGTAGGTACCGTCGAAAAAAACTCCATTTTTTTAAGAATTTGATAAGTTTAGATGGCGATTTACTCCATTTTTAATTGCTTGAGCTCTGAATGTTTTCTGTAGCTGCTTGCATCAGTCAAAGTATGACAAATTTTGTTCTATATGTTATTATTAAAAGTTTAACCCTTGGCAGATTTGAGACTTCCCATAAGGGTACTGTCGGAATAATTGTTATTTTCGCCAACTTCAAGGGCAAATTTCTCTAATTACAAAGTAGTTGTAACAATTATTTTGATATGGCTAGATGCAACAATGATTGTGGAAGAAAGTTACTGTTTACTTCTTAATCTTAGATTTAACCCTCAAGCACAATGAGGGCGAGAATAAGAGTACTGTTTGAAAATGCCAAAATTAGCCCTCTTTGGTTGCTTTTTTCTATCAATTTGGAAAGGGTTAATTTCAAAAACTTTTCATGTACGTACTCACAAATGACTACCGAGCATATTTGCTGTTGTAAGTTTGGTTGTAAAGTTTAACCCTATCCCATTCTGGTTGCATAAAAGTAGGTACCGTCCAAAAAAAACTCCAATTTTTTAAGAATTTGATAAGTTTAGGTGACGATTTACTCCATTTTTAATTGCTTGAGCTCTGAATGTTTTCTGTAGCTGCTTGCATCAGTCAAAGTATGACAAATTTTGTTCTATATATTATTATTAAAAGTTTAACCCTTGGCAGATTTGAGACTTCCCATAAGAGTACTGTCGGAATAATTGTTATTTTCGCCAACGTTTACATGCACTTTCTCAGCACGGGCGCCATATTGTCTCAAAACCTTTTCCATGAGAGGAATGGGCCTTCATCCAAGAACAATTTTACTGTTGTATATTTTATTCAACGATTTAACCCTCACCCAGTTTTCTGGCCTTGAATTTGAGTGCCCTAAAATTTTTCATAAAATTGGATAATTTGGAGCTCACTTTTCTTCCATTTTCGAAAGGAATAACGAAAAATGATTTACATGTTCATATTTATAATTGCCTACCGAGCATATTTGCTGTTGTAAGTCTAGTTGTAAAGTTTAACCCTGTGCTCGTTCTGTTTGCATAAAGATAGGTGCAGTCCAAAAAAACTATTGTTTTTCAGAATTTGGTAAGTTCAAGTGACGATTTACTCCATTCCTAATTGATTGGGCGCTGAACGTTTTCTATGGCTGTATGCAGCAGTCATAGTATGACAACTTTTGTTTTATATGTCATTATTAAAAGTTTAACCGTTGGCAGATTTGAGACTGCCCATATAGGTACGGTCGGAATAATTTTAATTTTCATAAAATCACTGAATATTGATAAGCATGCAGTGGTAGTTTGGAATAGAATATCCGAAAATGCTTTCGAAATTCGGATTCACAGTTCAATTCCAAGAATATTTTCTGTTATAAGGTTGCTGTAAAGTTTAACTCCATCCCTGTCTCAAATGCATAAAAATTGGTGCCGTTGAAAAAAAACTCTCATTTTTTTCAGAATTCCGTAGGTTTAAGTGACAATTTTCTCCATTCTAATTCATTGAGCGCTGAATGTTTTCTATTCCTGCATGCAGCAAGCATAGCATGACAACTTCTGTTTTATACGTTATTATCAATAGTTTAACACTTGGCATATTTAGGAGTTCCCATGTGGATATAGTCGGAATAATTGTTATTTTCGTAAAATCAATCCCTGAATATATTGGTAACCGTGCAGTGGCCTTTTGGTGGTGCTACATGAAGCCGCAAATAGTTAAGGTTGAAAAGTTCATCAAATAGACAGATATAATGCCTAACTCAGCCGGTGACAGGTAAATAAAGAATGGAAAAGTCATTAAATTGGGAATAAAGTAGGGACGAATCGTGCCCTCGGTTTCCACCTGATCCACGATATTTCCACGCGCGGCACTTGACAAAGATACTAAACTGTCGGGCAGGGACAACAGAAAACATTCTGAGAATTTCAAGTTGCTGCATTGCATGGTCGGGACATAATTGGAGTAACTGTTCAATTTGAATGTTAAATTAGCCAGATGACGGCTTTTTCTCCACCAGATAATCCCACCTGCGGCAACCACGTTGTGTCCTTGGGCAAGACACTTCATCTCCACTGCCCGCGTGGGGCACGGTGACGTTGTGTACTAAGGCGTACTGCACGTCGATCGTGCACTTGTCTTCAACCAATGCTAACCCTGCTTGTGTGGAGTTCGTATGTTGGGGAGCTGACAGTTGCTCGCCGTTGCTCGGTGGTTCTCTCCGGGTACTCCGGCTTCCCCCACCCGTAAAACTGTTGCGGTCATGATTAGCCAGTGTGCATAAATATGTGACCTTAACCACCAATAAATAAATAAATAAATTCTCCACCGGATCGAGTTGTTAGTTTCTGTCGGGAGGGTCTAAAATAAGCAGTTTACCTCAAAACTTTCTGTCCCATATGAATGTGTAAATATTTAAAGCTGGACAGTTCATCAAATAGACAGAAATAATGCCAAACGCGACTGGTGATAGGTAAATAGTGAATGGAAACAGCATTTCATTGGGAATAGAGTAGGGACGAATCATCCCCGCAGTTTCCACGCGATCCACGTTGTTCCCACGCGGTCACGCCACTTGACAAAGATACTGTTCTGTCGAGCAGGGATAGTAGAACAACTTCTGAAGATTTCGTGCATCTGCCTTCACTGGTCTAGACGCTGTGTACTAAGGCATACTGCACGTCGATGATGCGCATGTCTTCAACCAATCTAACCCTGCCTGTGCTACAGTGCGGAGGCACTATGTTGGGGAGCTGGTAGCTGCTCGTCATTGCTCGGTGGTTCTCTCTGGGTACTCCGGCTTGCGCCACCCATACAACTGTCACCGACATAATATGACCTTGGCTGTTAATGTGTCGTTATACCCTAATAAATAAATAAATAAATAAATACATCAGACAAAATTCATTTTCTGATTAATTTCGTAGTTTTCTGTACTCATCTTCTCTGAGTAAGATTGGTAAATCTTTTCAATCTCAGATTTAACCCTCAAGCACAATGAGAGCGAGAATAAGAGTACCATTTGGAAATACCTAAATTATCCAACTTTGGTTACTCTCTACTATCATTTTGGAATGGGTTAATTTGAGACACTTTGCTTTGCTATATGCAGAGATGTTTAATCAATAAATCCGGCTTTAGTTATGTTCTGGGACTTAATGAAACATGTGCTTTGGTCACTTAAAAATAGCACTGTCTGCAAAAAATGACTGAGTGAATACTCACTTGTCCAAAAACAAAAAGGAAAGAGCTCTTTGAACTTTCCATAACTGCTTTCAAAAATCAATGAGGAACAAATTTTGTGTTATATGTTTTGGTGTTCCGTGTTATCCAACACCAGTTTGGCCGTACAAATATGAATACCGCCAGGAAAGAAAGCACATTTTCTCAGTGATAGACTGTTTGACTTCTATGATAGAGGTCCCGAGTTTGATCCCTGTCTGGGACGACCCACGTAATGTCCTTGGGCAAGGCACTTTATCCCGGTTGCCAACATGGGGGCACAATGATGCCATGTACTAAGGCGTTCTGCATGTCAATGGTGCACATGTCTTCAACCGCTGGTACCCTGCTTCGGCAGAGCTTGAACATAATCAGAATGTTGGGCTGACAGTTGCTCGTCGATGCTCGGTGGTTCTCTCTGGGTCCTCCGACTTCCCCACCCGTAAAACTGTCACGGTCACGATCAGCCATTGTGGATAAGTATGTGACCGTAAACACCAATAAATAAATACCATCAGGAAACTCTCTGTGAAATCCTTCTGTCAATAAATAGCAAAGTAGTAATGTAATGCAAGAAATATTAACAAGCTGTTCAACATCCCTTTAATCAACTCATTTTGACTTGAACTGTACCCATCACTGTGTATACTAGCTCTCTAGATGATTTAAACCATATCAAATAAACAACTAATTTGTGTATGACAGTAACTCATATTACATGTATTTCATTGTATCTGAAACAGATATGTTGGAAAAATTGTGAAATCATGGGAGTAGGAAGCTTACCCTCGTTTGTTGACAAATCCCACACATTCACAAACAGATAGAATGATAGAGAATAAATTAATTATTGATATTTAAGGTCACTTTCAGCATCTTCAGCTATATCATGACCATAATATCGGTATTTATTCAAGTCCAGGTATTCATTGCATAGGCGTACAGGGCTATTTTTCAGTCGGGGGGGGGGGGGGGGTGGTGGACCCTTTTAGCCCGAAAAAGTTGAATCTCAGGAGGAAATGCCAAATGCGGGGTATGGGAGAGGGGGGTCTCCCACCACCACCCACCCCCCCATTGAGTACCTGGAGAGAACCACTGAGCAATGGCAAGCGACTCAGACTCCTCGACATACTAACTCCACAAAAGGAGGGTTAGCATTGGTTGAAGGACAAGTGCACCCTCAAAGTACCCTTAGTACACATCGCCTTCATACCCCCCCGCCCACCACACCCCCCCACCCCACCCCCCATATGGGAAATTAAATTGGGATGAAGTGTCTTGCTCAAGGACACAATGTGGTTGCCACATGCGGGATTCAAACAGAGGACTTCTTGGATTGCAACAATGATCTCTACCTTCTGAGCCACCGCGCTCCCGTAATATGTAGTAACAGAACTCTTTATATGTACTTGTGTGATTATAAATGAATAATATTAACTTGGATATGGTTCCACTGAATCAACTTGTACAGTATAATGGTCAGTTTACTTGCAACTTCTAAGTGCTGAGATAGGAAAACAACATTTCGTGTGGAAAACCAAAATGTTTTGTGGTCATTTCTGGCAACTAAATTGTCCGAAATTTTCTGGCATAGTGGCTGAAAGATCAGCTCCTTCCTGACTCAGGAGTGGGTTGGGGGCACAGTCCTCCATGAAACCCTGGCCCGTACGCCCATAATTCATATGTACTTATTTTTTTCAAAGCAGAAAGGACATCGCTTGTTTTGCTTTCTATGAAAATATTCTGTAATTATTGAAGAGCAAATTTTGTGTTAAATGTTTTGGTGTCCTGCTGTATCTCAAATATCTGTTTTGGCTGCATAAAAACTAGCAGCATCACAAAAACTTTGATTTCCACTAAATTTTCTGTTTTCAAAACTGATCGATAGTTTTGTGTACAATACAGTTTGCCTTTTCACTTAAAAAGTTGGGAAAGCCCGTAATTTGTCCAACAAATTACAATTCTCTAGTTTTGATATATAATTTGCCTTTCCTTACTTCTCTTACCTGTTTCTGAGGCATTGGGAAAAATGTCAAAAAACTGACCAAAGTTAGATTGGACGACCCCTTAATTAAAATTTTGATTCATCCACTTTAGAAAGGATTAATAAGTTTGTTTGTAATTTGGTGCCAGAATGTGTGAGAATCTCTCAAAAACATGAGGCATGGGAAAAAAAGTGTGAAGGTCATTCAGTGCGAGACCATGGGCAGTACTAAAATGAGTCCGCAGGTAGAAAAAGAGACCGTAAGAGTCTGTAAGAGACCGCAAGTAAACTATGGGGGTTAATGTTCTGAAATGAATGGTTTCTGGTTCTTTGGGTTATAAATAATACACATCCGAAGTTTAGTATCGATATTTCAACTTCAACCCCTAAAATTTCCCTATTAATGTATAGCTCGTTTTCAAACCTACGGACTCATTTTTCGCAAGACGGGCCAAAGAGTCTGCAAATGAACTACTTGTCATAAAAATATCAAATGAACGGTTTCTGATTGAAAACAGTATAAATAATACATATCCGAAGTTTGGTGTTGATATTTCTACTTAACCCCTAAAATTTCACTATTAATGTTTTGCGCGTTCACAAACTTTCAGACTCATTTTTCGCAAGACAGGCCAAAGAGTCCGCAAATGAACTACTAGCCATAAAAATTTCAAATGAACGGTTTCTGATTGAAAACAGTATAAATAATACACACCCGAAGTTTGGTGTTGATATTTCAACGTTAACCCCCCAAATTTCCCTATTAATGTACATGTATATTGCGCGTTCACAAACTCATGGACTCATTTTTTGCAAGATGGATCAAAGAGTCCGCAAATGAACTACTAGTCATAAAAATTTCAAATGAACGGTTTCTGATTGAAAACAGTATAAATAATACATACCCGAAGTTTGGTGTTGATATTTCAACGTTAACCCCTAAAATTTCACTATTATTGTATACCACATATTGAAACTGAACTACTAATCCTAAAAAGACTCATTTTTCACAAGACGGGACAGAGAGACCCCAAGTGAACCACAGACTTAGCACTCTCTGGTCGAATTAACAATTAAGTAGGTGTCAAAAATAGCGCGTTTTCAAACTTACGGACTCATTTTTCGCAAGACGGGCCAAAGAGTCCGCAAATGAACTACTAGTCACAAAAATATCAAATGAATGGTTTCTGATTGAAAACATTATAAATAATATATATCTGAAATTTGGTGTTGATATTTCAACATTAACCCCTAAAATTTCACTGTTATTGTAAGCTTGTTTTCAAACTTACAGACTCATTTTTCGCAAGATGGGCCAAAGAGGCCGCAAATGAACTAATGGTCATAAAAATATCAAATGAACAGTTTCTGATTGAAAACGGTATAAATAATACATATCCGAAGAGTGGTGTTGATACTTCAACGTTAACCACTAAAATTTCCCTATTAATGTATATAGCGCGTTCACAAACTTATGGACTCATTTTTCGCAAGACGGTCATTTGAAATTTTTTTGACTCGTAGTTCATTTGCGGACTCTTTGGCCCGTCTTGCGAAAAATGAGTCCATGAGTTTGTGAACGCGCAAAACGTTAATAGTGAAATTTGGGGGGGGTTAACGTTGAAATATCAACACCAAACTTCAGATATGTATTATTTATACTGTTTTCAACCAGAAACCAGTCATTTGATATTTTTATGACTAGTAGTTCATTTGCAGTCTCTTTGGCCCATCTTGGGAAAAATGAGTCTGTAAGTTTGAAAACGAGCTTACAATAATAGTGAAATTTCAGGGGTTAACGTTGAAATATCAACACCAAACTTCGACTTCGGATATGTATTATTTATACTGTTTTCAATCAGAAACCGTTCATTTGATATTTTTAGGACAAGTAGTTCATTTGCGAACTCTTTGGCCCGTCTCATTTGCAAGCGCCATGGGAAACACAAGTAAACTAGATTTCTGATCATATTGTAGGTTTCAGAAATCGGCTTTTGAGCACCTTTGTGGGCCAGTCGAGTCTCGTCAGCAAAAAAAAAAACTTTTAAAAGATTTTAAAAAAGCGATATTATTCAACCTCTAACGTGTGATCAGAATGAAAATACTCAGACTGAGGCAGTATAGGCAGCAGTCTCACATGCAATTGAAATTGGAAATAAAAATAAAAAATATCGTAACTGACACAATGTTGACATTTGACGCTGCGTGGATCCGAAAAGTTCCAATTTATCGAACGTTCGGTGACATTAAAGTTAACTTTACAGACGAAATGGAAACACAAGAACAAGGGTTAAATCCATAACCGTAACTTCAAAGAAAACACAGAGTAGGCTACTTGTACTTAAAGGAACCGAATTTACCACTCCACCCCTCTCTCCCCCCCCCCCCCCCCCCCCCCCCCCTTTTCAAATCGACAAAAAAAGAAGCACATAAAACTTCCGGTGCACTCTATCTTCATTGTGGCTGCCATGCCCAGTTAAAGCACTACTCCATATCGTAAAACACAACTCGGAAAAAGGAGATAGAAATATAGAGATTGCAAGACATCACGTCGTGATTATTAATTTATTACTTAAATCTGTGGAACATCTCCAAACAATGTTGTTTAGATTAAAATTTGATGAAAACAACTGGTAAGTGACGCGCTCGTTCGAATGAGGGGTCATAACCTATGTTTTGGAAGCAAAAAATGAAAATCTAAAAAAAACTGAATAGCGACTTTCATGTATAGCGCTGATGGAAATCTTGGGGTTGTGGAAAAAATTGGGGTCAGGAAGAGTACTTGGAGCGGTTTGTTTGATTCTTACTTCTGTAGTAGGGAAAAAGAAAAAATGGAGCACTCGGGGATTATTTAAAACATGCTGGAGAGTTGTATACGAACTGGTGGTGGGGGGGGGGGGGGGGGGGGGGGGCTGAGTAAAAAACAAATGGGGTAGTTGAGGTCGTTAGGTTTAGGGAACGCTGAAATTGTTGAAATCACCAACACAAACTTTATGTAACCCTACATGCCGAGCATGACTTCATCTTGTCAGCATGTAATACTAACATGGGCTTAGCCATTTGCTGACTTGACTAAAGTGGTCCAGAAACCATTAGGGATGATATATTTATAAAGATAAAAATTTTTAGGGAGTTATTTGTCGATTATCACCATTTACTGGTAAAATTTGTGCGTGTTTACGTTTTCTGGAGAGGGGGCGGGGGGGGGGGGGGGGGGGCATGAACATGCGAATATATATTCAAAATGGACGCTGTAGGAACCCCCCCCCCCCCCTCCAACAACAACAAAAGTGTGTCTTTTTTCCCCATATAGCAAAACTTGGATATAGCCCCCACCCCACCCCACCAATTAAGTAAACACACACAGGAAGTTGGTTTATAACCTTTTACCCTTTTACCTGGCCCAAAAATAAGCAGCGTGATGGAAATCGTTTCCAAACTCCAATGACATCCATGTTGGCATGGTTTCTTCAAGAAACCTTCAAGATATTCCAGACTTTCCAACCAAAGCGAAGTGACCGTGGTACCATTCGATCATGGTACTATTTGACCAATCCCCGTTTACAGTGCTATCAAATAAATTTGTTCACTTTTTACCTATATTGTCATATTTTCGTCCTCCCATTTGATTAATCATTGGCTAGCACCTGTGGCACGTTATCTCTCGTTAACAAGAGGTAACTCGTTAACGAGAGATAACGTACCGTCAGGTACTAGTCATTGACCAATGTCGGGTCCATTTCAGTTCCGTTGTGGGTCCGTTTTTGGTTTTTTTTTGGTCATTTTGGGTAGTTTTGGGTCCGTTTTGGGTCATTCGTGCGGCCCCCCTCCCCCTCCCCCTTTGGGTGTCGATAGAAATATTACTGTTAATTGGTAAATTTTTTATAAAAAAATAAACAAATAAAAAGGCAACCATGTCCATCAGTGATATCCAAATTACTTCAAACATAAGTTATTTACCCCAACATCAGAAATCAGTCAAAAGCCAATTTTATGGTTGGAGGTTCTCTCACCACAAAGTCGGCTGTTTGGGGTGAATCGATATTCTGATCGGACATGCATTTCTGAGTTAAATGGTTAAAGAAATGCGCATTCGAATGAAAGAAAAACTGTGATCGTATGTTTTGACTATTTACTCATCAATATCATATGAAAGAACACACCAGAAAGTGTGTTTTTTTAAATACGAGGGCATTATTTTTTCACAACTTCCAAACAACATGTGTATGAGAAGTCAGCCATTTTGTTGTCTGAATGCTTTTCACTCCGCTCAGTTCGCTCCGCCGGGTTAAATTAAAGTACTGTAACTTTGTATTTTGGTCAAGAGGCTTTGAAACGAATTCTTGAGGCGTTCAAACTGAAGTATGTCTCCAGTGTGCTGTAAGCTTTTTCACAGAACCTGAGCACACAATGTGAGTGGAAACTTCACTACATGAGTGTTTTTGTCATAATCAACCAATACTTACCCCTCGTCTAATCCCAGCCACCCAGTGTGCACTATTGGCAAATTATGGATAAACAGCCTCGCTTTGAAAACACAGACAAATGAAATTTAGAATCAGGCTTTTTTCTTCAACTCGAGAAATAGTTCATTGAATTCGGACAGCTGATAATATTAACACTTATTCCCAATTAATCGACTATGTACAGAGAAGTCACACCTCAACATCCTTATAGAGTTAGCACAGATAACTATAATAAATTATTCTAGTAGTTTGTTCAGCAATTAAAACCAGTGGCAATAATCTGTTTTAATTAGACAGTCACCACAATAGGATTAATGATCAGAAGTTCAATGAAACAGCTACCGATTACTGTACCGATTACTGTATAAACCTTATGTCATTCTTAATAGCCTATTGATATGGACGGTTTAGTTCGAATTTGGCTTCCAAACCGAACCGCTTGACACTAAGACTCTGGCAGCCAAAAACGTTTGAGATGAAGAGAGAAAGATGAACTTATACCAGAACCGTGAAAACCTGTTTAATCAGAACCACAGAATACATATAGCTCATTTATGATGGGTGGGGTGGTATCATTTTTCCCCCAAGAACCATAGGCATATGAGGCCGGGACGACTACAGCCCTCCGTTGCCAGAGAATTGATATGGCGGGGGGTGGGGGTGGGGGTGGGCTTGCACAGTGATGACCAATGTAGAATATTGGAGGGGTAGGAATAACCCATTACGTCCAGCCATTACGAGGTGATTCACAATGGGACCACCTCATATAAAAGAATTTGCTCATACACTTATTTGTTATCAAGAGGTGTCCAACAACCTGGCGGCTCATAGATAGCCTATTATATGGCCTGTTATCTGAAAATTCGCTTGATGGTCCAACAAGCTTTTTGTCAAATCCCTCATTGGGTGGATGGGGGGGGGCTTGTGTCGAAATCGGAAAGTGGTCGGAAAACTGACCATGGCGATGGGGCTGGTGAACAAATTAATGGGGCGCCGATAGGGCGAGGGTAAGGTTTCCGCCAATGAATATCATTTCTGTTCACCAACCCCCTCCCCCCACCAGCAGCAGCACTTGATTGCGGAAAACATAGCTAGATGCCCTTAGTACAAGGTACAGACTAAGAATCTTAGTCAGGGGAAATTTATTTCTGACCTGCGGTGTAGACCTGAATGACTCTTCCGAAAAAAGGAAGATTGGGATGGGGGGGGGGGGGGGGGAGGAGTTTGTTCCCAACCCCCCACCCCCCACCACTGATTTGCAATGCATCTGGGCCAAAACAGAACAGACTCCGCAATGCTTCTTTATCATTGTTAGTGATAACGTGCGGCATAACCATTAAATGACATGGGCGGAGGGGGGTGCTCAAGGGGGCAGCTCTCAAGAAATTAAGTTCTGGCATGACCTCGGAGACTCGGCCGTGTTATTTCCACCTGGCAGTGGGGTGAAATGGGACGTTTCAAGAAAACTTTTTACCCGAGGGTGTCAAATGTTGACGTGTCTCCGATATTACGGTCCCGTCCCTTAGATCATTTTTCTGAGCCACCTTAAATAGGGCCTATTGATTTTACTTAACATTTTATGTTTAGACAAAGAGTTATTATTATTATTTAGGATCTAGACATGGAAGTGTTCATTCACACGAAGGGTTTACCATAAAATTGCGAAAAGAAAGACAGTGGGGCAAATAGCGACACTCACAGTTCGCCGAGGGAACGGCACCGTGGTACCTACTCGTTCTCAACTCGCCTGTCTTTTGTTTCTGTTTCTGCCTTGTAACGGCTACAGATTGTTGGGGTTTAAACAGAAAAAACTCTCGGCTGTGCACTTTTCCCACTCGCACAGCCTGAATCACATTTCAAAACTGCAGTTGAGATACGAGTCGAACCCAGAGTCCAGGTTGATTTAATCAATAAATTTTCGGTGGGTGGGTAAACTTACCAACTGCATAAATAATATTTAGGTAGACTAGTCTGGGTGAGACAAACAGAATGCGTACACAGTTTTCGTACCAGGGAAAGAAAACATCGACTCTGGGTTAGCGCTTTGTTTTGAAGCATTTTCAATTTATTTCTTTTTTCTTCATGTGACAAAATATCGAGAGAAAATAGCCACGTGTGAATTGAGAGTTGACAGAAGCACATACTCAAAGCATCACGGTTGAACACCAGGTCCCAACAATACCCATGTATAAATCCTTTGTTTTCTCAAATCTAATTAACTACTGTTTTCACAGAACAAAGATTTGATCTTCATAAGCCTTTTCATGCCACGCCACGGTGTCTAAAAATCAACACCGTGTGACACCGACTGAAAAATGCGATTTTCACTCGTCACAGGGGCGGGTGATTGAGACGTAATACACTTGGCACGTACTGTACGGTAGTTGTAAAAATTTGAAATTTAAGGGCCTATATAAGTAATGGAATTTTGTTTATTTTGACATTCTCACCTCTCATATTCCTTAAATTCAGATTAAATGTACACAAATTATACATCAAAATGAAGGTTGGGATGTATAGAACACGAAACACACATGTAATCAACTCATACAGTCGACTGTAAGCACCACTGGTTCCTGGAAGTCTGCTACCGTGTTCGCACCAGAACTGGTAATAAAATAATATTTCATCAGATCAACTTGTGGCCAAATGTGCTTCATATATTCAAGAACAAAGCTAGGCATTCAAAACACTTTCGAATACAGCGATAGGGCTGCATTTTGGAAAAGGACAACACTGTCTGCATTTTTTATTGAAGATGGTTTCCATGCTCGACAGACATGTGCAAATCACTCGTTACCACGAATTTCCATCGAAAAACAAAATCGTAATTCTAAGAAATTTCAACAGGTATCATGATACTTTGCATTGAATATGGCAACTGTGCAATCTCTATCTAATAACAGTATACTGTATGAAGGCGATCTTTTTCATTATTTGATTTTAGACGGCATTGTTTTTACATGCTTTTTCTGTCCGATGACATCGACCGGAAATCTAAATTTTATAGTAAATTTCCTTTCTTATTATACCTACCACAATTGTTTACTTCAGGCTTGCACTACAGTGGAAGTCCCTAACTCGGATAAAATACTCTCTATTTTTGTCTTTCCCAAGCAATTTGGGAAAGAAAAGTGGTGCAAAAGCACCAATAAAAAATAAGCCAAAACTTGGTCGAGTGCAACCGGCACAGACCCAGTACGGGACGCTCTCTCCCAAGTACAACTCCACGACTTCCGTTGCCAGTGCGCATATACCGTCTCTAAAGACTCATTCTTTTTGAATCCGTCAACGTTAGAGTTATGTGATCAGCGGGGAGGAAAGATTCTTTACCCGTAAAGAAGACGGGAGGGCCTCCATGTAAACAATTGTGGTAGGTATAATAAGAAAGGAAATTTACTATAAAATTTAGATTTCTTATCAACCTACTCACAATTGTTTACTTCAGGCTGAATAGACAAAAGGCTGGAGGGAATCGCATAACCAACCCACACATAACCCCAGTGCACTGGAACCGTGAAGCAGAAGGAAGAGGTCCCGAGGCTTATCAACCATAATGTCACAATCATTGGTAAAGGACAATGAAAGGAGACATATGGGCCTGTGCGACACACAGACAGAAAAAGGGCAGTAACAGCACAAGGCTGAAACTGACCTTCAAGAAGCCTAATGGCTATGGCAGACAACAGCCTGAGCAGAAGAAAGAGGACCCAGGGCAAAAAGGTCCACCAACTGCTCCTGCAACTGGCGCAAATAAAAGGTGGAGAAAGTAGAAGCATTTCTCCAGAAGGCTACCTGCATAACATCCGACAACTTGACAGAGTTAGAATAGGCCCAAAAGGTGGACAGTGCCTGCACCTCGTGGGCAGAAATACGATTGGTAATACAATCGCCAGCTGCTAAACGACCATAAGCCGTATGAATAGCAAGACAAATCCATCGAGAAATGGATTGAGGAGAGATCTTCTGTCGACCGGAATAAGAGACAGAAAAAAACGTTTCCTGCCTTTCCGTATGAAGCGTGTCCGATCGAGATAAATGCGAATAGCACGGACCGGACAGAGGAAAGGGCGATTACCCTCAACAGAAGGAAGAGCCCTGATACAGATAGGAGGAGGAGTAGTATCTGGTAACTAATTCTTGGCCAAAAAGGAGCAATCAGTGGTAAAAGTAACACTGTTGGGAAAGCTCCTAAAAAAGGCTGGGTCAACCGAGAGGGCGTGAAGCTCACTAACCCGTCTGGCCGAAGCAAATGCCATCAGAAAAGCCGTCTTATATGTGAGCAAATGCATATCCACCTGGGATAAAGGTTCGAACGGCGAAATCGCTGGCATCTGCCGTCAGAACGCGATCGGACGTGGGTAAGTCCAATGGAACACCCTGCGTAATCCACTGAACATCTGTCCAGGGAAGAAGGTGAGGATACAGAGATTCTGGAAACGGAAGCACCTGATCCAGAGAATCTACATTCGGCCTCCAATGAGTGAGCAGAAAGTGTTGGAGAGGTCTGACACGCAGCCGACCTAGAGGAATGAGATCCGTCACCGAACCGCAGAGACCGATCAGCCGGAGAAAACTCCGAGCGGACGTGGACTGGGACAGAGTCAGAGCAAAAGCTGAGAGAATCACAGCCTTGGCCTGGAGAACCACTACCAAATTGAATTTGGTTTGGAAAGACATCCCCAGATGACAAAACGACTGAGAAGGGAACAGGTCCGACTTCTCCTCGTTGACTCTGAATCCTAGCGACGTGAGCAAGCTCAACAGAGTGGCGACATCCGACTCCAGTAAGGCAGCATTGGAATGCCTATGGAGGATATCGTCCAGATATGCCGAAGTAGTCACCCTGGACTGTGTGCGATGGAACGCTATCACATGCGACATTAGTCTGGTGAACGCCCAAGGAGCCAGGTGAAGGCCGAAAGGCATGGCCTTGAACTGGTAAGCTCGCCCCAGAAAAGCGAACCTGAGATACTTCTGTGACGCCCGATGCATCGGAACGTGGAAGTAAGCGTCTCCCAGGTCGATGCTGGCTTCAAAATCTCCCTGGTGAATTGATTGGCGGACCGACCTGAAAGTCTCCATGCTGAACTTGGGAGCAATGATAGACTGGTTCAGGATACTCAGATCGATAACCGGTCGGAGTCGGCCGCCCTTCTTCGGCACCAAGAACAGGCGGGAATAGAAACCCACTGACTGAATGTTCTTGACGACCTCGATCGCCCCCTTTGCCAGGAGATTGGTAATCTCCATGGACAAAAGTTCCCGACGTAAAACGTCTGAAGGAACTGTGGTTGGAAGAGGCACCCTTGACAGAGTGGGGTGCCGTCGGAAGGATATTCGCAGCCCGGACCGAACAACATTTAACACCCACGGATCAGATGTGATGGTGGCCCAATGGTCTGCGAACTCTGCTATCCTTCCTCCAACCTGGGATGAGTCGAGGTGAGGACCTTCATTTCGAGCCCCGACGAGGCCCACGAGAGGAGAAACCACCTCCTCTACTAAATGAAGAATCCTGAGACTTCCCTCGATTCTGCCGACCCTTACCTTTACCCCTTGAGTAAGAAGTAGAGGCGGCGGCAGAAGGACCAGCCTTTTGCTTCACAGAGGAAGCAGAAGGGTACTTGTTAGGCTTGGAACGGCCCTTGACTCCCCTAGAAGGCTGATCAAGCTGACGAAACAGCAGCTGATCTTTGGAATGACGTAGGACGTCATCCCGGACCGTCGACACGGAACCATGGAAAAGTTGCAGACCTGCCAAAGAAGCAGATCGAAGAGCAGCACGCTGCTCCTCGGGAAGGGATTGTCCTGTGTCCAGTACAGCGTCCCTTCGAACTAATTCCAGATTAGCCGTGTTACAGGCATGCGTGTGAGTAAGGTGCATAAGCGCCTTGGACAGCACACGCAAAGGAGCCTGTACCTCATCAAACTTATCTGGAGGCAGATAAGCAGCCAAAGCTGAGACGACGTGATCTGAGAGAGAAAGCATGCCAAGCATCTCTCTAGATAAGCCCAACGTGGACTCCAGAGTCGTCATTGGAATGACGGCAGACTTGGGTTTGGAAAGCCCAAGGGAAGTGGAGTCCTGATCCAGAACCGTCAAAGTCTGGCAGACCGACGGATTGGCGGAATCGTAGGAATGATAACGCACAGGAGGCAAAAAGGTGTCAACCCTGGTGAAGAACGAAGTCTTCAAAGCCTTGGAATTCAGCTTGGAGTCCAATGCTGAAAATGCTTCAACCACCTGTACCGACTGGCACGGTCGAAGGCGCCCAGAAGCAGGTTGCTCCATAGGCTGTTGGCACGCGACCGATGATTGCGGCCAGGCTGACACTGTCGGCTGGTTAGCAGGTTTGAGATCAGGCAGAAACCCAAACACAAAGTCTAGAGCTGCCCCCAAGTCCGAAGACTGCTGGCCCTCGACCTCAAGCATGTCGGACTCCTCCCCAGAGTCGGAAGACACATAGCCCATCGTGGGCAAACCAGCCGACGCCTCCCATGGTGTCGGGACACCAGGGGAATCAGAAACCGGCCTGTTTCCAATCCCGGGAGGGTGGCGCCATAGGAGGCGCCTGGAAACCACTCATAGCCTCGCTGGAAGCAACAGGAAGGCTCTTAGAAAGAACCTGAGTGAGTAAGGAGAGGGCCTCCCTAAGCTCACTGCCCGTACCGACCGGTTCGACAGGGGAGCGAACCGGCAAAGTGGCTTCACCTCTGACCCTCTTAACCAGCGAAGGGTCACGATCCTCCAAAACACCCGACGCAGGAGACGGGCGGCAGCCGAAACATCTGAAGGCAGACGTGTATAGGGGTACGAGGCACCCCGAGGATCAATATGGCGAGAACTCATGAGAGTCACTGCGGACCTCTGTGGGGCAGAAGGTCCAGGCTGCACAAAAGGCGTTGGTCCCCCAAAACTGGTCGTGAGGCCAGAATGAGTAGACGGAAACGCCATGGAGTTCATAGTGTTTCCACTAAGAACATCCGAATCCAAAGACACAACTGTGGTGCTCGACGGCGAAGAGACCACAGAGATGGGTTCGGCCGGCAGCCCCTTCCGACTTCGCCGAGTTGAAGTCAGGGAAGGCTGAGGCCGATATCCCACGTCTACAGTACTGGACATTCCTGCAGTCCCCTGCAGCGAAAAGCCGAGGCCGGCTGAAACTGACGACGAAGCAGACGGACCAGCAGTAGTAGTACATGTAGATACGTCGGGAGTCGTTGAGGCTGGTGAAATAGTGGAGAGAGCACACTGGCTCGGCTCCGAAGGAGGAGTCACAACCCTAGTGACAGCCTCAGATGTCGACTGGAGGGGGACCGTAGTCCCGGAACCAGGCACCTCATCACCAGAACACTCAACGGCTCCCGCAGTATCCACTACAGGAAAAGACTGCACATCCCCCACGGAGGAGGAATAACTCTCACCAGACAAGGTCGGCTCGGGAGGCCCCGAACGACCACGTTCTCCTTTCCCACGGGAGCGGGAGGCACGGCCACGAGAACGAACGACACGGTTAACTGACGCCCAGAAAGTGGATGACCATGTCCCACAGACACCACATGGCCACTCGGCCGAACACCCATTACAGGAGGAACAAGACGAATGTAAATCGTCCACATGCTTTGGCAGCAGACATTGCCCACAAGGAATTGTCCTGGGCATGATAGAGGTGAGAGGAGCAGAGAAGATGAAATCAGAAAACAGAAGAACACTCCCAAAGAAGAGAGAAAGGTGACAGAAACAAAGACCCCAGACGGTCGACCGGGAACCACACAACAGGATGACTACTCTCAAAAGAAAGAAGAAAAACTGTAGGAGTGGTACCCCGCTGACACCTAACTCTAACACAATTAGAAAATTTAGCAAATAAAGCATTAACAATAATTGTGAAATAATATAAGTCCGAACCGCATGGCACACGAAATTCACGCGCGACTCGAGAGAGAACAATTAAATATACATTATGCCAGTCCTTCGATTTTGAAAAACCTAGGTGCGCATTTAGTTGCTCGCTGCTTTTGGGATTCAGGCGCGCACTTTTTGTGGGGCGCGCAACATATAATATCAGAAAATGAAACAGAAAGTGAAACGATAGTGACCTGTCAGGTAACCGGACAGGTTACTAGCGTTTCCCATCCATTCCCTGGTGTATCGGTCCCACCAAAAAGCGAGTCTTGTAAGTCAACACGCCAATTTCCAGATGTAATATTATCATGCATTGATTTTGTCTATAAAGTTTTAAGAAATTTAAGAAAACTTAAGTTACCTTGACATTTTGTTTCTCATTTCGCCTTTTCGGGGATTTTCGGCCGCCAAAAAGAAAAAGTACTGTGTAATTCAACTGAGATTTGTACGAAGTCAAATTCTACTTATCCAATAAACTTTAAAGCCGCGCACATAATTTTCAGGTTCAACTAGACTTCGAGAAGTATTTTCCCAGCGAATTATCTAATCATAAGAATAACATTGTAATCCAGTTGCACACAAGAAAACAGGTCTCACAGTATTCCAGATTCAAAATGGAATTTCCCACTGCATGATGATGACCCAGTCACATTGACACAGTTGAAACTTGATGACACCACTCTGATTGACATATTGGACACACCTACATGTACGTCCGATGCTTTCTTTCATTCTCTGCGTAAGAGATTTTGCAACAGGCAATTCAACTAAAACTGACAAGATGGCACTGATGGCGATTGGCCACGCCTCTGAAACACTTCATTCAAAAGTTGACAAACGAACTTAACTTGTGTAGTGACGGTCTTATGGCCAGATGACTGAATCTGACGAGCGGATAATACGATATGTACCCATCAGAGAATGGCATGTTCAAATTGAAAATGTCATTCTCTGATGGTTATATATGGTCCCGTCCGCTCATCAGTCATGAATTGATAACTTGACGGTATCATGACCAGATGATTGAATCTGACGAGCGGATAATACGATATGTACCCATCAGAGAATGGCATGTTCAAATTGAACATGTCAGTCTCTGATGGTTATTAGTACAGTTACACGCATATCTAAGATGATCTTCAAAAAACCGTCAAACTTCAAAGTGTTAACTGCCGCTTTGATGTCGGGTCAGTGTGATAATATTGGAATGAAATTAACGCACTAAACTGAGCAAGATTTTCGAGGCGCGCTTTTGATCGCTCGCTGGTTTTGAAATCTGCGTGCACCATGATGCGCAAGCGCCATAGCGCGCCTCAAAATCGAAGGACTGTTATGGATATATAATATAAAAGAGAATATAAAAAACACTGTTCCTGAGAATACAAAGGATACACTGATGCACAATGAATCAGGAATCATCAAACATCGAGCTGGAGAAACACTGATAAGCGTGCAAAAACATCTCGACACGAAGCAGATTATAAAAAAAAAGAGTCTTTAGAGACGGTATATGCGCACTGGCAACGGAAGTCGTGGAGTTGTACTTGGGAGAGAGTGTCCCATACTGGGTCTGCGCCGGTTGCACTCAACCCAGTTTTGGCTTATTTTTTATTGGTGCTTTTGCACCACTTCTCTTTCCCAAATTGCTTGGGAAAGACAAAAATAGAGAGTATTTTATCCGAGTTAGGGACTTCCACTGTAGTGCAAGCCTGAAGTAAACAATTGTGAGTAGGTTGAAAAGAAATTCAAAAGTATACTCATAAGTAAACAAAAGCAAAGGCTTTGGAATTTTCCCCAATGCAGCTCTGTCACCGTGTTTTGAAGAATTTGTATCCCCTAGCTTTGTTCTTGGATATGTAAAGCACATTTGGCCACAAGTTGTTTTCGTGAAATATTATTAAATTATCAGTTGTGGTGCGAATACGGCGGCAGACTTCCAGGAACCAGTGGTGCCTACAGTCGGTTTACTGACGTTTCGTATACAAGACGTTTCGTACACGTGGCGATTCGTACACAAATAAGACGTTTCGTATACAAAAATTGGACGTTTCGTACACGAAGTGAGCATTTCGTACACGTGTTTAATTATCTGTTTTAGACCTTGTATTATAAAATTATTTATTATTTTTGTTACATTAAATTAATATTTTTGCATTTATGAATATCTCCCGTGAATATTTATGTAAAATTATTCCTTTTTTTA
Source organism: Pictodentalium vernedei (assembly GCA_031216915.1). Taxonomy (NCBI): domain Eukaryota; kingdom Metazoa; phylum Mollusca; class Scaphopoda; order Dentaliida; family Dentaliidae; genus Pictodentalium; species Pictodentalium vernedei. The sequence continues at coordinate 167,110,506 of CM062296.1, forward strand.
TAGATACTGTTGGTGTTTAATTGTATGTTGAATAGGTTAATTTTCCTTGATTTCTTTGATTTATTGTTTGATTTACTGTTTGATTTTACCGATGAGTGACTTGTTCGAATATTGCCGGGATGTTTTTAGGTTATTTTGTTTGTTTGTTTGTTTGTTTGTACATGCGATGACTAATCTAGTCAGCGGTAAATTGCAAAGAGTCTGACAAGCTTTCACTGGAGTCTACAAGTGACCTTTGACTTAGAAAAACAACAAGCGCGGTGTTCTGTCAAATCTGAATTTCAAAAAAATGATCGGGTATATATTGGGGTATGGAACTGTCCTGAGCCAGTCAGCCAATAAAGAAGTTCTCCTGAAGCTTCACAAATCACATATACGCCCAGTACTAGAGTATGGGGCCATAATAAAGAGTGACCTGAATAAAACCAACATTGAAAAACTACAACGGGTTCAAAATTATGCCCTGCGTGTGGCACTATGCAAACCCAAATGGACACCGATAAAGGAACTTCACAAGCTAGCAAAAATACACACCTTATGTAAGTGTAAATCTTATCCCCTGGAAATATTATCCTACAAGATAAAATATCCTAAGGAAATTCTATCCATAAAGAGAAAATAATATCCACTGAAAATGAAAACAAGACTGGAATGTTTATAAACAATAAAACATAAATTCTTGTATCAAGCACTGAATTGCCAGGATAAAATTTTCAGTGATGTAACTTCACTGTAAATATTATCCCCTGTTATTGATAGTATTATTACGTGAAAGGATAAAATTTACTGAGACATAGCCTACCACTGAAAATACTATCCTGGTGTACTGATTATTTTAGTGTGAGCATTGTATGAGAGAACAATCATGAATGAAAAAACGTGAATAAGCATGCAATCATGAGTTCATTTTTAGGCAAGTCAATCAGATTTTCTAATTTGGATTAGTCAAGTTGTTGTAGTGTGCATTCTACAGTCACACATACATTTAGTTAGAAAATGAATGTTGAAGATTTTGAGAATCTATGGGATTTTCTTTCAAAGAAAGTTTACCCTCCATCATATAATGAAAATCAAAAAAGATCACTGAGGACCAAATCTAAAAACTTTCAAATTAAAGAAGATGATATGTTTTACAAAGGCCAGAAAAGGAAAGTGATTACTGAAGATAAAAAGTGTGTGATAATTAAGCAATGCCATACAAGCACTGCCTGCCGTTTGGGACCTAAACGAAATAAGACCAAGCAACTTGATGACAGTGTTCATCAATACTACTGACATTGATGTAAAATGTAAACATTTAGAATGCATTGCACACGTGTGTAAAATATACAGAATGTTTAAACTAATAAATGAATATTTCAAATAATAAATCTTAGGTGAATAATTTTTCATGATGCAGGATCAAATATCATAGGAAATTCCTTCCCCGGGATGATATTACCTAGTAAATACTGTCTGCTGCACAAAATTTCCTAGGCAATATTATCCCCCAGGTACTATTTGCAGGGTCATAATATTTCCGATTACATCGTGTCTCAAAAAAAATCAGTAGGGTGAGGTTTCTTTCCAAGGACACAATGGGTTTGTCGCAGGTGAAAGTCGAATTAAAGGTCTCACAGACAGCAAATCTTAGGTGGATAATATTTCCTGATGCAGGATCAAATATCCTAGGAATTCATTCCTCCGGATCATATTACCTAGAAAATATTGTCTGATGGACAAAATTTCCTAGGCAATATTATCCCCCAGATACTATTTCCAGTGGGATAATATTTCCTGTTACACTTACCCCATCCATAGCAACAATCACACAATAGTCACAATACACAATAGCGGGTACCTATCTTTCTCTCTAACTATAACTTTTCTAATAACTTTCTCAAATTTTCTTGCAACACTCTTATCAAGAAGACGCATGGAAATGGTAGACAAAGCATTGGAGGAATTGGTGGAACCTACCTTTCTGTTAACATACACGAGAAACCATCAAACACCAGTATTTGGTGTCATTTAATGGAAAGTCCAAGGGATTCCCATGAAATGGAATCAGAGACTACTACTATCATTGAAGGGCAAATATCGATAAAATTTTATTGCGTTTTTATGACAACTTATCTCGCAGAATACAACAATCACATAAAAACAAAACATGTTATTTTTTTTAATGAATTTATTTTAATTTAGTATGTGTGAGATTTCAACTAAAATCACCACGTATTTATTGGAAAATAAAATTATTTCATGCCAGAAAATAGTTTTATTTCTTTCTTTCAATCCCCAAATCTGAAATTAGAAGGAAAAAAAGTGAAATATAAAGAGAAAATGCGAAATTGAATTCTGTGTACGAAACGTCCAGGCTTTTTGTGTACGAAACATCCTAAATTAGCCATGTACGAAACGCTCGTGCACGAAACGTCCAGCACCCCCTACAGTCGACTCTATGAGTTGATTACATGTGTGTTTCGTGTTCTATACATCCCAACCTTCATTTTGATGTACATTTTGTGTATATTTAATTTGAACTGAAGGAATATCAGAGGTGAGAATTTTCAAAATAAACAAAATTTCATTACTTATAAAGGCCCTTAAACTGAAATTTGATGTGGCAACATATATTTTTTCCAGTTTAATTTTTTCAAGAGGTGATGTGCGTTGTAGATGTATAGGTACTTTTTTTCAAAACAACTTGGTGTGTTGTACAGAGAGTGGAAGGTTAACACTGTGGTCAATGGGATTTATTTAGACGTTCATAACCCACAGGCTTATCTGGTTCCATTTCGGTAAAACGACATAAATACATTTGACATATGTGGGGGGGGGGGGGGGTTCCTGCAAACACCACCAACCTGGCTGCTGCGTTGGTGACTTTATGGGATGTAGATGGTGTTGACTGAATCCTCGAGAGTATTCGACGTCCGATTGGCATTGTACATTGCAATGTAACCGAACAATAGAGTTCACAAAATTGTCGATATTTTTTTTTCAAACGGAAGTCGCCTCTGATGTCGATCAAACATGGACAGGAGCACTATCAGAAATGCGTGTACAGACTGAACCCGGCTTCTGCAGAGGAAAATATGCAGAAAGAAAATATTTTACTGGTCTATTAAATATCGTGTGCTCATATTGTGGCTGTATTTTATAATTTTGTGTTATCATATATTATATATATTTCGAAACGAATTGTCTCAAAAATACAACAACAATATTTCCAAAGTCCTTAAAAAGTGCAGACAGACGTAGACTCAGGGGCTGTTAAAAGAGAGTCACTGTATAATCAATGTAAAAAACAGAACTGTGGACGGTGTGAATAAATGGGATCATAATCCCTAGATATGCATTATTCCCTACCAACGGTGACCTACATGTATAAGGTCGATTTTCGTATTTATATGTGGACCTATAATTCACCGGGGAACCAAACTAAAACTTTCACAACTTTGTTGCGGAATCTCCCGAGCAGGCAGGCATAATTTTTCATGTAATTTTATTTGTGGACGCACACTTCACTCTATAATCAAACTATATTCCAGAATACAATGGGACGCAATTCCTATAATAATCAACGTACTTCCCCAGCAACACGCATTTTGTATTCATGGAATTTTATTTGTAACAAAGTAGAAAATCTGTTACTTTTGTCGCATAATTTGCCCCTGAGTTTACCCCTCCAAAATGGAATCCGCAATTGGAATGGTAAACTGGTCAGAAGACCATTGATCAAAAACTGTCCTTCAACAAACATACCGACGACATGGCGAAAAAAGCTACCAAACGAATTAACTTACTGAAAATGCTTAAGGGAACTTCTTGGGGGGGGGGGGGGGCAACCAATCCACCCTGCTCAAACTATACAAATCCTTTGTGCGCCCAGTACTCGAATACGGTGCAATCATACTAACTGACCTCAACCAAACTAATATGGGAAAACTCCAGAGGGTCCAAAATCACGCGCTTAGAGTTGCCCTCCGCGCCCCATGGGACACACCCATCAAAACACTCCACGACAGGGCCGATATCCCCACCATTAAAGACCGCCTAGCCACCCTGACCGCGAAAAATCATGACCGGTTAGCCGACAGCGAACTAATCTCCGAACTTGGAACAATTTGCGAAAGCCGACAAAAGCCCCCCAAAAATTGCAATCAAAACTAAGACCGCTCGAATAAAACTAGGGAACGAGAAGGTGAACTAACAGGCAGAAAAACAGCTTAACTGTGGCCTTCTACCAGAAAGGGCTGCCTTCACCGACTCAAGTAAAATTACATCAGGATTAAAAATTGTTAAAAAAGTAAATAAATAGGGAACGAGAAGGTGAATAAACAAGGAGAAAAACAGCTTAACAGTGGCCTTCTACCAGAAAGGGCTGCCCTCACCGACTCAACAAAAATTAAATCACGATTGGATACTGTAGATCTCATTTCCGGCCGGGGAGGGGCTCGGCCCACACAGGACGCCCGAGATACCAGGCGAGAGCGCTTTGTGTGGGCCGGGCCTCCCCAGCTGAGGGTGGGATTTGCAGTGTTTAATCTGGATGCAAAAGAAACTCAAACTAATCTAAATATGGTCGAAACCAGCGAAGGGCATAACAGAAACATCCTCGGGTGTGGTTTAGCGTCTAAACCTGTTACCCTCCCGCTACAAACTCACTATCACCCTAAGAAGGTGATCTAACAGTCAGATTAACAGCTTAACTGTGATCACAATTAAAACATAATGTGCTACTTTTATCTTTTTACTTCTACATATTCTAATGAAAACTAATTCTGCCTTCTTCCTTTAAGCAGGTACACAGAAGATGCTTTTTGACCAGCACCCCAATAACCGCTACAGACAGTCTAACCATTATGGAAACAGTCACCCCACGGTTCCTGAACATCCTCCACTCCCTCCCTAAAAGTGGTCGACCACTGTAAGGGAGGCGAACGTTGGTCCTGCGTCCCGCCTCTGCCCCTTTTTGTAAGCGCAATGCACATCATTTTGTCCCAACCCAATAGGATTACTATGCAGGCCTGCCCTCGAACCAGGGAAGTTCGGGTCTTCTTCTTGGTGGTCCCCGAAAGGGGTCGTTGTTGTTTCTGTCAAAGACATCCTATCAAACAGAGACAGCCTGAGGCAGATTATACTTGCCAGTGATGGTCATCACTTAAAATCATCTCAGAAGTGGCAGACTATACTTGCCCGAAAATCTATATCGACTGCACCCTCGGGGAGAGGTAGTATCTTTGTGAGAGGACCCAACCTCCCACACTGGTCCTCACCCGAGGGTTCAACCGACATCAGTCAACGAGACAGCCACGCCACAACAAGAGACAGCTGCCGAGTACCGGAACCTTTTCCTCCTTCAACACGCCTAGACATGTGACAGCCTATCATATACAGTTACCGAGGGTCGAAAGGGGCTTGTTCCTCATACCGTCCCTGCGTGCCTTCAGCGCGCGAAATCATTTCGTTCGAACTAGGAAAGTGATTACTACATGTGTATCATATTCTGGAAATAAAAAGAGTTAACTCAAAAGCACTTTATTGATCTGACTACTGACTTATTTTGTTAAAGATGTCTCACCTCATGAAGCCTGCTACTCTGCATGTACATGACAAAAAGAAGGAGGAGAAAAAAGAAAGGAGAGAGAGAGAGAGAGAATGCTGCAAAGAGAGAGTCCATTGGTTCAACTAAAAATAAGGTTAGTGGACACAGTAGTAATAGTAGTAATAAGGACCGGGGTCGGGTGGTTCATTGGAGGAAGTAGTCGCTGAATTGGGGGAGATGATGGAAGGGCTGAAGGCAGAGATTGCAGACCTTAAAAAGACGATTCGAGAAAAGGATAACATTATTGCTGGAATGGCCCAGGGATCACACATCCCACCTACTCCACCAACCCCTGGCTCTCCTTCAAAATAGATCCAGGTGGTAGCTGAAATCCATGCAGAACCAGCAAAAATCACCTTAGATGATGATCAAATCAAAATCGCTAATGACCACACCAATGGTACAGCAACCCAAGCATCAGATGAGGACAGTAGACCGAAATCCTATGCTGAGGTTGCTCGTACTAACGGAAGCTGTCAGGAGAATGCCTCGAGTGATCCAAGAGACCCTTTGAACACAAAGAGCTATATACCTGATAAATCGCTGTCACAACTAGCCAATACCCCAGATAGTATAGCTACCTCCAATCAGAGCTGTCAGTTCACTGGGGAAGCTTCTTCCGTTGGGGGTCTCAGCAATGGGAACCCTAAGGGGGGAAAGACACCCCAAAAAAGAAAACAAAACGGCGACGATTCGGATACTGAGCTACTGGAGAGTACGAATGAGGAGGGTTTCTCTACCATGACCCACAGACGGGTCAAAAAGTGTAGGAGTCTCCTATCCCATCCATCCACCTGTAGCTCAGCTATCTCAAACTATAACCATTCCAAAGATGGTAACAATGGACACGCGGACAATATTGCCAATAATACGAATGTCACTATTAGAATGCCAGTTCAGATGGCGCCAACACCAACACCGCTCATGAATATGGACTTCTCCGCTTCTCCGCGTCTGTCAAAAGGATAAACGGAGTACCCAAGGTCAAACAAAAAAGCGGGGTAAACCGCCCACCCTTCCCCAGAAGAAAAAAATAGTACCATCTATTGTCGTGATGACCAGGGTACACCCCGATACTCCCAAGGAAGCCATCAATCAGAGCGTTCCTGAATGCAGTTGGGACAAATTCACACCCAGAGCCACGGGCAAGTGTACGTGGAAACACAAAGTGACCTGTCCCAGTTGGGAAGTTAAACTGAACATAATCGCTAACGGGGGTCAACATTAATGGCAGGAGACACGAGGCGGAGGAGTAGAGGACTACCCATCCACCGGTCCAATGCCACAAGTGACAGAAGTTTGGGCACGTTGCTAATAAATGCAGGGGGACTCTAACTTGCATGAAATGTGGAGGCAACAACCTCACCAAAGCATGTGGATCTGACTCCCCCCTCCTGCCCTAACTGCAAGGGTAGCCACCCAAGCAATTACCACGGGTGCCCCCACTATAAAAAAGTAAAAACCAATATTGAATTAAAAAACTCAAACTTAAAAAAAACCGAAAATGCATCCTCTCCCCACACAATATGCTCCCTAGTCGCGGGAGCACTTTACTCGGTTCTTAACAACATGTCAGCACTAATCTGTCTGACATCTGTCAAGATGTAAGCCGTTCAGCGTCCCGCCTGTTTAAAACACAAATTTCTGAATCCCTAATCAAAGCCGCAATCAACATCAATTAAATCATCGCCAATTTTACTAATACCTAAACAACGCGACTAACTTCCAACCATAATCATGGATAATCTACAAATGGTGCGCGGACAAAATCCCATCGGAAAAATCCCATCCGGACAATATCCCAGATTTTTTACCTGGACGAAATCCCAGCGGACAAAATCCCAGACATGGGCGGACAAAACACCAGGCAATATTTTTTCACAAAAAGTGGACAAAATCCCAGGTAGTATTTTTTTTCTGGCAAAAGTGGACAAAATGCCAGGAATGGGCAACTACAACTGGAATTGAACCTGAACAATTTGTTTGTTACGACAATGGGTCTGATGTGAACAGAATTGTAATATTCGCATCAGATGCTGGACTTCGTTTGCGCGCTAGAAGTGATCAATGGGATATGGATGGAACATTTTCGATGGCACCAAAAATACTCAAGCAAGTTTATGTGATTCGTGTGCCGTTGGCTGATTCTGCTGTTTCGTGTGTTTATGCGTTATTGCCTGGTAAAACACAGGCCATATACGAGCAAATGTTGCAAGCAATACAAAGTCAGTGTGTAGATCGGGGTTTCGATGGGATAAAAAATTGTGTCTTTTTATTTTTTATACCCAACTGGGATTCTGTCCGCCCATGTATGGGATTTTGTCCGCTGGGATTTTGTCCGGATGGGGTTATGTCCGATGGGATTATGTCCGGCGTTCTCTACAAATAGCCGCGTGGAACGATTGGAGCGTTAATAATAAAAAACACCAAATGAGCCGATATTTCAAAAACATCCATATAGTCTGTATTTGCAAAAGTTGGATAAACAAAAATAAAAACTTCTCACTCAGTGGATTCAGTGTTATTAGAAGAGATAGACAGCTCACCAAAGGTGGCGGCGTTGCACTTTTAATAAAGCAGAACACCAAAAATAAAACCATAAAAACTGATCACCTTGATGCCGAAGTGATTGCAACCGAAATCACAGCCGATAATAAAACATCGCGATTGTTTGTTACTACAATGACCCAAACAAAATCGTCTCTCACACCGTCTTTGAATTTTTCATGAGGAAATACAATCACTGTATCTTCCTGTGCGATTTCAACGCCAAACATATATACTTTGGTTGTCAAAAAAACTGGCCCAAATGGGGAAGCCCTACTCGAAATCACCAAAAAACATAACCTACACGTGGTTATGAATGACAACTCCGCAACTTAAATCAGTAGCAACCCACTACTGGCATCCGAAATCCTTGATCTAATAATTACCAGCGATTCTCTCATATATCACATCGACGACCACTGGGTCGGCGAAGATGACATAGGCAGCGACCACCTCCCGGTCCATGTCTCATTTAAAATAGGCAATGCCCCCCTCAGATACCCTCCCCCCATCCTCCGTAGGAATTTTAGAAAAATAAACTGGAACCTCTACCGCGACATCATCGATGTCAAACTCCCCGACAGCTCCCCATCAAACGCCACTGAACTCGAAGCCCAATGCGAGGGCCTAGAAAAAAATCATCAACTCAACCGTAAATGAAATATGCCCAAACGAAGGAGTGCGCCCCTGGAGAAGTACTATCTCGGATGACACACTTTCATTAATCAAAAACAAAACGAAACGAAAAGCCCTTCGCACTCGTAAAGCAGAAAATGACCCCCTAAAAAAAGCTGACCTCAAAAAAACGTATAACTGTCTTCATGGCGAAGAGGAAAGCCCTCCAACTGAAAAACAAGCCAACTGGGAAAAGCAACAGCCAACCTAAACGAGGTCAGGGAAGCCAAAAATTGTGGAACACTTTCCAAACCCTTACTGGTAAAAAACCGAGGCAATAAAGCAGCAGCCAAACCCCTTAAAAAGGAAGATGGCCCTTTCGCGCGTACCGACACAGACAAAGCAGACACTTTCGCTAACCTCCTCAGAAAAACTCATCGCCCATATAAAGGCCCCGACAACGATGATGTCATCATAAACGCGATTGACGACTTCATCAATGAACACCCAGATATCTACCGTGACTCTAACTTTAACACCGACCCAGAAGCAGGGGACGACGATGACCACGTCATTCCCATCACTAATGAGGAAATCAAAAATATCACAAAAAATTCAAAAACTCTTCTACGCCCGCCGAGGATGAAGCTAGCTACAAAATTTTGAAACAAAGCCCAAACTCCCCCATTTATAGACTCAATATCCTATTCAATGCATGTCTCGCCTATGGTTACTTTCCAAAGTGTTGGAAATCAGCCATTGGGGTAATGATACCCAAACCAGACAAAGACCTCTCCAATCCGGCCAACTACCACCCAATCAGTTTCCTTAGTTGCATTGGCAAGGTATTCGAAAAAATCCTTACCAATCGACTGAAGGGGCACCTTGAAGAAACTGACTTTTTCAGTAACTGGCAAAGAGCCTATAGGAACCGTAAAGAAGGTATTGAGCATGTCTACCGCCTCGTCGAACAAATGAAAACCGCGATCAACAACTAGCAAATTGGCGCGGCAATCTTACTAGACATAAAAAAAGCGTTCGATTTATTTACTGGTTAAATAAATTGGGAATGAGTTTTTCTTTGTCTCCTTCATTCGGTTCCATTCGTCCAGGAGCCAGCGGATAATCGTTGTGTAGATCATGTAATTCTTCCAGATAGTTCAAATCGACTTCTAAAATGCAAGGATAGTCTCTCCATTTTTGCATCTCTTCCGTTTGAAATTTCCAATCAGTAAAGGATGACTCATAGCCCAACCGTACAGATTATTAGCGTCCCAATACTGTATGTATTTATTTAACTGTTTCGAATCGAAACCTTCTTTCATGTAGGGATTGTTAGCTTCAGAATATCTGTGGGAGATCATCAAGATGCCACCTCTCGTAGCTCTTTTGAACATGAGCAACATGTCCACGTCGGATAATAATTCCAATTGGACTTACGTAGTCTTCAACAGAGCGTCCCACACCAGACCGGGTGCGGTGAAATACCAAGCAGGATCCAGATCGTAATTTCGACGACAGACATCTCGAAAATTTTCGAACTCGTCTGCCAAGAGCAGAACGTTAATCTTCAGATAGAGATCGTGATAATCTCTCATGGTTTTCATATTGAATGATTTCCACACGTTTTTAGTGTGTTCGTAATTCTCGTCGGAAATGTCGGATTCGTATATTGAATAAAAATCTTCTTTTGAAGGTAGTGCGGTTTGGTCGAATCTCTTTAGATCGTTCATGTAATCGTAAGGATAGACTCCTTTCCTCAACATAACATCTACTCGTTCTCAGAAATGTTCGCTCGTGATTTTAAATTTATCCTTGCTCATGTTATCGACTAATTTTTCCAGAGCGGTTGACATGAATTTAAAACTGTCGATGAAACGTATGCCTCTATGAATTAATTTCGTTTTTTCTTCCAACGTCTCTCCGTTGATTACTCTTTTCTTCTCCATGAGCTTCCATTTCGTGAAGGAAATGTATCTTTCTTCGCTGTTCACGATGCAATTTAATTCTTCGTGGGAGGTGCCGAGATTTTTACAAACAGATGACTGTCGTAACCCAAGAGATTGTGAAATATCACTGGATAGAAAACGGCGTCTTGATATTTTAAATTACACTTGCTGTGAGCCGGACCGCGATACAGACCCGTGTAATGATCGTGGTCTCTGACCTTCTTATTTTCCTCTGAATTCTCGTCGAATGATTGTCTGCATATGTGACATTCAGTGGCTCTGTTATTTTCGTCCTGCTGCTCTCGCGTGATGATCATTTTTGCAGGAGTTTTGAATTTATCGTATAACATTTGAATTTTCGATTCTAACTCTTCCACGAACCTTTGAGCCACGTCATCGTCTTCGCACTGTTTTGTGTAGGTGAAGGGACCCATGTCGTGTTGCGAGTCGAAAGTGCATTTCACGTAAATGCAATAACCCAAAGCCGTGTGTTTTTGATATCTTTCAATGTAACTTTGAAGAGCGTTGGGTTGGCAGGAACTCATTTTCACGGTGAAACATTCGAAATCGGCGTACACGATGAATGGTATTTTTAACCTTTTATTGCGATTTTCAAACTTCACGATGGTGTTGGGTTTGGGCATTTCGACGATGACACCTTGATTTTTGTTGCAATATTCCTGATGTTTCGCTAACGATTTTTCGCTGTGAAACGCGTTCATGCAGTTGCAACATAAACATATCTTTCCTTTATGTTTATTATTTTGTCTCGACAGTAATCAGCTCGGATTTTTAACCCAACAATAATGACGATTATCACCATTCGAAATCAATAATAAAATAATCGTCTTTTCTCTTTCAAGATACGAAGTCTGTCTGAGAGGATAGATCGTTCATTTTTCATCATCGTATCCCAAGGCATTCACCGCTATTGATCACACTCTCCCGTTCTACAGGCTTCGATTGGAATAGTTCTGTGATGAGTCGTGCTACATATTCTTCTCCTTTCCCTTCGTCGATTGCTCATCAAATTTCGCTCGATATATCTCGTTTGTCTAGAATCTGAAGTAATCACTCGTTTTCGTTTTCGTTTTTTTTTTCTTTTCTTTTGAAACTTGAAGTTCTTCAATGGCTTTTCATTAGTCGTCTTCTTATTTTTCACAATCGAAACGTTTTTGGGGTTTTTTTGACATCAGCATTTCGATTTCTTTTACTATCTTTTTCTTCTTCTCATTTTTCACAACCGATGCATTTTTTTACGTCGTTGCTATCGACATTTCGTTTGCCTTTCCATCGTTTCACAAATATTCCTGTATGACTTCAATTTTTTTTGATTTAGTTCTATGATTTCTGAAATGTGGAATTTTTAATAGTTTACAAATCTCATTTAACTGAGGTACCTTTTTCTCATTTAAATTTTCCATTTTTTTATTTGTTTGCCCCATTTGTAAGAATTTTTTTTTCTTCGAATTTTGTATTTAAATAATTTGTTAAAAAAGTTTGTTTTTTTGACTTTTTATATATATAAAAAAGATTTTTTTTTTAATTTTAATTTTTCTTTAATGTGAAAATTTTTTTTTTTTTTTTGATGAAATTAATCTATTTTTATGTTCCTTAACTTGAAAAAAATTGAATTAATACGAGAAAAAAGGATGTTAAAATTTAACTTTTTATTTATATATAAAGAGAAAAAAACTTTTACAAAAAAAATGTTTACATTAAAGAAAATTAAAAATTAAAAAAACAACTTTTTTTTATATATATAAAGAGTAAAAAAAAACAAAAACTTTTTTAACAAATTATTATTTAAATACAAAATTTAAAATATATATTATTTGCAAGAATTCATAAAACCAAAAACCAAATAATCGATCATGACAACAACACCTAAAAGATGCGAATTGAAATTGAAACGAGTCGAAATGTGTAAAAAATTCGGTTTTAAAATCTATAGATTACAACGACACGATTCCATCGAATTGAACAAGGTCGAGACGAAGGGCTTAAGAGCGCTACTACGACAGATATAACATGCCTTTGAAATTGGACGAAGCCATGCTCGATTTGTTTTATGACTACGAAAGCGATCTGCAGAATATCATCGTGGCCGAAGACAGAGAATTCGACAAGGACGATTTGTCGTTGTTCTATGGAATTTACATATATCCAAAAATCTCACTCGAACTCGTGGACAAATGGGGTGGTGAGAGCACGTTCACCGATGTGAAAAAACTTAATAAAGTAAAGATAAACATTCAACACATTTTCGAAAAAGGAGAAAACACGAGTGTCTACATGCTAATAACGGACTTGGAAATATAAACAATAGAGAGACTGATTTTTAGCAAAGAAGAAGGAAAAAAAAAGTAATGAGATCATCTCTAGATCTCATTACTTTTTTTTTCTTTTTTTTTGTTTTTGTTTTCCTTCTTCACTATCACCCATATATTATAATAACGTTTCCTTTTTTCTCAAATTTCAGCGTCGATTCTTCTTTTCTTTTTTTTTGTGATATGTTACGTTTTTTTTATAAGAACACATTTGTTTATCTGAATCATAATTATGAACGAATGTTGTGCATCTCTCGGTAACACTCGCATCATTACCATTCTCTTCAGAAGGTAGTGGTGACGGTAGAAAACGTCTCATTCTTTTAAATTTCAACCATCTATCCTGATCTTTATTTAACTCTTTTATCAGTTCTTTCCTAAGATATCCATCATTAGCGTCTAATCGTTTTTCCACATCTTTTTCGCACTCTATCTCGCGATATTCATCATTATCGGCTAATTGCTTTTCCACCTTTTTATCCATTTTATATATTATTTTATACTTTCTATGATTTATATTTTATATAATTATATAAATTTTTACATTATAATAACATACTCAAAATCGGTATATTCTTAAATCGTGAACTCTCACCAAACAACAAACCCTTGCCGAGTCGCTCAATGTTCCGTCCACTCTTTAGATAGAGACCGTTTCCACTCAAAGAGTTGTCACCTCTAACGGGTTCTAGATACAATCCTTTACCACTGTCGTCTACGTGGACGCGACACACGGCTCCTCCCTTCTTCAAAAACAGTCTGCTGCCACCCATTAATTTCTCAACTGCCGAACTCGCGAGTCCCGAGAGAGATCCCACGCCGAGAGTCTTTCCGAGAAAGGGTAATGCTTTTGCTGCAAAGGGTAATGCTTTTGCGGCGATTCCTGCCAATAGCGGTAGGAAACCGCCTTTCATTCTCAAATTGTATCTCAATTGAGTGGGACTCAATCTCACCGTCAACCCTCTTCCATCACGAATCGCTTTCTCCATCCTTTTGATTTGACTTCTGGTCCAGGTGATCGAATCCTGACCGCCACTCATCAGATCTTCGTGAGTGAATTTGAATCTCACCGCCTCGCCTCGAGTTGTTAACGCTCTCTTAAGTTTCTTCCTCTGTCCTGCGGATATGTTCACGTTTTTAACCACGTATTGTGTCATAATTCTTTTTTTTAAATATATTTTGTTCAATTGTTATTTTTGTTTTAATGATAATGTATATTAAATAATTTTTGTAAATTAATATTGCATTTATTTTATTTTGTTATTTATATATACACAACATATTTTTTTTTTTGCTTTTATATTTCTCTGATGTGAAATCGTATCGTCACCCTCTCTCCGCAAAGATCTAACAGTTCACCATTTTGATCAGTCAACGTGGTTTTGAGACTATACAACGTGTCTAAAATCACTGGTAGATAAACTAAATTTCGAGGTCGTTCCAAGATCTTATAACCCAGCGACACGTTTGGAAAGAAGGAATAGATCGTTGGTTGAGCGCTACCATTCACGTAGCTTCCAGCAATCACATCCTCGTTCACCAGAATGCTATTGACTGCGAGAATGTCAACCGTATTTTCAGATGCCACGTGGCTTCGATACATCTTTCGATCGAATCCCAGCATCTCCCCTATAGAATCGTCCATGTTGAAATCCACTCGAAAATTATCTTCCAAATCCAACATCGTCTGTAAGTTATTAGGGTTGGGAGCGAGTCTGATCTTGTTGCTTCCCTTTCCATCCGTCTTCATTCTCATTTGAATTTAATTGTTCAAATTGGCTATGTCGTAACTTCCTTTGGGAATTCAAATCTCCAACCAATCCACTCTGTCGGAATACTTGAACGAGTTATTCTTTTCGGTGACATTGGGAAAGGAATAATAAGTCTCCAGATTCACCAACGCCATCTCATATCTTTTCTCTCTATTCAATTCGATGGAAGGTTCGAATTTCGTCACGAATCGAGTTGAATCGCCACTCACCACGATTTGAATGGATTGTTTTCCAGCCGTATTCTCATCTATCTGTTCTAACAATTCTCCTTGTTCGAACATTATATTTAATTTTATTTTTATTTTTTCAAAACTGATTATTTGAAGATTTATTATTTTCTAATTTTTATTTTCACGCTCTATCTTATTATCATCAGAAACATAAAACTTGTCGAATCCGCACCGATATTTTCCGCGATTAAATTCGCTTGTCAAATCGATCATGACGAAATTGTAAAGTCCTCCATCCCAAACCCTCTTGCAGAATCTCCTGAATTCCACTGCGCTCATGTCGTTTGCGACGTGATCGCTATAGATGTGATTGAGATTCTTGAGATCTTGGCGAAAGAGACATAGAAAATTAGCGTTCTCCCTTATCGTCTGTCTGGGCAATCAAAAATAATTCTGCGACAGGTAGAAACAGTCCACGTTGCTGTGACGACCCCTAACGTAATACGATTCGCATGGGTTCTGTCTCTCCAAAAGCAGATCGTCGAAAATCATGAGATTCTTATCTTCTGATTTCAATTCTCTAGGATCTGGAACGTCGCTAGAGTTCTCATAAAATCGACATTCGACGTTTGAATATGCATTTCTCTTCATCAATTCCATCACTGCACCGTCCAAAATGGTCAAAAGAGAAGCTTCACTTTTGTCGAATTCCTCCCTACTGTCAAAGATTCTGGCTATGACGTCCTTAGGCAATTACGATCCATGCACTCTTGAAGCAATCTGTATTCGGGTTGAAACAAGCTCTTGCCAAACACAAACAATCGGTCGTAATCCAACCAGTCGGGTCGCGACAACAGATTCATCAACAGATTGGTCTTTCCACAATTCGATTTTCCCACTATCAAGCCTCTTATGCTTTTGGGAAAGAACTCGTTATTCGACCTCTTAGTCGCGGCGTCGTTCCAAGACATATCTTTAATGTTCATCTTTGTTTATTTTTTTTTATTTTAGATTTTTTCAAACACAATTTTATGTTTTTTCAAACTCAGTTTTTATAATATTATTATTTATTTATATTACACCGTCGTGAGTTCTCTTCAATCCAGATCCACTTGTCATTTTGGCTAAATCTTGTATGGGTACCACAGCATCCTTAAAATCTTTCCAACTTTTCGGCGTTCGCTCTAACGTAGCTCGCTTCGCCGGTGGACTAATCAACTTGTCGATCAACGCGTCGGCTGCCCTCTTGTCAGCCACAGAAGCTATCCTACCACTGGCTTCGGAAGCAGCTTTCCAGTATCCAAAGCTGTCTTCTTACCAACCTCAAGCACGGTCGATGCGAGTTTTCTACCTGCATCACTCGTGAACGCTCGCATTATAGAATCGACGATGCCAGAACCGCCTTGAACGTAAGTTCTAACGTATCCCCTATTCTTTATCACCAAGATATTTTTATTTTATAATATATATTTGTTTTCACTGGTAAATCGTTTGTTGTTTAAATACTTTTATTATTCTAGTGTAAAATTTACTATTTTTATTTTATATATTTTGTTTGTTTGTTTCTCTCTACTTATTATATACATCAATCCTTCAATTCGTTCATCAGCCTTTTATAATGTTTTTTATTCAAAACCTTCTGTCTTAACAATTCATCACATATAGTAACTATTTCATTATCTAATCCTGTGTTACCAGCACGTCTACTTGCCATCAACAAACTCAATCTCACAAGACTGAGCGTCAGAATCGCTCAGAAGAAAAGTGGTTTTCACCCCTTTACCAGTCACTGATTTGACGAACTTCTTATTCATATCACATATGGGTTTCACCACTTTCGTCCACTTGTAACCTCTGTTGGCTTTGGGTCTCGTCTCTCTGGCATCGTTATTTCTCTTCATGGCGTGGATCTGAACCAGAATGTCACCATAATTGTCGAAATCCTGTTCCATGTATTCTCCAGGCTTGTCGAAAAGGAGCAATTTGCGCAGTCCATCAGTTATTTTATACTTATTCGAACCGACAATTAAATCTTCATCATCCATTTCCACTTCTGTGTCGCCCACAAAAGTTCTACCGTCCGAATCCTTATAAATTCCATACAACAGATCTCTCTTACCACCATCCTCAGACGACACGACGCTATCAGTGGTGATAGTCAAATCTGTATCATCGCTCTCGCTCACGTCGGTTTCGATTCTCGTGGGAACATAATCCAGTGTAGATTGAAAGGAAAACTGTTTTGTAAAACTACCGGGCAACGAACCCATTCTCAAAGAACTCTCTTTTATGGGTCTCAATTCTTCAACTATCTCCTTTTTGCTTCGCTCTTGAACCTCCGTCACGAGTTTAAATATTTTTGTGGTCTCGCGTTCGAGTTCCATCTCTCCAAGACGTCTGCTTCTGTCAGCCAATTGAATGCTCTTCTTGGCACATTCATATTCATTTAAAAGCTGATCTCGGCGTTTAGCATCCATCTGTAAAAACATTTTTTTCGTTTTTAAGTTATTAATATTTCCTTTGAGTATGCTAATGTGAGTTATTTATTATTTTCAAAATTAAATGTATAATTATTTTTATGTTTTAAGTAAATAAAAATCTTCTGTCTTTAATATAATAACTAAAAACCAGTTGAGGAAAAACATTTTACAAAATGAAACCTCGATAAATAGTTAAAAATATTAAAATAGCATCCGTTTCAAACGTGTTAAAAATCAGAAAGAACATAAATAATTAAAATCTCGAATAAAACATGTCAGTAAATGTAACGCTTTTCAAAAAAAATAACATCAATTAATCTTTTGAACTGTTTCCGCTTTCATCTATAGAATAGTTTTTCAGTTAAACTATTTAACTGACAATTGACACTCATTTGAATGAAAATCCGTAATACATTTCGAGCGTGACAAATGGCGTTCTCAGTAAGTTTATACAGTAGGGATTTTCCAAAAAAACTAAGTTTTTTTCTGTTGAGTTTGGAAAAATCCACTATGGGTATTCCCCCACTAACGTCAGAAATGGGAGTGCCCAATAGTAGTCTAGTAAGTTTGGAAAAATCCACTATGGGTATTCCCCCCACTTACGTCAGAAATGGGAGCGCCCAATAGTAGTCTGTTAAGTTTTGGAAAAATCCACTTTGGGTATTCCCCCCACTTACGTCAGAAATGGGAGTGGCCATAGTGGGATTTTTTTCCTGTCCTGGAATCCGCAAACCACCTTTTTTGATGCTGTCCTGGAATCCGCAAAACGTTTTTGCTCGCATTCGCCAACGATGGATCGATGGTCTAATCCATGATGGGAACGTCGAAAAAAATTTTTAAGAAAATGTACATGTACAATTTCATACATTTTTTCACTTTTTTGATTGACATGTTGAATCTACGCGTTCGCCAACGGATATTTGAACGTGAAAAGTGCGATCTGTGAACCCCCAAAAAACAATTGCGGATTCCAGGACACCATGAAAAACGACATTTTTTTGTGAACGTGAACGCGATTTAACACTGAATCATATGAGAGTAAACGCACCATGTCCGAGTTCGTGTACGGTACATGTACAACGTGTCTTGGAATCCGCAACTATCACCTACTAACGCATCAGACTTAGACCTCGACAGATAGATTGTAGGATAAAATACCCTCGGACAAAATACCCTTATGACATAATACCCTAAAAAAATACCCTTAGGACATAATACCCTCAATGGGTAGGACAAAATACCCTCGGACAAAATACCCTCAGACCAAAATGTATATAAAGTTGGATTTGGGGCGGGCGGGCGGGGGGGGGGGGGGAGAGGGGTGGTTCAAGCTGGCTCTTGTAATTTTTTCCATTACTTTCTACATTCTTCTATCAGTGTTTCGGTTCTTCCACAACTTTATTCTATCTTAAATCTTTCAATTTTTTAGGGTTAATTTAATCTACAATTGTAGCAATTTTGTCTACTTTTGAAGTCATTATTGCTTTGAAAACTGTGTATGAGATCAACTGATCTGTTTTAATAGAATAAACATCTTCTTAATTAGCAAGCTGTCTAGATAAAGATATTAAAGATATGTCTACTTTTGAAGACATTATTGCTTTAAAAACAGTGCATGGGATCAACTAATCTGTTCGGATGGAATAACATCTTCTTAATTGGCAAGCTGTCTAGATAGAGACATTAAAGATATGTTTACTTTTGACGACATTATTGCTTTAAAAACAGTGTATGGGATCAACTAATCTGTTTTGATATAATAACATCTTCTTAATTGGCAAGCTGCCTTGACAAATTAAAGATGTGTCTACCTTTGAAGTAGTCTGTTGTTACATTCTTTGATTGCTTGTAAAGTATAAACATACATTTACTATATATGAGGGTACAAATTGGTGGAGTTATCATTTCAGTATGGAGATCATAAAAAGTAACAAAGGAGGCCAAAAATTATGTTATGGAGGTTACATGTATACAAAAAGGGCAGCAAATAAGTCAAGCATACGGTGGAACTGTTCTGCCGGAATTGCATCCAATTGCAAAGCTCTAGCAACTACTGATTTGGAGATAACCAGTATTTTAAGAGTTACTGAACATTGTCATGGGCAAAATGAAGAGCTCATAGAAGGGTCAAAGTTAAAAAATGTTATTAAAGAAACATCATCTGTGAATAGAGGAAGACCAGGTCAGATACTGGCAGATAATTTACAACAGCAGCCACCTGGTATCAGGAGTGCTATTGGAAATAAAGATAATGTCAAACGAATGATAAGGAGGACAAAGCAAGGAACACTTCCAAAAGAACCAAAATCTTCAAAAGAACTAGAAATACCGGATGAATGGGCAACTACAACTATAGTAGAAGAGGAATCCAACAGTACCACCATTCGCAGGTGATACGATTAGCAAGGATCACTAACGAACGAGTGGTAGAGGCTAGAAGCGGCTGTGATAGAAGAACGTGGCAAAGGAGTGTCAGTACTTGGCTGGTTATCGATGCAAAGTATGGGTGTCGGTAAGAAGGTTCAAGGAAACGTTTAGTGTCTACGTGATAATTGAGGAATTTCCGCACATCCAACGTCCAGTCGGTTTTATGATTAGAAAGTATGAGAGGAGACTCCACGAAATATCGTTTAGATACCTCGATGACGATATGATGAAACCCACCAACCCTTATTGTTTTCCCCATGCCCCACAATCTCGTGTAGGAAAATGCTAACTTATACGCCACGATCTTGGGAGATTCTTATGTAAGGACTGACAGTAGTACAGTATGGGGCAGTATGACCCGTAGTTGTAGCTGAAGTGGACGCCAGGAAAAAGACTGATAATGATATCCAGCAACAGTGATCAAGTGGAAGGCAGCAGTAAAGGCCTTGCGGTCCTATAGGTTAGTGGAGAAGATAGCAGCCCAGGCACGTAGCCAAATTCTTCAATAGGAGTTCTCAAGTCAGTTTATTTATTTATTAATTTATTTGTTTTTTGTTTCTTTTTTTTGGTGGGGGGTGAGAAATCTGAATAGCCGATGTGAGGCCGGGGGAGGCTTTGTGACCTCTCCTAGCCCTAACTAGAATCCTCCGGTCGTTACCCCTCCTCCCTGAACGAAAGAGTGGGTAATGGCTGCAGAGTCCTTGTTAGGATTAGGCCTCCACCGAGACAATTTGGCAAGATTCAGTGCTCTCTAAGAGTTTTTATCTGAGGCATTTGTAGCGTTGTAGTCCTATTGGAGACCATTTTGGGGCTCTCGGTGATGCGAAATTTACATTGGGCAAACGTTTTGAGAAGGGATCAGCGAAAATTTTAAGAGAGGCAGGCCCCCTCCTCAGCTTCGCCACAGTAGCAGCCTCGGACGAAAACAGTCATAGTGGAAAGTGATAACATGACAAACAATGGTACCCATTGACAATCCGCAGTGGTAGTGGTGGTGGTCGTGGCATAAGTCGGTAGTAGTGTAGTGATAAAGAAACGTAGTCACTCATAGTGACAATAGACAGCAGCAGAGTCTTTCGATCAGCAGCCTACCGACATTGGTATACTGTGTTCCAAAACAGTAATCTCAGAGAGTGGTCACCACTTGTCCCAAACAGAGGTCGCTACTAGTCCGCACATTCGGAGTAAATTAATTTCTGGCATTTCTGAGCAATAGCGACGTCAAATTCAATGTTGAACCATCTCCGACCTTTTTGATATTAAGGAATTTTGAATTATTTTTGTTGCTGTCCAGGCAGTAACGTTTGAACAACTGTTCCGAATGTTTTTGGCATGCAATTATAACCAAACAATATTTGGGTTAAGTTGGAATTTGAACCACCGCCGACTTTTTCAAGTTTTTCGATCAAAATGTTCTTTGAAATTGTGAGAAATCCTAGTTTCCGTTCAGTAACTTTTGTACAACTATTCAGAAGTAATTGATTTTTAACAATCTTTTATAACTATACAGCGTGTATGTCCGGGGAGGTGACCGATTGGGGAGAGTGGTGTAAACCTGGTCTGTTCCGACTGTCTAATATTCCAACTACATCATCAAGGCAAGCCTTGGCCTTGGTGATGTAGTTGGAATATTAGTCAGTCGGAAATGTATTTAAAAAACTCAAGACTTCCTGGAAATGTATTAGTGAATAAATTAAGTATACATAGTAGTCGTAACACAACATTACTTAATTATTCATTTATTTTATTGGGTTTAACGACACTTTCGACAGCCAGAGTCATCTTTTATCGGACAGTTTTAAGGGTGGAGGAAGCCGGAGCACCCGGGGAGAACCACCGAGCAACGGCGAGCTGCTGTCAGACTCTTCAATGCATCAACTCCACACAAGCAGGGTTATCATTGGTTGAAGACAGGTGCACCATCAACGTGCAGAACACCTCGGCACATAGCGCCACCGTAATTGAACAATCTGGTGGACGAGTCAATAATGGAGAAAATGTGACAGTGAGAACACGATGTATTCGCCCCTTTGTCGGATAAACTAAATTACGAGAGTCCATACAGGCCACTAGTCCGGTTCCCTCCCAGAAAGTTAGTTTAATCGGTTTACGCGGGGGCGCGGTGGCGTTGTGGTAACCGGTTCTCGCCAGATCGCCGAAGTTAAGCAACGTCGAGCCCGTTTAATGCTCGGCTGCGTGACCGTCTGAGCGATCAATTCGGACTACCGCGTTGTGTCCTTGGGCAAGGCACTTAACGCCGATTGTCCACATGGGGCGTACAGCACGTCGATGGTGCGCATGTCTTCAACCAATCTAACCCTGCATGTGCTGCAATGCGGAGTTACGATGTTGGGGAGCTGGCAGCTGCTCGTCGTTGCTCGGTGGTTCTCTCCGGGTACTCCAGCTTCCTCCACCCATAAAACTGTCAAGGTCATGATTAGCTATTGTGCATAAGAACATGACCTTAAACATCAATAAATAAATAAATAAATAATCAGTTTACGCACATACACAGTAAAACCGTTCGGTTGGCTTTTGCTGTGCCTTGTGGTTCGGTTTTCCAGTTTGCTACAAAAACTGGACCCGAAAAACGAAACTCGTCTCAGCCAAAGTAAAAATGCAAATATAATTTCTTCAGTAACTCAAACTTTTCATTCAATTTTGGCACCAAAAATATACCTTACGACCCCTTATTTGAACGGGCTCGTTCCGATGAGGGTGTCGATATGTTTTTGATGCAAATATTTATACAAGACAATGAAATTTGAATGGCGACTTTTGTGAACATCGGATGTTGCCTTCATTACGTTAGGCAAAAAGATACTCAAATAAGCAAATATACACTTTTTTGACCACAGGGTAGCCGGTGGTCCATGGGATCCAAATGTCCTTGTTGGGTCAAGTTTCTGCTAGAATAGTAAGTAAGGAAATGGGTGGTTATTCACTCATCGGGGTCAAAGTTAACAAAGCACTTCGTAATACAAACAAGTTTTACCGGAAAAGAATTTTTGCGGCACAGAAAAAAAACTGCACAAGAGCTTATAAAGACACCAAATGTGCCGTATGTTATAAAAGGTTTTCTCTCGCCTTGCTTGTTACTTTGTTTGCCATCCATCAAATATTTTCTTGACAACATCCAACACCCAAATACCCGAATTTAAAAGGCAATCGAATTCTTCTTTCAGTTCGTTGTACTCAGCGTAATCATTTGGGAGTTCTAAGAGGTAACCACATGTGTGAGCAATCGGTGACCGGGTAAAAGTTGATATCGGCTCCATGAAACTGATGTGGAGTTGATCAGCCACCATTAAATCTGAACCTGTAAAAGGAAGAGTAAAAAACATGAAAACAGATTGCCATTGGTCTAGAACTACCAGTTCTTCATTTCGAGGGAGTAAGTGGTAAATTGTATTTAATTTACCAGGGATCCGAGTTTCTACTTTATATTTATAAGAACTGAGATGCTTTATCTGTCGCTTTATCGGAACATGAGTGTCGGATCGGCATGTTAAGTTGAATGAAGTGCACAGCTCGTCCATAGTTTCATAATGCGTCAGATTTCAATTGTTATAACTTAATTTAGAGTGTTGCTCGTATTATAATGTACCATTACGGAGCCGGTGTCTCCCTCATTATATCGGCTTTTTGTTGTTTTCAACGTATGCTAACACACGTGGTCACGAATACAGTACAGTCGCCGTGGACTGATCGTAATCCACGCGTGGGCAATGATGCCTATGCATGCGTTTATCAGGTAATAAAATCCATCCTCAGCAAAAGTTTAATTAATGAAACACCGAACTGTACCCGGTGCATCGTTAATTAAAACTTTGATAATTATTCTTATAATTAGTGTTTGGAAACTAATATTATTGCCCCCGTGGAAAGTGACCAGTCCACGATGGCCGTGCTGTACAAAAGAGAAAAACTGGCGTGAACAGCCCACGTGACTAACTAACGGCTCACCTGCAGCAAATACAGTTTAATTGCACCCATGGACACGGCCTCAATTTTTATATTTGACAAATGCGCACGGACAAAGCAAAAACATTCACGCGATAGGAAAATTATTCATCGCATTATGAAACACCTCACCTACCATCGACGTACAGTACGTCTTAGCTCATTGTGTCACCGTGCTCCCACTTGGGCAATTGGAATTAAGTGTTTTGCACATGGAAACAACACAAATGACGCCTGTCCGCATCGAACCTACGACCTTTCGATCTGAAGTGCAATGTTGTAACCACTGAGCCATCGCGTTCACGGATGGGAACAATCAACTTTTGCGTGAAGGAAATCACTAGGAATTCAAGTTACGGAATCCTTTTTGTAGCCCTTTATGTAGAGGGGGGGGGGGGGGCATTAAACCCCCACCCCAACTTTCTTTCTTATCAAACAGTTACCCTGTCTTCGGCAAAAGGGAAATGCCTCTATAGACAGGAATAACCAAAGCGTTCACACGTACACATCGAAGTCTATACACGAACTTGTTCTCGTCAGATCACCGAAGTTATGCAACGTCAAGCCAGGTTTATCATCGGATGGGTGACCGTCTGAGCGATCAATTCGGAATCCAGCGTTGTGTCATTGGGCAAGGCACTTAACCCCGATTGTCCACATGGGGGCACGATGACGACGTGTACTAAGGAGTACTAGACGTCGATGGTACGCAACCAATCTATCCCCGCCTGTGCTGCAGTGCGGAGTTACGATGTTGGAGAGCTGGCAGCTGCTCGTCGTTGCTCGGTGGTTCTCTCCGGGTACTCCGGCTTCCTCCACCCGTAAAACTGCCACGGTCATGATTAGCCATTGTGCATAAGTATATGAACTTAAAAACACCAATAAATAAATAAATAAATACACGAACTTGCATTAGCTACTCCGCACTGATCGAAATTCAATCTGAAATTGGAGTCCATTTTCCAAACTGTACAATGCATTGAAAAGCATTGAGTTACTCCCCATTGAATGTGCTTGCACAGTTTTGAATACGGGTAAAGTTCCAGCAAGAACGTGGCTAGAGGTTTCCGATTGGGGGGGGGGGGGGGGGGGGTAGGGTAGTGAATTTCCAACTAGGGGGAGGGGCCGGGAGGAGAATCCCCCCGGTCCCTCCCCGTAGTTGGAAATCCACTAGAGAGAGAGATTTTGAAAATGAAGCCATGAAAGATGGCATAAAATTGGTTCTAGTAACCAAAATGCCAACACATATATTATGATAGAATTATCAGGTTATTATTTTTTGGTATTCTTCTGGGAATTGAATGAATATGTGCTAAACAAATGCTCAAGCTTAGAACTTTGAACAATTCACACTCTCCTAACATCAAATCAGTTTTTATGCAGGAATGATCAGTTTTCGATGTTTCGTCATTTTGTAACTGTGATTGATGGAATTAACTCAGGATAACGATTTTACATGATGTAATTTTCTTGAAGTGCATTTAGAGGATTTTGTTTTGTTACGATAAGTAAACATACTATAGAAATCTCGTATCGATTGACATAATACATACTTATGAAGCTCGATATTGCGTACGCTTTAGTTGTAAATACTAACAGTTAGAATTTTTGGAAGTAAAGGAGACATCAGCATCGCCAAAGACGCTCTAAAATCCAGATAGATCGAATTCCCAGCTACTCATGACTTGCCCTCCGAATTTCCAGGTGTAGGGAATTTTGACCAGGATTGGGGGGGGGGGGGGGAAGAGGGGGGGGGTCGTACTATCCAGATAAGAGTGTGAACCACTTTCAAATTGTTTTACTTCGCCCACTTTTTGAGTGACGAAATGCAGTCCGCTCACTATTGATCTTCCGGAATGCGATTTCCAGCAATTCTAAAAAAATGCTCTCTTTGATCCCTGGGTGAACTTAACCCATATTTTGAACCTCCATTGAGGTTCGACTTAGAAGAAAGAAACAAATAAAGAAAGGAAATAAGGAAAGAAAGAAAAAGGAACCATACAAAAATAATAGTCTGTGGTAGAGATGGGCAACACCGAAAAACTGAACCGATACCGATCATGGGGATATCGATAAACCGAACCGAACCAATAGTTGAATACCGAAACCGTCTTAATTTAAATTTTTCCTACATTCGCTATTTATGAGGCCCTGCTGAGCTCTATAACAGTTGAATGGTTCATTTTCATGAAAGAAGTGACTGATTTTCTTTTCAGTTTTGTTAACCCACAGTGGGCTGGAAATTATCCTGAATTCCCATCCTGTATATGTCCAGTTGGTTTGCAGTTATTTCTAGTCCAGTCTTAGCTACCTGTTAAGGCAACCAAGACCTGACTAGAATTCACTGTCCAGGTGATTTGTCTGTTGTCAGCAGGACTTCCTAAAGATGACATGCTCAGGGCGCATGCTATGAGATTACAAAAGTCTGAAAGAGGTCTTTAAACGCTAAGATGCGTTTAGAACAAGTCACAAAATTTCTATAGATATGATTTGTGTTCATAAAAGAATGCCACTGTTGAGCTCATTGGCAGTGACATTTATAGAGTTGTGGTAGAGTGATACAAAAACAACTTATTCTTTTTTTCTGAAGTGAATTCTCCTTTGGAACTATCGCCAAATCTCAGTCAAGTCAGATACCGAATACCGAACCGATACCGAGGTAGACCCACACCACCCCATTTAAAAAAACAGAAATCGATACCGAACTTACAATTCCAATACAGTCCATCTCCAGTCTGTGAGTCTCACACAGACTAACTAAAATGAGACCAATATGCAAACTGAAATATAAAATCACTGGATAAGCCTGGAAATAAGCAATCTGTCATTTACAGATGGAGGCTACCAGGGGGTGAATTTTCTTATGCTATCCCATATATAGAGCATTTTGAAATGAGTGTTTTTCTGATATAATATTTATGAAACGAGTCTCAGAATTTTGCGTTTGGGCGTGCCTCTGGCGAGAAACGAGTCTAAGAATTTTCCGTTTGGGCGAGCCTCTGGCGAGCCCAAACGGAAATTCGGACGAGTTTCATAAATATTATATGAGAAAAACACTCATTTCATACTCTATTTATCATATGACACACACACGCAAAAATTAGCCACTTAGTATCACTTTTTAACCCATCGCCTAACTTGAGTTGCAGACGGCACTTGAAAAAAAACATCCTCGTATAACTAAAAATTTTTCATTTTTTGCTTCCAAAACATAGGTTATGACCCCTCATTGGAACGAGCGCGACACGCTAGTTCCAATGAGGGGTCATAACCTATGTTTTGGAAGCAAAAAGTGAAAATATAAAAAAAAAATGATTGGCGCTTTTCTTGTATTGCGCGAGACGGTTTTTGCCGTTACGTTAGGTAAAAGATTAATACAATATAACCCATCCTAAATAGGACAGATAACGTAAATTCTCCCTACTGAAATTATGCAAATGTAACCCAGTTGTATTTTGTTCAGCCAATCAAATTGTCCAGTTTTGAAATTGACCAATGAAAGCTTCTAACTCTAATTATGCAAATTATGAAAATGTGGCCCAGTTGTATTTTGTTCAGCCAATCAAATTGTCTAGTTTTGAAATAATTGACCAATGAAATTGACTGAAGGCTTTATTTATCACTGATTAATATGAAAACAAAATATCAAATGTTTTAAAGTGAACAAAACGGACGAGTCATGTGATAAAGTAGGATTAGGGACGTGGCGATACGGGTGGGGGTGTAAACGCCCCCCTCCCCCCAAAAAATCCTAGCCAAAATATCCTATTGTTGGATATTCGGAGGGCAGGTCATGGGTAGTTGGAAATTCCAACTATCTGGATTTTAGAGCTCCTTTGATGATGCTGATGCCTCCAATACTTTCCAAAATTCCAACTCGGTTTCACATCGGCAAAAATGTTAGTTTAAGCAGTTTGTGAAATTATCTGAGCTTATTTCTAGTCAGTTTTTACACGCTGTTTTAGGTAAGAAAATATACAAATTGTTCAGCCCCCAGAATTTTTAAAAACCAATCATTTTTTCTTGGCCCCAGAGTATAAAGACTATGAATGTGAAATGTTTGGTATTTTGAAAGAAATGTCATAATTTATAGTCAATAACTAGCTTTCACATGAGATTGTGTAGTCTGGTGACTTTTATTCTGTCTCTTATTTATTACGTCCATTTTTGTTCTAGTTTTTATTTTTCTTATTTTCAGATTTTATTCACATTGAACCCGATAGGTGTTTTGTACCTCTTTCACACTGTACTTTTATTTCATTTCCTCTAAAAATTATGTGGAGGGTGTGGGGTGGGGTGGGGGTGGGGGTGGGGGGTAAGTTGTAATTGTTAGTATTGTAAGGTACAATACTAACAAATTACAACTTAATGTTGCATTACTCTGTTTCAAATATGAGTTCGATAGTTTCACACTGATTGCATACAAGGATTTTCATTAGCTTTTTTGGAAAGTGGATATTTCTAATATATAACTTGAGTAACATGATTTCCTTCATACTCTCACAAATTTATTCCTCACAATTTTCACTCAGTTTAGTGATCAACTCACCTCAGTAAGCTTGAAGTTGTCATTCCAGAGGTGAAAAGACATACACTGTCGTTTCGTCACAAGTTACGCAACCTTCCCTAAACACAGGATTTTTGTATGTGTGTAATAAATGCATTAACCTTTTACACAACGTAGCGGCCAAAACCGGCCAGCGCTATTCACAAAAATCGTTAATTAATTTTCAATATGATTTTCATTTTTTGTCTCAAAAACATAGGTTATGACCCCTCTTTGGAACGAGCTCGTCGAGCTCGTTCTAAAGAGGGGTCATAACCTATGTTTTTGAGACCAAAATGAAAAAAAAAATAGTTATTCAAGAATTTTGTTTGCAAGTATCGTCTGCTTTTCATGTTAGGTAAAAGGTTAAACTTTTTAGTAGTGCAGCCCGTACTGTAAGGCTGGTAGAAGACCATACCAAAGGTGACTACAATACAGGCTGATCATAGGACAGATGTGATGGTGACTATGAACAAGTCAGAAGTTGTGGCCTTGAAGCTATGAAGGGTGTAGTGGTGGTCCAGAAGCCAGGTGTTGGATAGGAGGGTAAGGAGCCATAACTATCTTCAGACAGATATCCTCCAAAAAGTATCCTCCAAAAGGTATTCCCAAAAGGTATCCTCAAAAAGTATCCTCAGTACTACAGTACCAGTTCATAAGTATCCTTAAATACCGAGGTGAGTCGTAGAGTCGTATATGAAGTCACTCGGCCGTGCAAATGCTCGATAGCTCATTTGCTCGGTAGGGTTCTAGTCGTCCGAGAGATGGCTGTTCGGATCACTACTCGATAGCTAATTTGCTCAATAAGATTCGAGTTGTTGGAGCAATACCAGTTCCTGCTTGATTATCTTTTGTGATAAGAATCATAGAGACCTTCGTTATACACAAGGAAGCTAACTCTGTATGGGTAGGTTCAGATTACGAGAACATCATGCAATCTGACTGGCGATTGTAAGACTTGGAGGAGGGTAGAGGTCGGAACAATGTGTAGTTAAGAGTAGCCAATACTCGAAAGACTGCTTCGGTTAAAGTAGCTAAAATAACGTCTGTAGTAGGTAGAGAACGAGGATTTAGTGGGAAATCCAACACAGGAAAGATACTATAGTTCAATAGAACAACACCAACACAGTCCCACGTGCTGCTCTCATAAGCCCAAAATGGGAGCAAGTACGTTTCGGTAATTTATGTATTATTTGGTGATTGTCGAGTCGATTTGGAAAATTAGATTTACTTCAGTTTAAGAGTACGTGCCTTATAGCACAACGTGCTACTATTATAAGACCAAGATGGGGCTTCTCCAAGTCTGTTTCGCTGCTTTTAGACAGTTTTTGGTGATTTGGGAGGGGGGGGGGGGGTCGTTGTCGGGTTCATTTGTGCAATAAGATATACACCAATCCTCTGAACTTGTCCTATTAAAGGGTTTTGGGTCACATAGTAGCCATGCGCCAAAAAAGACACAAAGATGGCGGCCTCTAGTATACAAAATAGAAAAACGTATCAACCTGTCAACACGCCTTTCTCATGCACGCTGTCACTACGCATCACAGTGATAAGGACGTCACAGCATGGCCGCCCCAGGAGTTACCATGACAACCAAATATAATGTAACTGGGTCATGTGACATGACATCACTTCCGGGTCCAGGGCGAGGTCAGGCGACTCCGGCCAATAGGGTGTCGAAAACCACATTACATACTACTTCTGGTCTTAACTCATACCTAGATTCGAGTGCCCATTTTTATACCCCTGCCCTCCTTGCTCTACGATGCTTCCTGCGCCCTTGTTCATTTCGAACAGCTCCTAAGACTAAATCAAACTCACCTGTACAAAATCGTAGAAAAGCCTTTAGTGTGGTTTGAGAGCACTCTTTTATATAACGGCACAAATATTCAGCTATGAGATCCTGACTTACAGTTAAATTCGGTGGGAATTTTAAAATATTTAGGACTTGTCGTGTCTGTGGAAGCAGCGTGATGCACAAGTCTTCTATCGACTCTTTCAGGATTGGGAGAAGCTCCCGTTTCAGTATATCCGCCCAACAATCAGAAACATATGTTGGAACCTGAATCAAGTCTTTATGAGCTATCTGGGCTACAATGGTTGAGAAATTGCTTTGTCTGGGAATTGTTCTCACCCCATGGTTTCCCATAACATCGAGCAGATCATCATACTCAACAGAAGCAAAATCGAGCAGTGCATGATGGATTACGTCTCTCTCATGTTGTGGCACATATTCAAGAAAAGCTTCAGTCAAAGACTTCTCAGAGCACTCACCATACATCGTGTAGCGTAAAAAACACGGGGCCAGTTGTGCTGGAAAATAGCCTTCCTGTGCATAGCCTACAACAATAAGTTTTGCACAGGCTTTCCAATCGTGGCCATGCATGTCATGACGTAGAGCTGGAACTTTCACATTGTCTCCAATCGTACATTTGTCGTAAAATGACTCCCAAAATAAAGATAATACGTCTCGCATTACTCCGCCGCGATCTTCGCGAACCTCTATTGTATGATTCGGTGATATTATGCTGATCTCGTAGTTAGTGTTGCCGAGGTCAATATCGCTTTCGCCAAAGTAGTCCAACAGGTTGCGAAAAACCATTCCCCTCTGTACAAGAATTTCTTTTGTAGTACATTTGTGTTGGACCTGATATATTTCTGCTTTCAGTCTTGAGTACATTGTTACGACTATCTCTTCCTGCTTGTGAGACTGTTTGTATCATCGGATCTGGAAGAGAAAGCTTTATGAGAAATTTCTACCTTTGGTATGAGGCAGGAGGGTGTAAACGGATTGGTTCCCAGTAACTTCCCACCGCACCAATATGCAAAATATTTATCTGGAAATCATATTAGTTATCCTTCTGGGTGTATGGAAATTTACACCGGCTTGGGAACTCATACACCCTGAGGCGAAGCCGAAGGGTGTATGAGTTCCCAGACCGATGTAAACTCCCATACACCATGGAAAACACAAGGATAACGGATTTATTTCCAAGACTTTTGATGTACTTAATACCTTAATCTACATTGTGGGCAAAAACTTTGTGGGCAAAAACTAACAGAAAATTTGTACTTTGTAAGTTTCTTAATAAATAAAACCAGACAAATATATATGGATGTGATTGGAACTGGCTCAATGAGCCAGTTTCAATGACATCCACATCTGTAATATTTTATTGCACATAAATATTAAATTTCCTGTATTTTTATTTTTTTCTAACATAACCGAGCAGAAGGTATGCATTAATACGGCGGCGTAAAAGCGACTTGTGATGTTTAGTTACTAAATTGAATATTCAATTTACTAAATTGAATATTCAATTTACTAAATTGAATATTCAATTTATTATAAAACTGTTTATTCAATTTATTACGAGACTGTTTATTCAATTTATTACAAGACTGTTTTTTACAATTTACTGAATTGAATATTCAATTTATTACAAGACTGTTTTTTCAATTTATTACGAGACTGTTTATTCAATTTATTACAAGACTGTTTTTTCAATTTACTAAATTGTATATACAATTTAGTAAATCGAATATTCAATTTATTACAAGACTGTTTATTCAATTTATTACAAGGCTGTTTTTTTCAATTTATTACAAGACTGTTTTTTTCAATTTATAGTCTTGTAATAAATTGAATATTCAATTTAGTAAATTGAATATTCAATTTAGTAACTAAACATCACATGTCGCTTCTACGCCGCCGTACATTAATAATTAAAAATGGATACTTTTTTTAGCCATATAGCCTGCTATTGTATATTCTTGTTTTTACACTGTGTTTAACCACGGTGTAAAAAAGGCCACTGTGGATTGCATGTTACACCGTTCCTCTCAGCCTATCAAAATGCAGTATTTTGTTTCATTTGGAAATAATATTTTTTATCATTCAGTTTTGAGTTTTTTGTTTTTGTTATATATTTATTTATTTATTTATTTATTCATTTATTTATTTATTTATTTATTTAATTTGAGGGCGATTCCATTGTTGTATGTCGGAGATTCCCCGTTAATGCATGCCTGGAAATATTTCTCACGCGTAGCGTTTGACTTTTCTACGTCGTTCGCACAGTGGCAATGCCAGTATTAAGAGCTTCTGGCAAATTTAGAGTTCCTTCCAGTTACCCGATGGTTGATTCAAGCAGACAGTAATTAACAATCGTCACTTAGAGGCAAATGAAGATGGATTACAATTTTTGTCATTGGAAGTGGGTTACAGGAAAGTTAGCTCCCCTGAATTTCCTAAAGCTGTCAGTAAATTTAACACTAAAAGAATGTAGTAAATTTCATATAAAAATTAAAATTTCGAAATGTTAGCGGCTTTGCATCATCGATGTACGCATCATTTTACAAACATCGTGCATTTTTCTGTGGAGTATCATAAACATACAGAAGCTGGCTTTTGTAAAAAAATTTCCAATTGGTTTGAACGTTTGGCTATAATTCTCTGTATAAACCCATTTAAAAATAAGGAAACAGCTCCGTCACCATATTTTGATGTTCTGTAACTCTTTCCGTCAATATAAAGGTTTTGGAGGTGGGATTTGCTAAAAAAAAATTCCTTGGAAGCATAAAAAGTTGTAAATTGCTGTAAAAACACAGTCGCTAAACAAATGGTCAAAGTGAGTTAATACTGATAGATATTCCTAATGATGGATCATCTGTGAAGTGCATAGCTTGAAAAAAAAAACTAAGTTTTCTTTTGTAACTTTTAATAAACGAAAAAAACAGTAGACAGCTCAGAGCGCTGTCTGCTGATTTCGTTTATTAAAAATAACAAAGGGAAACTTAGCATTATTTTATACTGATATCATAGGTGTTTTCTCAACAATTACTTGCTTCTTGATTGGTATTTCAAAGCTCGTCCAATAAGATAACTTTATCGACAGTCGATTTTCACGACGATATAAGTCAGGGATTACACGCCTTTCAGACACCCATTTCCTGACCCCCTTCTATTCACACCCAATCAATAACTAATAGTAATTTAAAGTCATGGAATAACATCTTTTAGATTTGCATTTTTTCAAACTTTCCATGTTAAAAAAGGGACACCATATCTCGTTAAAATAAGGGGGGGGGGGGGTGAGGTCCGACAGAAACTAGAGGGGCATACGGTGAAACTGGGGAGGGGAGGGGATGGGAACAGAAGGCACGGGCCCTCATTTCTTTCCTTGATTACATACTTGGTGTAAATATTTGGCAGTATGCAAGTGTTTCAATATACAGCCATTCCTGTAATCTATTATCAAAAATGTTTCCACCTTTAGTTCAATTTGATTGATGTGATTCGTCGTATCACTACCACGCGAACTATTTTTCGCGGTAAAGAGACATCGAAAGAGGAAATTTAAGCCCATTTTCTATTATTCTCAAGTCTTTACGAGCGTGACGAAATATTTTTAACAATATGTTGGGAAAGGAGGCACCGATTTTTAAAACTGCGTTTCTATAGATAGTCTATTCAAATTATCTCGAGGATACCTGTGAAAATCCACCCACCTCACCTACATTCACCGAACTTGAGTCACTCCTGGTGCAAAGCCTCACTGAGGGGCTTTGACCCGCTAGTTTCTAGACCCATAAGGTCGATTTTATCAGCAACCCGATTTCTTCCGCAAAACGCAAGCGGATTTTGTCCGCAAAGGATCCTATTGTGTCCGCAGGCAGACCTTGGGCCGATTACCTTCGCAAAATATCAAGCCGTTTGTGTCCTCAAGCCAATTCTGTCCGCAAAACCGGGCATGGAAATAATCTGTGAACAATCGTTTAGATTACATGAGGGTTAAATCAATTGTAAAAATACGCGAACGAACTACAGGTTACAACAAAATAAAAAAACAAATTGAATTCGTATTTCCAAAAGTCTGATAGTTTTTCAGGACCACCTCTACTGAACGTTCCGCCAAAATAAATAGCAATAGCGAGATTTCGCGTTAGTTGTTGTTATTTATTTTGGCGGAAGTTCTGTTAACCCTTTGAACACTGGTGGTATCTTCCATGTCCGTTCAATGACAGCAATTGGAAAAGTCCCCATTCATTATTTGGCGGTAGAAGAATTAATATTTTCAACGTTCAGCCTTGAAGCTGCACGTTGAAAATATTGATTGTCCACCCCACACATTCACTTAGCAGCCATCCTACTTAACCCGTTACCTAACATGAAAAGCAGACGACACTTGCAAAAATAATTCTTGAATAACTAATTTTTTTCCATTTTTTGTCTCAAAAACATAGGTTATGACCCCTCGGTGGAACGAGCTCGACGAGCTCGTTCCAACGAGGGGTCATAACCTATGTTTTTGAGACAAAAAATGAAAATATTTTGAAAATTAATTGGCGATTTTTGAGAATAGCGCTGGCCGGTTTTGGCCGTTACGTTGGGTAAAGGGTTAATGAAGTGATGACGTATCATGTTCCTGGCCTGGAAAAGTGGTCTTTCAGTTTCAAAAGGTTAGTTAAGACGTGTATACAACATAGCCGGTGTTGTTTATTTATTTATTTATTTATTTATTTATTTATTTATTTATTTATTTATTTATTGGGGTTTAACGACACTTTCGACAGCCAAGGTCACCTCGTGTTGGACGGTTTTACGGGTGGAGGAAGCCGGAATAACCAAAGAAAACCACCGAGCAACGGCGACTAACTAAGAGACTCCCGAACGTCCTAACGCCACATAAACAGGGTTAACATTGGTTGAAGACAAGTGCACTATCGACGTGGAGTACGCCTTAATAGACAACGCCACCTTACCCCCATATGGGCATTTGGGATTAAGTGTCTGGCCCAAGGACACAGGTGGGATTCGAACCGAGAACCTCTCGGCTTGCAGCCAACATCTCTGCCTACTGAGCCACCGCACTTCCGGTCCGGTGTTGTAAAAATAGAGAAGACAGAAAGGCATCACAGCCATTTTATTTTTATAGGTTACCTCCGGTTACCACCGTGAAAAGGGGTGGTGTTGCGATAACCGGTTCTCGTCAGATCACCGAAGTTAAGCAACGTCGAGCCCGGTTAGTCCTTGGATGGGTGATCGTCTGAGCGATCGATTCGGACTCCCGTGTTGTGTCCTTGGGCAAGGCACTTCACTCCGATTGTCCACATGGGGACACGATGACACAGTGTACTAAGGCGTACTGCACGTCGATGGGGCGCATGTCTTCAACCATTCTAACCCTGCCTGTTCTGCAGTACGGAGTTACGATGTTGGGGGAGCTGGCAGCTGCTCGTCGTTACTTGGTGGTTCTCTCGGGGTACTCCGGCTTCCTCCATATAACCAAGTAACCACCGTGAAATACAATGTAACCTGCTAACGGGTTACAGTGTGGGACCTTTATTTTCAGGCCTTAAAACGCGGGCCGATTGTGTCCGTAGGTTGACCGGGTTTTGCAGACGAAAGCGATTTGCCAACACAATAGGCATTGCGGACTATGCAGTCGAAACAAATGTTCTATGACTTCGATCTCCAAACCAGAATATGTTATATAAACTCCTGCATAACGCTTTGTGGGAGTTGTGTTGCTGATTTGGAGTTAAACGGTTTGTTGGAAATGTCCCCATAGCGACTATATGACCAGGGGCGTCGGAAGCACTTCGGGGCAGGGGTGGGGGGTCAAACCCCGGAAAAAGGCCATTTACTCTCACTCGAAGCAGGCATGTCTCGAAGCTCCGCGATGGGGGTGTTTGAGAGGAGGTGCCCCCTCCCTCCCGATTGCCCCCTCCCATCGGGAGTGGGCACCTCCTCCCAAACTCCACCAATACCCCCACTGAATTTTGAAAGCTGCCAGAACGGATTTGGGGTGTATTTTAGCTTTACTTCGAGAATAAATATTGAAAAGAATTGAGTAACGAACCTGAGAAGGGCATTGTCTGTTTCCTCTCGCCCCCGTGGTCCGAAGGCAGGGATAACACTAACAGCTGCCCCCTCTGCACCCGCGCTTCCGGCGTACCTGTAATACTATATGACCTTTCTAAGGTGGGATCCAAATGAAAACATTCGACATGAGTATGAGAAAAAACACACCTTATATGGCACCAAACATAAACAGCAAACTCACCACATTTACCTGCATGTAAAAGTCCTTGTCAGTAGCTGTTGCAGTGCTTGAAACAGACAAGACAAGAGTAGATCGATTTTCGTCATATTGACATTATTGTTGTGACTGACGCTGTTGTTTTTTGTTTCTCTGTGGTCACCAATCATTTTTTGATTGCTACGTTTTGGCAGAATAGATTACCACCGTGTTGTACAACATGTACATGCCTGTTTTTGCTGCACCGGCGTTATTGATGAGTAACTGTGCGCGAATAAATATTACAGTATCTATAAACACCATGTACCGGTATATAATGTGGAGAGTAAAAACATCATCGCTCACAGTCGATAAAAATCAAAATCGATGAAATGCTTCTTAAATATGGAAGCGCATTGCTGCCATGAAAGAAAAGTATAAAAAGATATCACGCATATGAGTATTGGAGATTGTGTACTAACAAGTTACAATCGCGTGTGCAAGTCGTCTGAGTATTAGTGTTTCATCTTGGGAACGGGAGTTCCTGGGTTCCCGGTTCCGAAAGCCGGCCCCGATACCTGGGAAATATAGCTCGGAACCGGGTATCAAGCGTACACTGTGCACTGAACTGAAGTTTTCTAAATTGAAAAACTGCTCTTGTAGGATTATGTCAGCCCTGACGCGCCTGAAATTTTTACAGTCCTGATTCCTGACGAACCTCTTTCAACAAATCACTGTAGCTCACAACCGAGGCCAGCCATACCACCCCCCCCCCCCCCACCACTCCTTCAATAGCAAAATCTTCACCCGCTTCAAAGTTCCAACTCTTCATTTTCAAAACCACTAGTAACACTATTCTTTACCTCCTTCAACATCACCCCCCCCCCCCTTCACTATCGTTTCACTCTCCTCTTAAGAAAAGATCTTTTCCGTTTGGAGATGGCAGGTTGCCAACGAAAGTAGTATGTAATGTACCTTTCAGGGGCCATTGGCAGGATCTCACTGCAGGATCTCATGTGACGTCAAAGTCACGTCACCTAGTGCCGCCATGTTTGGTTGTCATGGTAACCCGCGTGCGCGGCCATGTTGTGACGTCATCGCCATAGTGATATATGGTGGTAGTACGCATGCGCAGCGCGTGTTGTTAGGGTGATACGTGTTTCCGTCGTCCATTTTGTATACTGGAGGCCGCCATCTTGGCTTCTATGATAGCACGTGATTGCTACCCAATTTTTCTGCAATAGGACAGGGGTATGTTCGGAGGGTATGTTCGATTGAATAGGAGTTTTTTTCTGGAACGACTTCCCTGGATAATTACCACAAACAACCCGACAAGTTGTTTTATTTCGAATTCTTTCAGAATCCTCTGCTTCTATCTATATATGTAATAGTTTACGTTAACGAAGGGTCACCAAGCGTTCAACTCTGCCTGATCAGCATAAACTCCTTCTCGCCACAGATGGTCGCACGAGAGTCTATAGGCATAGAAATACTGCTTACGTGCCCAGGAACATCAGACCAACTGTTCCTTATGGTGAAGGATCAGTAATGATCTGGGGTTACCTGTCTCATGATTGTAAACTTGATATGGTGACTGTACGTGGAAATGTCAATGGCCATCCGTACAACCGGGACATTCTCAATCCGAGTGTCGTGCCTCATTTTGACAGTCACCCGTGGCTACTCGTCCTGTATTCATGGACAACAATGCAAGGTCACATTGTTCCCATGCTGTGAGAGCATTCCTTCAGAACAACGCTATTTACAACACAACATTGGCCTGCAATGAGCCCGATTTGAATTCCTTAGAATACATCTGGGACTTTCTTGGACGTCGCGGGCAAGCAAGTGATCTGCATGTACAGAATTTGGCCGATTTGGAAGCTGCATTGCATGAGGAGTGGCAGCAGTTGCCTCTGGACCGTATCAGCAGGCTCACGAGTAGCATTAGGAGGAGGGTTCAGGCTGCCATCCGGGCACGTAGTGGGTGCACTCGCTACTGACGTCAGACTCTACTATTGTATTCAGGAGATCACAAGTTACATTTTTTGTCAAGAATTATCGGCATTGTTTCATCATGGGCCGTTCCTCACCATACTTGTCGAGAGAACATTTTTCCATCAAAAACATTAGTGACAGATATGTGTAATTAGCGTCATTAGAATACTGCATATTTTCATCATTGTGTTGTCTTTCATTTCTTAATAATTAAATAATAATAATAATAATTTTCAGCCTAAAATCCACAAAATGTGCTCTTTGGCTTTACACACAAAAAGGAAATGATTTCTTATCTATATATTGATGCAGAAAGCTTATTTGTAGAGATGCCTTTTCAACCCAGCTTTGAATGACTCGGTTTCCTGTGGTAGTCTCAGGAGAACCGGTAAAAGGTTCCAGAGGTTAGGGGCGGCGATCAAAAAGGCCCGGTCACCTGCGGATGCTAATTTTGAAACAGGTTGGACCAAGGTGTGCGAGTCTGAAGAACGGAGGTCTCTGGCAGGTGTGTAGTATGTGACCAGATCTGAGAGATATGACTGTGCTAGGTCATTTATACATTTATATGTCAGAAGGATTATTTTATATTGAATTCTTTGTTGGGCAGGAAGCCAGTGGAGGTCAGCTAGGATAGACCATTCTTTCCGCAAACAATCACGTTTGGCCATCTGAAAGATAGCATGAAAGTAATGACAGTTTGTATTAACACCAATGAGAAATAAACAAGGGATGCTTAATTAATTTCCAGGTGTATACTACTGACACTGCTTGAAAGCTCCTTTTCAGCAAGTCGATCGGTCGAGATACAAAGTCGATTTATCGATCGATCGATCGATCGAGATACTAAGTCGATCGATCGAAATAATAAGTCGCTCGGTCGATCGATCGATGGAGATACTACAAGAAAATTAAAATCACATGATGTCCTTTCCCAGCCAATTGTCTATACCGGTACTAGACATTGTTTTCGTGGTTTTGTACACAGTGTTCTATCATATCCTACAAGATCTCTTCATTGTAGTCACCATAGTAACATCTTTACTTTCTGTGCGGAGCTTCCATTTCGCAGAATGTGGTATATCTGAAATTAACAGTAAATACGAGTCAGCTGAGTAGCAGATGCATTGTCAAACAAAACTCGTATAAAACTCGTTACATGATATTATAACAACTTGTTGACTTTCCGATGACTTCATAACACTCGTGAAGATCACCATAGCAGGGAAGGCCCCTAAAATGAACAGAATGATTTTACAAATGAATTAACAATAGCATTGACAAAATAGGTAACGATAGAACATTTTCTTTGAAACATTGGGTTCTTTGTGTCCGTAACACTTGTCAACTCCGTGTTCCATTATATCAGTATCCGTGGGTTTTAGAGCCCGTTATTTCAAACCATGTGTTAACAAAATGTATGTTATATAGAAATCTGTTGATTGTCTGGAGCTACCACTTTCACGGTTGTTTTACTGGACATTTCAGAAGACAATGGGCTAATAAAACTGCTGCAGTATGCTAAATTGAACATGTGACAGGCGATTATTTT
Organism: Pictodentalium vernedei; assembly: GCA_031216915.1. Taxonomy (NCBI): domain Eukaryota; kingdom Metazoa; phylum Mollusca; class Scaphopoda; order Dentaliida; family Dentaliidae; genus Pictodentalium; species Pictodentalium vernedei. Next base: position 167,150,466 of record CM062296.1, read on the forward strand.
GCATATTTCATCAGAAATTGTTCAAGTGACAGTCGAAATGATAATCTTCTCAATTCAATAGCCATTGTTCATCGCTGAAATTTCATCACCGCATACTTTATAACCAATACACAACTGAGTCATAAAAACATTCGGGCAGATTGTTTCTTCTGAATATGATTTTCTTAGCTAAAAGTGCACTCATTCCTGTCTCTCCCGTCCCTTTCTCTGCTCCGCGTTCTTTTTGTCTCTCCGGTTCTGAGTATCCGAATACCCGATGTCTTCTTTCTGTCTGAGGGGTTGATGGGGACTGGGTAGCTAGCGATGCGTAGATAAATATTCGTCTATGTGAGACGGCCTCTAGAAAGATGATAGTTTATCTACGCGAAGTCTTTTTTTCTCCAGATTTGGCTGAACAGTGGCTCGTGCTTATCAGTTAGTAGATATAGTGGAGGTACTATATACTACGTGTACTACTTTAACCCTTTACCCAACGCAGACGATATCAAAATTTATTATTTTAAATATCATTTTTTTAAAGTTTTCAAAAAATTTCAACAAAACCATATCATGTGACCCCTCGTTGGAACGAGCTCGACGAGCTCGTTCCAACGAGGGGTCACATGATATGGTTTGTTGAAATCCTTTGAAAAATAATATTTTTTCAACTGCTGAATTTGCATATTACGCGGGCGGATGCGGACGAATCGTTGAGTAAAGGGTTAACTCCTATCACTTCGAAGGTACTTTTTGAATCATCTGCAAACTCGTTCAGGTTCAAAGTCTATGGGATATAATTTATCATATGTTTTATGACAAGGCTCCCCAAGCTCTGTGAAACAAGACTCGACTGAAGCACGTGCAGCAGAGCGTGAGGGAGGTGTTCTAAAATAGTTGAACATTATCCCGCTCAAACCGTTTGAAATTATGAAGTACCAATCGGGCAAATGTCCGCCCATGAGCAAGGAAGTGGCAGTTAGTAATTGTGATGTACCACCCGAAGGATGAAGGCTGCATACAGAATTGCGCACGTTGACAGCCTCAATCCGTGACCTTGATACAATCAGTTATCGATGTTGATGGATATTTTCATCCTATTCTGAACCCACGATAAATAATGAGCTAATAATTCAGCACTACGGACTTGATATCCGTTACTTATTCCCAGTTCCTTATTTGAAATTCGTTATCAGCCGATAAAAATCGTTTGATAACGAATATCGAATAAGGAACTGGAAATAAGTAACGGTTGTCACGTCCCCTTTAGCACTGCGATCGCAAAGGGCGTTTATTCCTATATAGGGGGTGCATAGAGATCGTTGGGAGGTTCAAACATTTTTATGCCGCAGGTATATCTCGAAGATCGAAATTCAAAAAATATAAAGCTACACAGAAAGAGTCCTTATTGCGTGAAAATGGCCTTATTGCGTGCATGTTGCTTAGCAAATAGATTGATTAATTTAATATGGAGTCAGGAAGGGTAACATTGCTTGTTCTTTTAGACCTTAGTGCTGCTTTTGACACTGTTTGTCATAAAACTCTGCTAGAGACAATGAATTCTGATTTTGGACTTATGGTGTTACTGCTAGCTGGCTATCAGCATACCTCAAGAATAGACAGCAGCGTGTATCAATAAATGGTAATCTGTCAAAAGACTTCCATCTTGAATGTGGAGTCCTACAGGGCAATTGCCTTGGACCTGTTCTGTTTCTATTCTATATTTCAAAAATGTTCACCATCATTGAATCTCACCTGCCTAACGTCCATGGTTATGCTGATGACACACAGGTCTATTTCTCTTTTCGACCATCAATCAAGCATCAAACTAAAGCTCTAGAAACTATTGAATCATGTATTTCGGACATTCGCACATGGATTGTTTGAAACAAATTAATGATAAATGATGACAAGACTGAATTCTTAATAATTGGTTCACGACACCAACTCACTAAAGTTGACATCAATTCAGTGAAGGTAGAAGATTCCGCCATCAGTGCAAGTAACAGTGTTCGTAATCTTGGTGCCTTCTTCGATTCTACCATGTCTACGGACAGACATGTTACAAATATGTGCAATAAGGCTATCAGAGGTCTATACAAAGTTAAACAGATAAGACAGTTCCTCACCAAAGACTCAACAAAAACCCTAATTCATGCCTTTGTAACTTCACATTTGGATTATTGTAATGCCTTACTGTTCAACCTTCCACAATATCAGTACTCTCGCTTGCAGATGGAACTAAATGCATCAGCCCGAGTGGTATGTAGGGTATCACGATCTCAACACATCACTCCTGTTCTGAGGGATATGCACTGGCTGCCAGTTAAGTAAGGAATAATTTTCAAAACTTTATTATTAGTTTTTAAGACACAAAACAACATGTCACCAGCCTACTTAGAAGAACTCCTTAATTACCAAGAATGTGTGTCATTACAACCTGAGGTCTGATGGTAAAATGCTGCTACATGTTCCAAAACATAGGTGAAAGACATTTGGAGATAGGTCATTCTCATTTGCTGGCCCTCACTTGTGGAATAATTTATCAGAACACCTAAATAGACTGTCAAAAGTCAACCTTTTCAAGAAAGATCTCAAAACATACCTGTTTCAAAAAGCCTATAAGTGATGTTCTGGATTGTAAGATACTGTATATATTCCGTTTGTATATTTGCACGAGCGCAGTAACATGTACAGCGCCTTAGAAAATGGTTCTATATCTTCTGAACTATAATTTTGGCGCTATATAAATGTGTATATTATTATTATTATTATTAACATATTTTATTCTCCATAAATAAAGCAGAACTGGATTGGAGTGCAAGTTATTCAACTTATTAACAACTCCTCTCCGAACATAATTATAAAACAATGTTGGCAACAAGCTAGAAACCAGAAAACAAGGGTTACAATTCACCGAGGTTGCCTTCATCAAAGCTACTAACTAAAAGGAGACCGACAACGAGAAACATTGGAAAGAATGCTTATGAAAATATTGGTCAGACTTTTATGCAAACCTCCCACTGGATGAAATAAATAACTGGGTTTTCTTGAAAATTAATTCGTTTTGTTGCTCAGTGAGCTCTGGTTTTCCATAGGAGAGCTTCTATAGGACCAATCTCCAACGTGTGCAGACGGTTTAGAAACGATAGTCTTCAACCGGTATAATGGGGGCAGACAAAGAAAAAGTGGTGTGCATCCTCACATGGATGTCCACATGAACACTGAGGTGATTAGAATATATGGTTTCGATATTTGTCACCGTTCAAATCACTGCAGTTGTTTCGGAGTTTACAATGGATAATGTTAACAGTTCTCTTCCCCATTAGATAGTTTGATGGAGGCCTTGGGTTGGGATTTAACAATAAATAATTATATTTGAATTCCGAAAAACCTTTAGCGTTGCTCAACTGGGAGGGGAGACCATTCCACAGTCGTATTGTGGATGGAAAAAAAGATCGTCTAAACCGCTCAGTTCTTGTGTTATAAAGAGTGAAGTAGGAACGATAAGCAGGTTATAAGTGGAGACATCTGAAGTGCGAGTGGGAAGCAGGTTGCTAAGGAACGAGGTGTTTCGTTATGAATGATTTTGAAAAGCGTACATAGTCTATGTTTTTCTCGCCGCTTTGAGAGCAATACCCACCGAGTTCTAGTGGAAGTCGTTCATTTGAGGTAATTCAAGTTATTATACGAGCTGCGTCATATTGCAGATTATCAAGGTCGTGGAGTAGGTAAAAGGGGGCACAATCCCAAATAATATCTCCGTAGTCCATGAGCGGAAAACTATATGCTGAGTATATCTGTCCAATGGTTTTCCCGTTAAGTTTAAATTTACGTTTTCGCATTTGTGCCAGCCGGACGTTCTCTTTCTAACATATTTCGTTAATTTGAAAGTTCCAGTTCAGATTTGATTGTAGTACTATACCAAGATGTTTGTGTGTGTCAACTACGCAAATAGGGCTGTTATCGAATTCTAAACTAGGGTTGTGGTCATCTGTGGTACTTAATGATACTCTGATAGCTTTAGGTTTGTTCGGGTTAAAGGTTACTAACCATTGACACAACCATTTGTTTATGTTTTCAAGATCTTTATTTAGTTGAGGTACAATATCTTTGTACATGGATTGTGATTTCGTAAGCCAAGTATCGTCAGCGTACATTCTTGTAATAGCTTCAATAATCTTTGATATGTCATTTATAAGGGAGCGCGGTGGCTCAGTAGGTAGAGGTGCAGGCTGCAGTGGGGGCACGATGGCGCCGTGTACTAAGGCGTACTGCACGTCGATGGTACGCATGTCTTCAACCAATCTAACCCTGCCTGTGCTGCAGTGCGGAGTTACGATGTTGGGGAGCTGGCAGCTGCTCGTCGTTGTTCGGTGGTTCTCTCCGGGTACTCCGGCTTCCTCCACCCGTAAAACTGTCACGGTCATGATTAGCCATTGTGCATAACTATGTGACCTTAAACATCAATAAATAAATAAATAAATATGTCATTTATATATACCTGGAAAAGAAAGGGACCCAAGACGGATCCTTGAGGAAAACCTGCTTCTAGTTTCTGATAATTAGAGAAAGTTCTATTGACAAATACCCGTTGTTGTCGATTGGACATATAACCTGATAACCACCCAAGGAGTGGGCCAGATATTCTGTATTGCTGGAGTTTAAAGGGGAGTCCTTTATGCCACACTCGTTCAAAAGCTTTGGATATATCATAAAAATGGCACAAGCATTCAATTGCTTGTCAAGAGAGAGACAAAGGGAGTGGTAAATGTCGAGTAACTGAACGTGGTACTATGTCCGGGTAGGAAGCCAGACTGAAGCTGGTAAAAAAGTAAGAAAATGAGGAATTTCAATGCCGCCTTTTCGAAGAGTTTTCCAAAACATGGGAGCAGGGAAATAGATCTATTCTTCATTCTTTTGGGCGCGTCACTATTCTTGTAGATCGGGATGACATCCGCTTTCTTCCATATATCTGGAAATATTTGTGCATCGATTGACTTTCCGAGAAGTTTAGTGTGTGTGTGTGTGGGGGGGGGGGGGGGGTGGGGGGGGGGGCTACAGAATATGCTGTTCCCTTCAGCATCCTAACACTGATTCCGTCGTGACCGTGAGCTTTATCGGCTTTTAATGAGTTAATTGGATTAGTTATGTCCTGTTCACAAAATTCAATTTTGCTCAGACGGTGTTCCCATTTTAAAGTAAAGTTGGGTAGACTATAAATAAATGTTGCGTTTATTTATTCCGCTTTTTCCGAGTCGGTGAAACACATAGTCTTGGAATCGTCCTGGTAATTTTGAGAGACGGGTGCGATGGTGGTTGATTTTGGTGAAGAGATAGCATCCCTGATAAGTTGCCAAATGTGTTTAGGGGAGGGCGCGGATATTGTTTGTTCCTGTATATGGAGTTCATACTGGGCCTTAGCATATTTCTTCATGTTGTTGAGAGAGTTTCGAGAACGTTGGTAATTATTCCAGTCTTCTTCTTTTGTAGAACTTAAAAGCCTTTTTCCTAAACCTATTTCTACCACGAATTTCAATACGAAGTCGAACGATCAGCAGATCTCTGTTGTCGTCATGAAACTGTTTTCAGTCGAAATGGGCTGAGTAATGCGCAGTATAATGTCACGTAGCATATAATAATAAGAAAATCTACGCTATTTTAGCGAATATCGGAAATTTACGGAAGCGTTGAGGCGCCAGTTGAGTATTATTTCTATCTTGCACGTGCAAGTTAGCTATCTTGCACCTGCAAGTTACTATCTTGCACGTGCAGGTTAGCTATCTTGCACCTGCAAGTTACTATCTTGCACGTGCAGGTTAGCTATCTTGTACGTGCAGGTTAGCTATCTTGCACGTTACTATCTTGCACCTGCAAGTTAGCTATCCTGCACGTGCAAGATAGCTATCTTGCACGTGCAAGTTAGCTATCTTGCACGTGCAGGTTAGCTATCTTGCATCTGCACGTTACTATCTTGCACGTGCAGGTTAGCTATCTTGAACGTGCAGGATAGCCATCTTGCACCTGCAAATTAGATATCTTGCACGTGCAGGTTAGCTATCTTGCACCTGCAAGTTACTATCTTGCAGGTGCAGGTTACCTATCTTGCACCTGCAAGTTAGTTATATTTGATGAACATCATTATAGTCATATTTGAAGTCGAGTTCATCAAAAGTAGTATATAAGGGTCCAACCTAGCCCCAATTTGCCGGACCTAGGTTCGGATTTGCCGGACCACCTCCCGGACTACGGAACTTCCTATCGCTGAGACAACCACTATTGGCTCATTGGTCATGTCTAGCCGTCTGGCTATGTACGTTTCGCATCGTTTGCATCGCAGGCTAGGTGTGGATGCTTTATGTTGGGGGGGGGGGGGGTGAATGGGAAACGTTAGGCATAAAGAGTGAAAAACGGTTAGAGTTGCAATGATGTCGGTGACGTTATGGTGAGCTCACGACGGCATGGCGACGTTGACCGCTGTCGATGTCCACAGAGATGAGTGATTGGACGACCGTAGGATCGTTGAATAGCCGATGTCTCCCTATAGATGGCCGAGCCGTCGAGTAGCCACTGCTGGGCCGGGCCTCAATACCCCTTAACAGGAACAGGGATGTCCCTTTTCAGGCTTTCGACCCTTCTCCCTGATCGACTTTGTCCTACTCTATCGGCTCGAAGGGCTCCAACCAAGGAGCCACTAGAGCAACACCTCGAGAAGGGACTTCTCGAACGACTCATACAGATGTGTAACTGGGGAGCTGCTCCAGAAGCAGCTTTTTGAACGACTCCCTGAAATGAGCCTTCGAGGAGCAAATTAGTAATCAAAGAGTTAGTCCCAACGACTCTTCGAACGACTCTTCTACATCTGGATTATACTGATCACCAGCAATAAATGACCTGCCAGGAGACTGTTCGAGCTTGTTGAGGTGGGGGGTACTGGAAGAAGGGGAAGAGTGACTGTGCCGCTCTTAATCGGAACGCTCGGTGTAAGGTCACTGGCGCAGGTCGTGGAGGCCTGTGCTCGTGGAATTAGGTCGACGGGCCTCTGATGTGATGAAGGTATTTGGTCGAGAAGGTAGGGTTAGGGAATCGTGGCGTGAAGGGCTCCTGGAAGAAGGGGAAGGGCGACTGTGTCGCTCTTGGTCAAGCGGCAGAGGTAAGATCACCGTATCAAATACGGGAATGTAAGCCATTGGGGCAAGTATGGGGAGCCGGCGCTTCTGACATTGGGTGGCTGTCGCAAGATAACTAACTTGAAAGTGCGAGATAACTAATCTGCACATGAAAGATTGTAACTACGGACGTCCAGTCTCTCATCCCTGTGGGCATCGACAGCGGTCAACGTCGTCACCGATGTCATTGCCACTCTAACCGTTTTTACTCTTTATGCCTGGAGTTTCCTATTCACACCCCCAGCATAAAGCATCCACACCTAGCCTGCGATGCAAGCGATGCGAAACGTACATAGCCAGGCGACTAGACATGGCCAATGAGCCTATAGTGGTTGTCTCAGCGATAGGAATTTCCGTAGTCCAGGAGGGGGTCCGGCAAATCCGAACCTAGGTCCGGCAAATTGGGGCTAACCATTTGTGTCACATTGTGCCTTTTCACATAAGCACATAAATCATGTGCCTATGTGCTAGGACACATTGTGTCACATTGTGCCTTTTCACATAAGCACATATGACAAAAAGGGGTGCCGAAGGTCATATGTTTTTCAAAAAGGGGTGCCGAAATTGGGGTGCCTGGGGATATTGCCATTGGATATAGGCTTTTATTATACACAGGGGAGATAACTCTATACGATTAAGTACAGGTTATGGGAAATCAAGCAATCTGATTGGTTGGTTATATAAATGATCTAGATAAATGAAACAACAAGAGTACTTGGAATAGGGTCAGAACTAACAAGAATAGACCAGAAATTGCCAAATATAGTAATAATAAGCAAAGCTGTTCCAACTAATAGGCTCTTCTACATTACTGGAGTATACCCTAGAACAAAGGAACATGGCCAGATAGACGAAAACTGTTGCATATATAGATAGAAGCAGAGAATTCTGGGTAATGACCAAAGGAACGTGTCTTTTAATGGGAAAAACGTCATGGGATAGGGATCCAAAAAAGGGATTCTGGGAGAATTCTAAGCCAGAACATTACTCCTGTTCAATCGAACGCACCCCCGGTACCCCCTTAGTACTATAGCACTACGTGCTAAGCCGATAAATTGGGAAAATAAAGTCAATTTCGGTGATTTTGGGTGGATTTTGGTGATTTGGAAGGATTGTCAGGTTGTTTCTGGTAATTAGATTTATTCTTCTACAATCGAACACACCCTCCGAACATACCCCGTCTTATTGCAGAAAAAATGGGTAACATAGCAATCACGTGCTACCATAGAAACCAAGATGGCGGCCTCCAGTATACAAAATGGAAACACGTATCACCCTAACAACACGTGCTGCGCATGCGCACTCACACCACGTATCACTATAGGGATGGCGTCACAACATGGCCGCTCACGCGGGTTACCATGACAATACAACAAGGCGCCACTAGGTCACGTGACATGACGTTACTTCCGGGGTCATCCACCGGGGTCATCCAACTAACCCCTGAAAAGCCCCTGACATACTACTCACATGGAATCCTTATCAATCCAATCTCTGTTATGATTATACTGTTGTTATACTATAAACCCTTAAAGACTTTGTGATATTTATGCATTTTTGCTATACATAATTTTACATTATACATTCTGAGGCTTCGCGATAGTTTCTAGGCAAGTCCTGGCTGTCGATAACGGCATCGTAGATTTACCAAGAAATAACTGACAATGTTCTTATAATGTAACTTGAAAATGTATCTAAAAACTGTGTGTTTCGGTACATGTTTTGTGCAGTAAAAATGATCAAAGTCGGAATAAGGCCTTTAAGTGTTAAAGAAGAACTTTTTGTACCCTTAAATTGAGATTTTTACGCCTCATTGGTTATTATTTGCTTTCTGGGGTCTTACGACCGCCCATTTCAGCACGCCAATTGTGAATTGAATGGGGACTGAGGTCGGGAAAATTGAGGCTGCAATTAGGAAAAATCATGCCCAATACCATTGAGAAAGGGCCCCATTTTCGGCCCCTGTAAACCCCCAGAAGAGTCCCTGTTCTTCATCTTATATTAACGCCCCACCCATTAGCCCCTTGTCCCATTGGCGCTGGTATGTGGGATGACCTCCGTTAGCGGCAGTTTTGTGGTCTGGCGCTTTTTGACTAAAACATAGCATCTTTTATCTGCAAGGAGTTTGTCGCGCAAAACAGTGGACATCCAGGTGAATGGCAAAGATGGCAGGGTAAACCCAATAACTGAGAGTGCCAGGACACCAGAGGATCTCTGGTATGAGAGACCAGCGCACTTATCCAATCGTCCTCCACTCTCATTTTAAAGTGTTCTAACCTTTCACTTTCAGAATTTGTAGACTGTTGTTATATATGAAGTAGGGCATGTGGTGGCTCATCGGGAAAGAACACTCGTCTTGAGATCGAAAAGTCGACGGTACGATCCTGATACGCCCCAGCAGAGTTGCGTCCTAAGACAAGATGCTGTATCCCTGTTGCCTATATGGGTTATGGTGGCGATGTGCGCTAAATCGTTAGGCAAATTGACAGTACACTTGCCTTCACCCGATGCTATCGCTGCTCGAGCAAGTACTAAGGCGCAGGGCCTGACAACGGTACCCGTGCCTCCAATCGATTCTAACCCTGCTTGAGACGGTTTAGTAAGTTGGAGAGTTCGTTGCTAGGTGTTTTACTTGGGTACTCCAGCTTCATTCACCCGTAAAACAGCACAAGACATGAACCTGACTATTTAGAGTACAAAAGTGCCGTTAAACCCCAGTAGACAAATATTCTACAATATACATTCCTCTTTCTGCGGTCCACTACTTGGACCTCGGTTTCCATGTGGGATTATGCTATGTATATTGAATACTGGCACTTGGAAACCGAGGTTCAGTTAGTCAACTTTGTTGGGTGAACAACAGGTGTCGTTAAACCATATATACACTTAACAAAAAATAGTCGTTAAAGATAATTTTACTTGATATATTTCAATGTATTCATCTTTTCTTCGACTCATTTCAGAAATAGCGGATATGGAATGAGTGTTTTTTAATATTTATGAAACGAGTCTAAGAATTTTCCGTTTTGGCGAGCCTCTGGAAAATTCGGTCGAGTTTCGTAAATATTATATGAGAAAAACACTCATTTCATATTCTATCTATCATATGACACACACACGCACAAATTAGCCGCTTAGTATGACTTTTTAACCCATCACCTAACTTGAGTTGCAGACGGCACTTGGAAAAACATCCTCGTTTAACTAAACATTTTCATTTTTGGCTTTCAAAACATAGGTTATGACCCCTCATTGGAACGAGCTCGTTCCAATGAGGGGTCATAACCTATGTTTTGGAAGCAAAAAGTGAAAATATAAAAAAAATGAATGGCGTTTTTCTTGTCGGTAAAAGATTAATACAATATAACCCACCCTAAATAGGACAGATAACGTAAATTCTCCCAACTGAAATTATGCAAATGTGACCCAGTTGTATTTTGTTTAGCCAATCAAATTGTCCAGTTTTGAAATTGACCAATGAAAGCTCCCAACTCTAATTATGCAAATTATGAAAATGTGGCCCAGTTGTATTTTGTTCAGCCAATCAAATTGTCTAGTTTTGAAATTGACCAATGAAATTGACGGAAGGCTTTATTTATCACTCATTAATATGAAAACAAAATATCAAATGTTTTAAAGTGAACAAAGCGGACGAGTCATATGATAAAAAGGGATTCCACAGACACAGGCGTTTTCCAAAAAGGGATTCTCAAAAAGAGATTCCGTAAGCGGGATTCCGTGAAATGGGATTCCGTTAATTGAGATAAACACTCGAGGATATTTCTCTTCCCTATTGAAGGAATTTAGTTCAAATGGTGTTAATATTATATACATTCAGGAATTCACGTTCCCGCAATTAAACCCCATAAAATACAGCAAATGAGAGGTTAGCGAGTATTTGTACATATGTTATCCCTTTACCCAACGTAACGGCAAACCCGGCCAGCGCTATTCTCAAAAATCCCCAATTAATTTTCATTATTTTTTCATTTTTTGTCTCAACTTATAGGTTCCAAAAGGGTCATAACCTATGTTTTTGAGACAAAAAATGAAGAAAAAAATTAGTTATTCAAGAATTTTTTTTTTCGTCTGCTTTTCAGGTTAGTTAAAGGGTTAAGTGTCTATATACCACTTTTACAGTCCATGTATAACAATAATCTCCTTCTTGGACCTTGGTTTCCACATGTGATCATGTTATGTATGAAATACTCGCACTTGCAAACCAAGGTCCAGGTAGTCGGTTGGCTAAAAATGTGATGTATCGCAGTAGTATGTCAGGTACATGAGGGATGGTTTGGATGACCTCGGTGGATGACCTCGGAAGTGACGTCATGTCACGTGACCTAGTGGCGCCATGTTGTGTTGCCATGGTAATCCTCAAATAATACAGTACCAGGTCATAGGTATCCTCAAATACTGAAATGAGGCTAAGAGTCGTAGTAAATTATACCTCATTGAGGGATTTTTAATGGTCCTCATAACCTCAAAATTCAATGAGGGTATGAGGGAAAATAAATGAGAACTCACTGAGGATTTTTACATAGCCCTCATGGCCTCATACGACAAAAAGGGATTCCATAGCCACAGGTGTTTTGCAAAAAATGGGATTCCATGGGATATGGCTATTGGATATAGAGCTGATGAGAATCGGATACGACTTCGTTGTAATAAAGGGAGATAACCCGGCATACAGATTATGGGAAATCAAGCAATCTGATTGGTTGGTTATAATCCATATAAATGATCTAGATAAAGAACACTACAAGAGTACTTGGAATAGGGTCAGAACTAACAAGAATAGACCAAGAAATATCTAAATATAGTAATAATATGCAAAGCTGTTCCAACTAATATGCTCTTCTACGCTACTGGAGTATACTCCAGAACAAAGGAACATGGCTAGGTAGAGGAAAACTATTGCATATATAGATAGAAGCAGAGAATTCTGAAAGAATTCGAAATAGTAAAAGTTGGGATAGATTTTGGTGATTTGGAGAGATTGTCGGGTTGTTTGTGGTAATTAGATTTACTCTTCTACAATCGAACACACCCTCTGAATATACCACGTATTATTGCAGAAAAATTGGGTAACATAGCAACCACGTGCTACAATAGAAACCAAGATGGCGGCCTCCAGTATACAAAATGGACGACGGAAACACGTATCACCCTAACAACACGCGCTGCGCATGCGCACTAACACCACGTATCACTATGGAGATGACGCCACAAGATGGCCGCTCACGCGGGTTACCATGACAACACAACATGGCGCTACTAGGTCACGTGACATGACGTCACTTCCGAGGTCATCCACCGAGGGCATCCAAACCATCCTTCATATGTACCTGACATACTACTTATCGCGCATCGATTTAACGATATAACACATATGTTGTCAACGTCTGTGGTACGTTAATTCCTTGCAAACTGCAGCTCCTTCTAGCGTCTATTCGTGCCCAACAAAGAAAAAATCTTGTCATTAAAACAGGTATGATTTAGGCTCCTTCAACTAAATTTCCTTTTGTACACTAAATCAACTTTTTATCACTCACATATCGGATTAAATTTCTATCTATTTTTTCATCAAATACAGTCATGGCTGCTCCACGACAGCCATTACCGTATTGATGAAAACTATTTTTATAAATACTTGGCGGGTGAATAGTTAAACAGCAGTTAAGGGAGATATTGGTATACATAAAATGCAATTTACGGACCCAACAAGAAAATTTGCTGTTTATGGACCATCGGATACAGAGGCTCCGTTTTGGAGACCGCTCAAACAAATCGTTTAATTTTCCACAAACTGAAGTTGAAATACTGAAATTTCAAGCAGCCAATGTTTCCCATAATGCAAATAAGAATTTAAGCAAATTACTCTCGTTTGACAGAGCTCACCTGAGCTCTGCCAAACAAGATTAAATTGTTTTATTAATTGTGGTTTAACGACACTCAGTCCTGGAAATGAGACGGGTGCGAGTGCAATTGCTCCCGTCAGCACCCGTGTTTTCTATTTTACGGGAGCTAAAAAATGCGCTCGTTGAAAAATATTGTGGATTGTGGAGTACTAATATATTGTGAGGATAAATGTGTGTCGTTTTGAGAAAGCAGCACTCTGTGGCCAGTGGCAAGTTCTGTCATAATTCCTTATACATTTAACTGTTTGAACCCAAGTGGTATCTGCCATGTCAGTTGGCAGCAATTAGAAGAGTCCATATTCATTATTTGGGGTAGACCAATCAATATTTTCAACGTGCAGCCTGGAGGCTGCACGTTGAAAATACTGATTGGTCTACCCCACACATTTACTGAACAGCCATCCTATATAATGACATTATGACGTATCATGTTCCTGGCTGGAAAAGCGGCGGTCGGATTCAAAAGGTTACTGTTTCTGGTGACAGTATTCCCTCGAAAATTTACATACTAACATTTTACGGGTGCAATTTACTCTCGTCTCTGATTTCGCGGGAGCTTGAAACTGCACCCGTCAGTTTTGTTCATTTCCAGCACCGGACACTTTCGATAGTCAGGGTCTACTCGTATCGGACTGTTTTGCGCGTGTAAGAAGCCGGAGTACGCGGAGAGAACCACCGAGAAGCGTCCAGCAGTTGTGAAACTCCCCAATGTACCAACTCCACACAAGCAGAGTAGGCATTGGATGAAGGCAAGTGTACCATGGATGCAGAGTACGCAATAGTGCACAGCGCCACAGTGAACCCACGTGGGCAATCGGAATTAAGTGCAAAGTCCAAAGACACAATGCAAATACTGCTGGTCACGTTCGAACAGTGGACCTTTCGGTTTGAAATTCAGTAATCTAAATACTGAACCACCACACTTCTATGACGTTTGTTACTTTGTTTTCATCAGTTTGGTTATCGAAAATAAGTCACTAGATTTTGCTCCATTTTAAGTCTCGGTTTTGAATTTTTAAGTCACAGTCAAAAATCTTTAGTGTATGCTTACGGAAACCCCAAGCCACGCCGTTTCTATTGCCTCCGGCACCCGAGAATCTTCCTACATAGCTATATAACTTTATGCAGTTTGTTCTCCCCGTGTGAACCCCGGAAAGCGAAACAGAGGTTGTTTACTTTGGTAAACAAGCTCTGTTTACTAGTAAAATAGGACCGAGTCACCAATTCCTGGAAGTCCTCAAAAATGGGTAATTTGGGTATTAACGATTGACTAAACTTATCTCCATGTTGCGGTCACGATTAGCTATTGTACAAAAAATACAGGCCACGCCGTTTCTACTGCCTCCGGCACCCGAGAATCCTCTTACATAGCTATATAACTTTATGCAGTTTGTTCTCCCCGTGTGAACCCCGGAAAGCGAAGCAGTGGTTGTTTACTTTGGTAAACAAGCTCTGTTTACTAGTAAAATAGGACCCAGTCACCAATTCCTGGAAGTCCTCAAAAATGGGTAATTTAGGTATTAACGATTGACTAAACTTATCTCCATGTTTGCGGTCACGATTAGCTATTGTACAAAAATAAGAGACATTAAATGCAAATAAATAAATAAATAAATAAATAAATAAATAAATAAATAAATAAAAATTCCCTTGTTTGCTGACCGGTAAATTTTCTTGAACGCAAATGGTATGCATGCCGTATTGACGTGGCTATTTTTGTAAGGAGGTTCTTCTGTCCACTTTCACCACAAAGATGGGTGGGGGCAATATATATGTCTGGATGTGAGGACTTTTAATAAACTTGTGCTGCGATTCAGTGGTTAGAGTTCTGATATTCAAACCGAGAGGTCCACGGTTCGATCCAGACCAGCGGTAACTGCTTTGTGTCCTTGGGCAAAACACTTAACCCTTTGCCTAACCTGAAAAGAAGAAGACGCTTGCAAACAAAATTCCTGAATAACTAATTTTCTTCATTTTGCATCACAACATAGATTATGACCTCTCATTGGAACGAGCTCGTTCCAATGAGGGGTCATAAGCTATGTTTTGTGACAAAAAATTTTAAAAAAAACTTAAGAAAATTGGATAGTATTTTTTGTGAATAAAGCTGGCCGGTTTTGGCAGTTGGGTCTATGTTGAGTAAAGGGTTAATCCCGATTGCCTTCGTGGGTAGAACGGTTTCGCTATGTACTGAGGCACAGTGCACATCAATGGTGCTCATGTCTTCGACGAATGCTAACCCTGCTTGTGCAGATTTATTACGCTAGGCGGTCTGTTTGTTTCTCATCCCTGCTCGATGGTTCTCTCCGACTACCCGGGCTTCCTCCATTCGTAAAACGGTCCGATAGGAGAAGACCCTGGCTGTTAAAAGTGTCGTCAAACCCAAATAAATAAAGTAAAAATCACACACACTTGTAACCTTACCCTCTCATTTATTGTTGGAAAGATCTGCGTCAGATCTTTCCAACAATAAATTAGATAATATGTTAATTTGCGCATGCCAGAACGTGCCGAAGTAAAATACTGCTCGGCAGAGTAAAGGTTAACTCAACAATTCTTGCCGTTTTGGTGCAGATAAAGGGTTAAGAGATTTGCGTCAGTTGTACCTACAAACTGCTGTCCGCATAAAATTCGCATCAATCATCCGAGCGCAGCATTGTATTTCATTTCATTTTCGCCCGGAACCATGCACACACTCGCGAAAAGAACCACTCAAGTTTGTGGGTTTCTTTCAATCAATTTTTTTTTCAAGTAGTAGTCACGTGATAGACAGGTGCTGCGTGTCGTTGCTCATGGAGTGTAAGTGATCCAGTTTTATGCGTGTTTTTTTGCTCCATTTCAAGCTAATTCGCCTTTTCACCTACATTACTAAAGCACGTCTTCATTCTGGGCCTGAAAAATAAAAATACGCTTATTGCAGTAAGGTGCATTGGAAACGCCATAAATAGTTTGAGCGATTGTCGTGGAATACTGTAGCTCCCTCAAGGGAAGAGAAGACTCATCTGTCGGGGAGATCTCAGCGCACGCCCTAACCACACACATTTTCACGGACAAATTATTGCATACACACTGACTTTAACAAAATGATAGCATGCAATGTCAATGTGTAGGCATTCCTCTATGTAGGCTAATATATTTTTCTCAAATGTTAACAAATTTAGTTACAATTGGCCAGCGAATTCCCCCTTAAGCCGATTCTGTTAAATTCTTTTACTCCAACGATCTTCCAACCGGAAGACCAGACCTTCGAAGTGGAGAAATCACAAAAGCATGACCAGACTATAAAATACTAGGATTTAATATATTCCCGGTTTTCTCTAGTAATGAGAACGGGAATGAATTTACACTCAGAACCGGGAACCGAGAAATGTGCCGGAAAATATCAAGCAAATTTACGAGAGTAACAAGACGCATTTATTTTCGTAAAAATGAACGTATTTTATTGGCAATCTGCCATCTCCATACGGAAAAGTTCTTCTCCGAAGAGAAATACGAAAACCCAAACTTGCTTCCAACTCGATTTCATTTTCAGAATCGCAGGTTTTATCAACACTACCCCTTTCCGGCTTCAAGTCCCTCTTCACTGCCGTCACTGGTCTCCTCTGTTTGAAGCAGAGGAGACAAGTGACGGCAGTGAAGAAGAAGTTGATGTTGAAGGAGGTAGTGAATAGTGAGTGATACTAATGATTCTGAAAATGAAGACGTGTTTGAACTTTGAAGCGATTGAAGATCTTGTCGTTGAAGAGAGGTGTCCTCCGGAACTGATTGGGAGCTACAGTTATTTGGTGTGAAAGGTTCTTCAGGAAGAAGGATTATAAAAATTTCAGGTTTGGAGGGGATTACGAAATCTTACAAAGTAACCTTGGACAGTTTTTCCATTTAGAAAACTTGAATTCAACACACAAACAGTGCTATGCGTGGCTCCCGGTTCAATGCTAGAGATTAAAGCAGAGTAGACTGGTGACGGAAGTGGAGAGGGTGGGGTCGGTGGAGGTGTCGTGTTGAAGGGGGTAGTGATACTAGTGATTCTGAAAACGAAGACGATTTGGAACATTTAACACACCATAAACTGAAGTCGAAATGCAAAAAATTTCAAGCAGCCAATTTTTCCCATAACGCAAATAAGAATTTAACCAATTTAATCTCACTTGACGGAGTTCATTGCGCTCTGTCAAACAAGATTAAATTGTTTTATTAATTGTGGTTTAACGGCACTTTTGACAGATAGAGACACCTGGTATCGGACGATTTTACGCGTGTAAGAAGCGGCCAGCAGCTGTGAAATTCAGCAACGTACCAACTCCGCACAAGCAGAGTATGCATTGGTTGAAGGCAAGTGTACCATGGATGTAGAGTACGCGGTAAGTACACACCGCCACAGTGAACCACGTGGGCAATCGAAATTAAGTGCAAAGTCCAAAGACACAATGCAAATACTGCTGGTCACGTTCTAACCGTGAACCTTTCGGTTTGAAATACTGAAATTTCAAGCAGCCAATGTTTCCCATGATGCAAATAAGAATTTAAGCAAATTACTCTCGTTTGACAGAGCTCACTGAGTTCTGCCAAACAAGATTAAATTGTTTTATTAATTGTGGTTTAACGACACTCAGTCCTGGAAATAAATTGCTCCCGTCAGCACCCGTGTTTTCTATTTTACGGGAGCTAAAAAATGCGCTCGTTGAAAAATATTGTGGATTGTGGAGTACTAATATATTGTGAGGATAAATGTGTGTCGTTTTGAGAAAGCAGCGCTCTGTGGCCAGTGGCGAGTTACTGTCATAATTCAGTAATTCCTTATCATTTAACTGTTTGAACACAAGTGGTATCTGTCATGTCAGTTGGCAGCAATTAGAAGAGTCCATATTCATTATTTGGGGTAGACCAATCAATATTTTCAACGTGCAGCCTGGAGGCTGCACGTTGAAAATACTGATTGGTCTACTCCACACATTTACTGAACAGCCATCCTATATAATGACGTTGTGACGTATCATGTTCCTAGCTGGAAAAGCGGCGGCTCGGATTCAAAAGGTTAAGGTTTCTGGTGTTTGGTGACAGTATTCCCTCGAAAATTCACATACTAACATTTTACGGGTGCAATTTACTCTCGTCTCTGATTTCGCGGGAGCTTGAAACTGCACCCGTCAGTTTTGTTCATTTCCAGCACCGGACACTTTCGATAGTCAGGGTCTCCTCGTATCGGACTGTTTTACGCGTGTAAGAAGCCGGAGTACCCGGAGAGAACCACCGAGAAGCGTCCAGCAGTTGTGAAACTCCCCAACGTACCAACTCCGCACAAGCAGAGTAGGCACTGGGTGAAGGCAAGTGTGCCATGGATGTAGAGTACGCAATAGTACACAGCGCCACAGTGAACCCACGTGGGCAATCGGAATTAACATTGTGCACTAGTATATAGGCACATACGTGTATTTGAGGATACCTATGACCGGGCTCCTGGCTCCTATGTGGATCCTAGCTCCTATATGGCTCCTAGATCTTATACAGGTAGTCTTACTGACGGCTTCCATCTTGTCTCCAACTATCTGTCCTATGAGTTGCTTCTATTTTAGTCATCCAATAATATATAGTCTACCATCCTTGCAGTCGTGTGCCATTACTACCTTGTTCTATTACTATTGACTTGTAGAGCTACTGCAAGCTTAGTAGCTATCCCCGATTTTGTCTCGACATATGCTTTTTGGCCAAATCTTGGCGCATGAAATTCACCCCAAGTCTGTATCAATCTATATGATGCCTAGACCAAGTGCAAGCTAGGGATATAAGAAACTGAATGTTGATCGTACCGAGATGTGCTTATGTGATGTGTACACATTGCAGGTAGCGCAAGGGATGTGACACATTGTGAACTAGCACATAGGCACATGCGTCGAAAGAGGGATTGCAGGATACCAACAACATGGCTCCTATGCAGCTCGTGTAAAATGTATGCCGCAGTAAGTGACAACAGAGGTTACATCGCAAACATGCAAATTTGAATTTTTATCGGTCCGAGTTGTTGTAAACAAGAAAATTGATTTTATCTGTACCTCTTCAGAATCCTGTATTTTGATGAGAGTACTGTGGTTTGATAAAATAAAAAGGAACATAACCCAAGTGACACAGCATTGTCTTCTAAAAATGTCATCGGTCTTTTTCGACTGGGACATGGTTGCAAAATACTCTAGTAGACCATAAAAGCAGAAATATTGATGCCAGCTTTTCTGAGGGTTATTCTGAATAAAGTCTGAAGTCTATATTGTCTGTTCAGAAGTTATATTCAGCCACTTATATGAAAAACACTTTTCACTCCATAAGACATCTGGACATTAGTACTATTGCAATAATAGTTGATAAAGAGTTGTTTAATTGTACACGAAAACTTCCGCAGAGATGTTTGAGCGCATCAACATATTTTCCACGAAAAAGTTTTTCTGGCGAGTACTTTCACCGAAAAGCTGCTTTTATTTCTTGTGAGCATTTCATAAACCTAGCAAATCTGGTAAATTATGGTGTATACTGATAAGGGACGAGGTAGTATCAGTAGCTGGGGTGTATGTCCTTCCTTTTTTCCTATATACCCCAACACATCCTCTATTTTCTGCTTTACTTGTATACCTCGAAAAGATGTGGCAAGATCATTTCACATCATAGAACAATTTCATTTACTGTTTTTCAACTATTTAGGGTTTCATTTTAAAACGCGTTCCATTTACAGTCTCACAAAATGAGAAAATATACGTCCCAGAGACTGTAGGCTTTTAGCATATTCTCACTTTTTTGTTCTTGGGAGGGTAAATGAATCCCTGAGAGTTGGTCACGTCGTTGCAATTACTTCCAGAAGTTAGGAAGAGGGTTATCTTTGGCAATTGTGAATGGAAAGATCAGTGCCACTTTCAAGAAATCACTAACAATTCTCATAGGAATCCTAAATTCGACACCTTGGGTATTGCCGCACGTCGAGTGGACCATCTAGCGCTTGGTTAATGTTAAAAGTAAGAAACTTTAATGACAGAAAAATTAGAAGTGCCTTGGAGGTCCGTTGTCTAACTCCATACTATAAAATTCTATAAAACGTTTACAACTGTATTTTAGAGAATTGTATTTTCTACCTATTAATATAACTGACTAAAATTAATCATTAGCATTTTAAATGATATGGGGATATGCCATGATAATGATAAAGATGCAAATTGCCACATCTTTAAAAATGCTAATGGTTCATTTCAATACATTTAACCCTTTGAACCCGAGTGGCAGCTTTTCCGGCCAGGAACATGATACGTTATAACGTCAATAAATATGATGGCTGTTCAGTAAATGTGTGGGGCAGACCAATCAATATTTGCAACGTGCAGCCCCATGGCTGCACGTTGAAAGTATTGATTGGTTTACCCCAAATAATGAATATGGACTCTTCTAATTACTGCCTTTGAACTGGCATGGAAGATACCACAAGAGTTCAGTGAGTTAAAGTCATAACTAGAAAATACAATTGTAAACGTTTTATAGTATTGGCACCTGGACACATACACAAAAAACTCAATATAAATTCTCTGGCTTCAAAATTCCGTACAAAATGTCAAGGTGATAGTTTAAAGTTACGATTTTATTGTTTAAAAGTGTATATAGTTTTGATAATCTTTCTCACTCGGGTTAAATGTAAATCGTAAAAAATTGGTATCTGAAGGACCATGAAAAACTGATTTGTCACTTAAACAGACCGGTAATAATTCATGCGTTGCTAATTAAGCATGACATTTTATGTCCATTATCGCGCGTCTGGCGAACCCAGTGATGAACTCCCTGATAAAAGATTAAAGGAGTAAAAGAGACCAGTGTTCTACTGCAGTCATTATCTACGCAATTATGTCCGGTTTATAGGTAATTGTTGTAAAAACAGTATATCGCAAATGTTCTGGACACACACCAATATTACGCATCGGGTCTGTCACGAATGTCAACATATACCGGATTTGCTAGGCTTTCAAAGAGAAAGGTGAGGAAAGGAAAGAGCCAGAAGCTGCCACCACTTCCCCTCTCATTCCCACACACAAACCCTACCAACTGCCGGCTCCCCAACCGGTAATGTTGGATATGGAACGTCCTGTGGAGACTGAGGTGGAAATGGAAGCTGCCTTCTCGGAACTTCCCGATTCCCACTCGCCTCTCCCTTCGGTACCCGAAAGCCAGGACCAGGAACCAGAAACCAGCCACCACCACCAACTCAAGAAGAATCGATAGGGGACATCATTGATCTGGTAGACAGGATACGCATGCATAATCACGGAGAACTAAAATTGGACATTGATGGCACAATCGAAGACTTCATTGAATGAATTCACCCACAGCCGAGCAAGTCATTACGCTGCATCAACCATCAAAGATTTCAACTCCTACAGTCGGCAAAAGATAGAGGCCCTGAAGATCCGTAATCCAAACTTCCACAAATGGTTCAAAGTGAAAGTTCAGAAAGAAAAGGCTGTCAAATCACAACAGCCTCCTCCATGCAAAAAGCACAAAAAGAGACACAAGCGCCGCTAAGTACCCCAACCCTCTCCTCTTTTTACCATGCTCAGACAATCAGGTAAAGAGAAAAAATAGCATACTGTTACCGAGGGTCGAAAACGGCTTCCCTCTTTCCGTCCATGCGCATCTTCGGAGCGCGAAACCATTTGATCATGGTTTGCATCCAAAAGCATGGTCTGGCGAACCCAATGATGAGCTCTCTGATAAAAGATTAAAGGAGTAAAAGAGATCAGTGTTCTCCTGCAGTCATTATCTACGTAATTATGGCCAGTTTATAGGTAATTGTTGTAAAAACAGTACATCGCAAATGTTCTGGACACACACACCCATATTACGCATCTGGGTTGTCACGAATGTCAACATATACCGGAATTGCTAGGCTTTCAGAGAGAAGGGTGAGGAATGGAAAGAGCCAGAGACAGCCACCGTTTCCCCTCTCATCCCCACACACAACCCCTACCAACTGCCGTCTCCCCAACCGGCAACGTTGGATGTTGAACGTCTTGTGGAGACTGAGGTGGAAATGGAAGCTGCCTTCTCGCAACTTCCCGATCCCCACTCGCTTCTTCCTTCGGTACCCTAAAGCCAGGACCAGGAACCAGAAACCAGCCACCACCACCAACTCAGGAAGAATCGCTTGGGTACTTCATTGATCTGGTAGACAGGATATGCATACAGCAACACGGAGAACTAAAATTGGACCTTGACGGCACAATCGAAGACTTCATCGAATTCACCCACAGCCGAGCAAGTCATTACTTACCATTGCATCAACAATCAAAGATTTCAACTCCTACAGTCGCCAAAAGCTAGATGCCCTGAAGATCCGCAATCCAAACTTCCACAAATAGTTCAAAGCGAAAGTTGCGAAAGAAAAAGCAGTCAAATCACCTCAGCCTCCTGCATCCAAAAAGCACAAAAAGAGACACAAGCGCCGCTAAGTACCTCAACCCTCTCCTCTTTCATCACGCTCAGACATTCAGGCATAGAGAAAAAATAGCTTACTGCTCGTAGTGCGAAACCATTTGATCATCATCAAAAATTCATTCTAGTCTGAAGGCTTGTAAGACTGGTGGTCGTGGGCGAGGAGCTGGGGATGTCCCATGCTATGGGTTAGAGGAGGTGCCGTATTGGTGCGAAAGTATAGGCACGTTGTAAAGTAAGGGGAGCCACACAGCTCCTATTTAGAACAGGAACAACCGCGGGCCAAGGCGGTGGCCATATGTGCGTTTAGGATCAGAAGTTGGAAATACGAGCTCAGGGAGCTCACGAGTAGAGGCAAGCCATACAAATATTAGAGTAGGATTTGCCTGTATTCTGAGTAAATGAAGGGGAGCACTTAACCCCCAAAGTGGCGACTGCTTGAGTGAAAAGCGTCCAGTCAAGTGACGATACATTAGTGGCCGTGCGACGGAAATGGTAGAATGGCATTCCGTCACATGTTATGGCAAAGGCATCCAGTAAGTGACAATACGTTAGTGGCCTTGCGACGGCAGGGGTACATTGACATACCGTCACTTGTTAGAGCAAAGGCATCCGGCAAAGTGACAATACGTTAGTAGCCGTGAAGCGGCAGTGAAAGAGTGAAGTTCCAGTAGTATTTTCGAGAAAAAGGCGAGCAGAGTCCAAACACCAGCGACAGGGAGGAAGGAACCAGCGACAACAGAGAACGCGGGTCCGCAAATGACTCTAAAACTGTGTTGGCGGGTGGGTGTGAATGACGTTTTGCTTTTCTTATTCAATGGATTTCATGTAAGTCACAAGTTACTGTATATTTTTTATATATTAATTAAAATTGTTGTTTTCAGTGAACCCCTGTTGATTCGTGCTTTTTGAGGGAAAGTCACTGGCCCCTTCAGGATAAGAACCACCCCAACAAAAACGAAACTGGTGGGTTCGTCATTAAAACATATAGCTACCTCTTCGCAGCGAAATGAGAGATGTCTTCGTGTCCTCAGGTTCTAAATACTCTTGAGTAGTATATCATGTTCTTGAACGTCCACACTGGGGGGCGTTCGAGTACATGATATACTACTCTTTTCTTTCTCCAAATGAAGTTCAGATCTTTTTTCCACTACCCTCGAGGGGACCTATAGTACGTGCGTTTGGCAAATCGCTTCTCTGGACAGGTCTTGTTCGCACCATCGGCAGGACCCCAGTTAATGCGTTTGGCAAAGAAGCTTCTTTGTTCGAGTTTCCCTCCTTTTTGCAATACCAAAATCTGTATAAAAAGTATGTATTAAATATAACTATTAGACATCTTGTGATGGCTAGAAACGTTTTACTTTGGAATAGTTTGTTGCTGCAGGATGCATCAAACTAACTATTCCAATGCACCGTGCTTGTAAAATATATTCCGTATCTAGTATACCAAGCTCTCATGTGACCAGTCTAATTCTGTAAGAAATTGGACGCGGTTATAGCCCGGAACCAGTCTCTCAAATAGGTAATCGTCTAAGTTTTTGATTCACTCGTCTGGAATATCTGAGTTGGTCTGAAAAGCGGACCTATGGTTCGCTTTTCCTGCCAAATAATCTATTCCAGGCGATTGAATCCGAAAAATTTCATAAAGATTCTTTTTCTGTGAATCACAGCTGGAAATGTTGCTTAACCGATACTGGATTTGATCGACATTTTGTTGACATTAAAATCCGAAATGAAGACGCAGCACAGCCATAGTGTAATGATTACGCCGGATAGTCCCGCGAATTATTTTAATATTTTGATGTTTTGAAGGGGATGTAAATACTTATTGATTGGAAGATGTATAACTGCGTCAGGAAAGAATACTTGTGTATCTTTTATAAGTAAAAGAAAATCAAATTACATAAACGATCTTCACGCTCAAATTTCCTCAAAGAGTGGGTACACAAACATCCCATAATACCGTCGAATTCCTTGCAGAATTAGACTAGTGGCCTGAGAGTTTGTCAGAATTCTTTAGTTGTAATTCTCCAAGCCGTCGGACCACCAGTCTAATTCTGTAAGATATTCGACGTTGTAATGGTCTCGAATTTGTCCAGCATTCAAACAGGCCACCGCCAATGTTTAGATTCACTCGTCCGGAATTTGTCAATAGGTGGGAAAACGAACCTATGGTTCGCTTTTCCGACCAGGAGCCAATACTATAAAACTTTTACAATTGTATTTTCGAGAATTGTATTTTCTACCTATTTATGTAACTGACTGAAATTAATCATTACCATTTTAAAAGATATGGCAATTTGCCAACTGGCAAATTGCCAGATCTTTAAAAATGCTAATGGTTCATTTCAACCTATTCAAAGTCATAACTAGAAAATACAAGTCTAGAAAATACAATTGTAAAAGTTTATAGTATTGGCTCCAGCTGATATATTCCTGACGACTGAATCTGAAAATATCATAAAGATTCATTCCCAGCGAATTAAAGCTAGAAATGTTGCTCAACCGACACCTGATTTGATCAACATTTTGATGACATTATAATCAGAAAAGAAGACTCACCGTAGCCGTGGTGTTGTGATTATGCTGCTTAGTTCCACAGATTAGGTTAATATTTGATGTTTTCAAGGAGAATTAAATACTTATTGACTGGAATATCTATAACTGCAGCAGAAAAGAATGTCTATTTTCCTTTGTAAGTAGTAAGTGATGACACTATGGGGACCTAATTTAACACTGAAATTTCTATAGACATTTGTTCGCCAGGGAAAAAATCACGATCGTGTGTACTATGGGGACCTGTTTAACACTGGAAATTCCCATAGGGTTTTGAATTTTTGGAAAAATATTTGTGTCGTGTGTACTATGGGGACCTGGTTTAACACTGAAAATTCCCATAGACATTTTTTTTCGCCAGAGTGCCATCGATGTTAAATTAGGTCCCCATAGTGTCATTCCTTACAACTTTGCTAAATAAAAAAACATTAAATGACAAAAGCGGTTGTCTGAGCGCATATTTCCACAAAACAAACAGCCCTTAACAGCGTGGAATTCTGAACAGAATTAGACTTCTGACCTGAGAGCTTGGTAGTATACGTGAGTCGTAACTCCCCTTGTAACTGTGATAATCCACAAGTTCGCTCCATTGAGAAGTAACTAAAAAACATTATCTGGTAAATTTGAACGTAACTGACGAATTTTACAGAGGCCCGCGTATTGGGACATCTCTTTTACGGTCTATAGGTGGAAAATTAACATCTGAAAAGAAGGTGCACCGGAATGACGTAAGAGGAGCCAGATCCCCATAAGGGACGGGATATGCACTTTCTGGAAAGTCTTTAAATTTTACCTACAACACAACAAAAGTTGTTTTCATAAAAAAAAACCTGAACATTTTCATATTTCACTTCCAAACCATAGGTCATGACTCCTCTTTGGAACGAACTCGTGGGGCTCGTTCCAATGAAATGTCATAAGCAATACTTTTGAAGTAACAATTTGAACAATAACAAAATTTTAATGGCGATTCTTGTTAGTTGAGGATTGAGGTGGGTCTCTTTATAGTGGTCTTCTCGAGTCAGGAACGTTGCCACAGGGGGAGGGGATATGGAAGGTATATCACCACCCATCATTCAACAAATTTACAATAGTTGGAAATTCGACGGCTTACGTTGGACAAACTTGGAAATTTTAGACAGGACGCTAGTGAAAATGGTCCAAACCATGTCTTGAATTTGGTCAAAATATGGAGTTTTTAGACTGAAAAGTCGTGAAAGTCCTCCAAATATCGATTGAAAAGTAGTTCCCTCCCTCCTCCAATATTGATTAGCAGTGGTAATTTGTGACGACCAAAGCGCCTCAGTTGGATAATTTACAGAGTGTAAAAAATTAACCTTTACCCCAACGAATCGGCCTCGTCCACTAGCAGAATTTACAAATTCAGCAGTTCATTAAGAAATAACTGTTGTTTTCCTTCGGTTTATGCGATATAAACCGAAAATTTTCAGCACGAGCTTCATAACTCGCGTAGCAAGTTATGATTAAGCTTGAGCTGAAATTTTTCGGTTTATGTCGCATAAACCGAAGGAAAACAACAGTTATTTCTTACAATTTAATCCGGCTGTAATATTAAAATATAAAAACTATGTGTACGTAAATGAAAAACTTTTAATTTTCGCAAAAGACAACAGTCAAACTCAGGAAAGTATGCCACAAACAGGTCACGTCAATCATTGTCCAATTGTTTCTTGTTTTGATTTTCGATCGCAGACGACAGATATTTAGCAAGTCACGTAACAATATAATTAAAAACAGTTTTTTTAAGTTCCCCCAAAATCATGTTCGGATGTATGATCTTTTATTCGGTTCCCACTTCGGTATATTTTATTAAATTCAATTGCTCCTGAGAAATTATCATTATATTCTCGCTGACTGGAGGCGATGAAAAATCGATCATTCATCTTTGTTTACAAGCTTGTTATCCATCTATCAGTCTGCCGTCACGCCCTCACGGTGACAATTGGATTGGGTGGGCGGGGCTTCCAGAGCCTTCAAAGTTGGATCGGATGTACGAACGTGTAGACATTCCAAATCATTACGCGATTTGGTTTATACGATTTTGACGACTTTCACGCTGTATGCTTTCAACCAATCAAACGCAGAGGCGGGGCATATGATTAAATTATAAACATTTCAACACAACCATATCACCGACATGTGACCTCACTCAATGGAACCAGCTGGTTTTGTTAAATCTTTTTTTTAAAAAAGAACCCCTGTAGTTGCAGAATTTTGACTGCGGGTGCTAATGGAATTTCCCATTTTTTGGAGTGTATCTATTGGTAGTTGGAATTTTACCTCTCGGTGGTGCCATTGGAAATCTAATTGTGGACATCACCACCCCGTCCGAGACCTCTTAGCAAAACGTCCCTGTTTCGGCCATGGTGTTTCAGACCTCATAAAAACCAAGAATGGAATACTGCGGTTCGAGTCCAGAATTCCCATCATGTTGCCATTTTTGTGTCCGTGAACACCAGTGGCGTAGCCGGGGGGGGGGGGGGGGTAAGGGGGTCATGACCCCCTAAACATTAGTGCCCCCCCCCCCCCTTCAAAATGGGGAAATAGAAGCACCAGATGGTCCCGGATTCACACTCAGGGCATTGAATTCAAAATTTTCTTGGGTGACTCCCCCCCCCCCCCGAACCCCGACCAATAGAAGGGAATACCATCCTGAAATATTTTTTCGAGTAAAAAAATTGGAGTTGCCCCCCTTATTTTTTCACTTGTAACTGCACGCGCCACTGGGGTCGAATTCTCTTGTGTTCTGTCGGACTAATTAAAAAGCTCAATACCTCACTGTGGGACAGCGATGAAGTATTTAATATCCAGCCGTCCTGAACATACAAATAAAAAGATATCTGAAAACAATATGTGGATACGAACAATTGGCGACTTGTTCTAACCTGAACATCGTATTCTGAATACTTTGTATGTTCGGCTGAACTAAAAAAGAAAAATAATAATAATAATAATGACTACAATTGGTGTGAAAAATTTTAACCCTTTACCTAACGTGAAAAGCAGACGACACTTGCAAAAAAAATTCTTGAATAACTAATTTTTTTCATTTTTTGTCTCAAAAACATAGGTTATGACCCCTCGTTGGAACGAGCTCGACGAGCTCGTTCCAACGAGGGGTCATAACCTATGTTTTTGAGACAAAAAATGAAAAAAATAGTGAAAATTAATTGGCGATTTTTGAGAATAGCGCTGGCCGGTTTTGGCCGTTACGTTGGGTAAAGGGTTAATTGGCAAAACTTATACCCGTCAGCATGAAATACATAACAAGTAAGTAAATATTTAGGAAAAAAACACCCGCCGAGAAACATAGAAATCTTAAAGTATGTGTGTGGGGGGGGGGGGGGGGGTGCGGGGGATTGGAGGGACTGCCTTTTGTTATATAAGTTAGAAAATGGTTATTTAGGTCATGTATGAGGTTACTGTTGCAAAGACTCGAGATTATTTTGTCCGCGAGAAGACAAGATCGTCTGTTATTAAAACTCTTCACCTAACCCTAGCAGCAGACCACAGTTGCTAAAAAAATTCGTAACACTAAAAAAGTTAATTTTTTTGGCATCAAAAACATAGCTTTTGACCCCTCATTGGAACACGACACTGAGTAACTGTAAAAAAACCACACCGAAACCAAAGAGTTTTCCAATTAGATGTCAACTTCATATCCATCAAATTTTTCAAAACTTTCCCTCCCAAAAGGTTATTAATTCTAAATCGTTAAAACCACATTGAAATCGAAGTGTTTAGTTTTGTGGCCAATGCAAAACTAAACACCTCTAGTTTCCAACCCATAGCAATTACGTCGCTTTCAAGTGGGTGAAGGATAACCATATTCCTCATAATCACATACGGCATCCTATCTCCCAGAAGGCTTGATGGATGACTCCCGGTTTTTCAAAACTAAACTGTTGGAGCTTTCTCGACTCCTTTTTGTAACTGCTATGGTCATATACCGGGGCCGCTACCAAACCGGCGTTGGTGTTTGGTTTTCTTTTCTATTCTTCCCTTAGATTTGCCATCGCACAACATTATATTCTGGCTCGCCACCATGGTGGGACTCAAACCCCTCTACCATCGCCAAGCTGGAGCCGAATAGAACCCACTCTCTAATAGTCTTATCTATCACTCCAACGTAAACTGCAGGGAATTCTAACAGCGTGCATACCCCCTCAGACCCCATTTGAGGCAATAGGAAAGCTAGGCCTGTGTGGTCCAAGTGAAATAAAATAAGGTTAACCGGGTCGCAAGGGATTTGTAAATGCCACATCGTCCCTGAGCGCCTTCGGCGCGCTAAAACCTTTCATTCATTCGGGAGAAGACAGTTAGTCGTGGAGAGAAGTCTGTCGAAATCGCACAAAGTTAAAATTCACTATTTTTCAAAGTAAAGGGGAAATATTAAAACTAACCCATAACTAAAACTTTCTCAGACCATCAGATAATTTGAAGATTTCTTTGTTTGGAATGATGAACGCATAAATCATGCTATGAGAAGTTAATGTTTTTTTTAAGTTTAAAGCTAATCCAGTCAGCCCTTTATCATTAATTTTCAAGAAATACACACAGATAAAATTAGAAAATGGAAATATGAAGAACTTTGTCTACTAATAAGAATTTAACATTATTTTGAAGAGTACATCCTAAACTATTTGACTATATGAACGCACATTTGATGGAAAAACAATTTACGCTTTTCTTCCATTGACAGCTTCAAAGAGACTTAGTTTTTCGCGCATGCGCATCCAGGTGGATAGAAATAGTTGTACATGAGTGGGCCTGAGGTGGGGATGGATATGGCAGTCCCATTGTGGGGGTGCGGGGGAGTAAGGTGGGGTGGATACGACACTCCCATTGGTGGGGGTTCGGGGAAGTCCCCCCCCCCACACCAATGGGAGGGCCATACCCAATCCCACCTCAGGCCTACGGCCTTCGGATATGCCTGTGGCATATATCGACCTGGCACCCCTAAATTATACCCCCCCCCCCCCATAGGAAATCCTATGTACGACCCTGTTGTACACCGACATGATTGGATAAAATAAGTTAAAAGCCAGTTCCAAAAATCTTGAACCCCTGCCCTCAAATCTTCCGACGTCCCTATCTGAGAGCGCAATAAACGGGAAAATATTCAACATCGTTCAAAGCGGATAAGCTAGTTTTCGTGACAATATTTTTTTATTCAAACGCATCTCATTGCATTCAGACAACTGACGAAAAGTTTGAGCTGGCTATCCGCTCAAGTGTAATGGTTTGTGGTATTTTGTTTTGAATAGATGCGCAAACGCGATGTGTCGTCTGCCTCGGAATGTGCCACGTACGCGCGAACTTTTCACTCACAATAGCACAGTTAATGTCATGCGGTTTTATCAATGGATGCGTGAACAGTAAGAGAGAATCTCGTGTCAAACTGGAAGATTTAAAAACTAAGATGTTATGCGCGTGGGTGTTTCACGATTTAACCCCTTGGTCCCAGATGGTATATTCCATGCCAGTTAAGAACCATCACCTGGGAGAGTCTACATTCGTTACTTGGGGGAGGATCAATCAATATCTTCAACATGCAGTCCATATCAGATGAGTGATGTGGGGGTAATAAGAACCCGTATTTAACCCAATCAAATCTGACGCCCTAAATGGTATCATCTTTTACACAACTATCTTATTAGAGAGTAGTGGCCGAGTGGATAAGTGTGCTGGTCTCTCATGCCAGAGGCCCCGCAAGGCCGGGATCGACTCTCGATCGGGGAAAGTCCTAGAGGCGTCTCTGAACACACTCTCTCTCTCTCAGAATCAATGGTGGGGTTGATGCTGTCACAGTGTACCGTCCTATCGGTGGGGACGTTAAATGGCTGTCCTTGTGCGGAGAGAGACACACTCCGTCAAGACTAAGGATCCGTTCGTAATATTCGAATATAGCGCGAAGTTGCCGCTACCTGTGCAATTGTGCTGTTAATATAAGTTGCATAACTTGTTCGCCAATCCTTGTAAAATTAAATAAGATTAAAAAAAAACTATCTTGTTTAGTGGAGAGGTTCAGTGATAATTTTATCCAACAGCCCCATTGGACGGTAAGATTCAATTTTCACTGACTCTCGCGTCCAGTTGGAATTAGAACTTTATTGTGCTGTCTACTCTCGGACTACCAACTGTTGCTTTACGCAAAAATGTTTGTATACCATGTGGACAAAGTTATCCCAGAGGATGCACTTCCAGTCTGCTGCCTTGAGCATTAGGCCATGGGCTACCAGGGTGCCTCCCCCTCCCACCCGAGGAAAGTTTCTACATCCTATTTTCCAGAATGTCTCTAGAGCATTTTCCCATTTTCTGCCACTTTGGGGCTTTTGTAAAATACAGCGTTCCATTCTGCTGCCTTGAGCATTAGGCCATGGGCTACCAGGGTGCCTCCCCCACCCACCCGAGGAAATTTTCTACATCCTATTTTCCAGATTGTCTCTAGAGCATTTTCCATTTTCTGCCACTTTGGGGCTTTTGTAAAATACAGCGTGTAATGTACATTACCATAAATAACAAATAACTTTAAAAAGTGTTCTAAAATTTGTAAGTTCAAATAGTAACTCAATTGTTTATACTTTAACCGTTTACCTAACGTAACGGCCAAAACCGGCCAGCGCTATTCTCAAAAATCGCCAATTAATTTTCATTATTTTTTTCATTGTTTGTCTCAAAAACATAGGTTATGACCCCTCGTTGGAACGAGCTCGTCGAGCTCGTTCCAACGAGGGGTCATAACCTATGTTTTTGAGACAAAAAATAAAAAAAATTAGTTATTCGAGAATTATTTTTTGCAAGTGTCGTCTGCTTTTCACGTTAGGTAAAGGGTTAACTGATTGGCAACTTGATTAACCCTTTACCCAACGCAGACGTTATCAAAATTTATTATTTTAGTATTTGTTTTTTAATTTTTTTTAAACATTTTCAACGAAACCATATCATATGACCCCTAACTGGAACGAGCTCGACGTGCTCGTTCCAATGAGTGGTCACATGATATGGTTCCGTTGAATTTTTTTTTTTTTTAAATACTTAATTTGTAAATTAAGCGGACAAATACGGCCGATTCGTTAGATAAAGGGTTATAGAAAAAAACATTTTAATCTTTTGTGCCCATTTTGCAGATTGTTTTGTTTTAATTTTCTTTATCATACATTACGTCGAACGACATGGAATACATTTTCATTTTTTACTCGCACAAACTGGCCTGATGAAAATATTGAAAATCCGCCTTGGGAAAAAATTTTTACAGCGATTTTTTCAAAATGGCGTCCAATTTGGCTGGTGAGATTGAGTAAATCCAACATGGGAACGGATATATTCAATATCCATGTACAAGTTTCACCGAAACCATCGATAATTGATCAATGGGAGATTTCCAAAAGTACACAAGATGAAATTGCTCGCGACCCATTTTCCCGGGATTGCGGTCAATATGGCAGCCAAAAAACGCAAGATCGATTTTTTTATGGATAAAAAGAGAATGGCGATTTACAAATGATATCAGGAGGTCAAATGTAGAATATTATACTGAGAGCAATTCCACATTACAAATATAAAAGCCAAAGCCGACCCCAACCCACAAAAATGAAACTGGCTGGAGTGTCAAACAGTTGGTTAGTCGTCGCTCTCGTCTATGGACGCCCCATCGGCGCTGTGACAGCAATCTCCACAAGCCCACGTTTACGACATGAACACTGATATACTGCGAATGGGCTCTCAGATATCACAATTTCTGGTACCTTTGGAAATCTTCTATTGACCAAATATCGACGGTTTCGGTTAACCCTTTAAACCCTAGCGGCTGCTTTTCATGTCTGGAACATGATACGCCACAACGTCATTAACCCTTTACCCAACGCAGACGATATCAAAATTTATTATTTTAAATATCATTTTTTCAAATTTTTCAAAAAATTTCAACAAAACCATATCATGTGACCCCTCGTTGGAACGAGCTCGACGAGCTCGTTCCAACGAGGGGTCACATGATATGGTTTTGTTGAAATATTTTGAAAAATAATATTTTTTCAACTGCTGAATTTGCATATTACGTGGGCGGATGCGGGTGATTCGTTGGGTAAAGGGTTAAATAGGATGGCTGTTCAGTAAATGTGTGGGGTAGACCAACCAATATTTTCACTGCACGTTGAAAATATTGATTGCTCTACCCCAAATAAGGAATATGGACTCTCCTAATTGCTGCCATTGAACTGGCATGGAAGATATCACTAGAGTTCAAAGGGTTAAAACGGGTTAAATTTGATCATAGAAGTTGACTATATTCGTTCCTAAGTTTGTTTCGTTGGCTTTACTCTATTTCAGTAGCCGACTTGGACGCCATTTTGAAATATGTTTATCAGAGGTCAAACCTACATGAATTGATACCAAAATTAGCTTGTTACTAATTTTTTCAGGGTTCGCCCAAATCTCAGTAACTTGAGTATTTTTTCCCGTGTGGACCAAGAGAAATGGAACAGTGCTCATAAACAAGTTTTGTTTTATTGGTAAAACTGGAACCAGCAACCAACGCCCGGGTTTGAACTCTCTAAAGTGGGCAGAAAAGATAGGTACATGATTGGCTATACAAGACGACTACATATCTATGTTCCAGTCGTGATATAACCATAGTAGCCGAAAATTACCTTAATCATTTACACAACGTAACGACCAAAACCGACCAGCGCTATTCACAAAAAATACCATTCATTTTCCATCAGTTTCCCATTTTTTGTGTCAAAAACATAGCTTATCAGCCCTCATTGGGACGAGCTCGTTGAGATCGTTCCAAAGAGGGGGTGATAAACTATGTGCTGACGACCAAGAATGAAAAAAGAAAGTTATTCAAGAATTTTGCTTTCAAGTGTCGCCCGCCATTCGTGTTAGGTAATTGTTAAGCATCAATAAATATATAACTTGACTGGTATACGTTACTGATATCATTATATGTGCTGCATGAAATGTGTATGTAAGTAAACTGTCAACTTACATATTTGCACCAAGCTGTGCAATTCAATGAACAACAACAACATTAGCAGAAATCAGGTTTGGTAAAACCCTCTTTACTGAATAGATGCCTGGTCAGTGATTTTTGTTCAAATAATTGTGGTATTCAGTTATGTGAAATTTTGCCTTTTTGTGTTCCAGTGATAAACATTGTATTTATTCTGTTATATCTTATTCGAGAGAGGTCCGGCAAACAATATATCATAGATTAAATGTCTACATTAGGTGCACTGAGACCAAATAGACCAAGAGAAATGAGAAATTTGTTGGTTGTCGGAGTTATTTTTCGTTAATTTAAAGTTTTCTTAATTAAGGAGAGACCTTACTACCTAGACGACACAACACTCTTCTCTAAGCTCCAATAGATCAACTTTCGAGCAGCTTCTACAAGAAGTGACAAAGTGAAAACTAGCTGACAGAGAAATAACTGGTACACATGGTAAAGACTGATCCAACAAATGGCAAAGGAAACATTGTCCCCAACAAGCGAAAGCCGAACAAGTGAATCACTAATCACTTGATTTCATAAGCAAAACATCAGGCATGTAATGTAATATTGAACTGGGACTTACAATACATGTGTCCACAGTAGCTACATCAACTGTTAATTAACCCCCATCTTTGTCAAGGTCAGTTCAAGATTTACCCCTGTATAACTTAAATCGGTCTGATATTGCTCAAGTGCTTTACGATTTTGGATCAACACATCCAAATAAGAAGAAGCCAATAATTGATTTACTCTTCTCCAAATCGAATGCTGTGCATGATAACATCCTTTGTTGCACACCCAAACCAATACGGTACATTCTAAAGTCAGTTGGGTTACAAATCAACCCAAATCAACTGAGTTGAGTGAATATGAATTAATTAATTGGGTTAATTTTTAATCCAAGTGATTTTAGGGTGTAAGAGTACCGAGGTCAAATCACTCTCCTTTTAACCCTTTGAATCCTGGTGGTATCTTCTATGTCAGTTCAATGGCAGCAATTGGAAGAGTCCATATTTATTATATGGGGTAAGACCAATTAATATTTTCAACGTGCAGCCTTAGGGCTGCACGTTCAAAATATTGATTGGTCTACACCACGCATTTACCTTGTAGTCATCACCCTTAATGGCATTTTGACGTAGCTTATGACCTTGCCGGAAAAACGACCTCTGGTGTTCAAAGGGTTAATATTTGATACTATCCGAAGATACCCAAACTTAATGGGTGTTTAGGTGTTTTGAAACCAACAGCCCCCATTTCTAATAGACTGCCCCACCAACGGAGTTGTAAGTAACTGGGCCTCTATCCCAGATCTATAATATTAGGCCTGGGCATGGCATAGTGCACAACATAGACTGAGAGATAAGCAACTTTAAAACTCTCGCCCTTGTGGCCTTGCGTGTATGTTCCACACACCATTGTGACTGTGATACAGTCTCCTCTTGATATCAATGGGGCAGGATCTATGTCCTTCTTTTGCATTTTCTGTGGCAATGTTGGCATCCTGATTCGCTGAAGCCCCCCCCCCCCCCCCCTAAATCGAAGTCAACCAGTCCCAATCTCAACGCCAATCTAACCCATAATCTTACGCATACTTATCCACTATCTGCTACTGAGTTAAAACTTGATCTAATTGGTGTCTGATGACCTCGTAGTGAATTGTAGATACTTCTATCTGTCTACCCTCAGGTCGGGGCACAATGAGGTTTGAAATGTCTTCAGTCACTGCACAATTCTCCCAAATAGACAAGTCAGCTGTCACTGCCCACACCGATGATACTGGTAGAGCGGTCTGCATGTTACCACAATACAAACTATGGGACAATCATACTCTCGCAGCTGATAGCATACCATTCAATCTCAAACTTACCTGGAAGCAGGCCTTTGTGCGGTCACTTTGTCATTATGAAGTATCACAGATCTCTATTGGATGACTGGCCTTAACCTGCAATGAGTTAGTGCTTGCACTGACTGTGGCGTTGAAGAAGAGACCGATCTACCTTCTAGTACACTGTATGCACCCGTGTGTCTGTGATAAACGTTTTAGTCAAACCTGTATTTGTATTTCTAATTTCGTAACGAACAATTGGGGTCACTGACATAATAAAAATAATACGTTAGCAACGTGGTGGATGTCAATAATGCCACATTTCTCTCATGCAATCATTTTTACACAAAAATGACTCCATAAAATCACTTTCTACCCAAGCTTTTCTCCAAAAGCAGCCGTGAATTCGAAATAAACTAGGGTTTAATCCCGGGAACGAGAATTCCTGGGTTCACGATTCAGAACGCCGGTACCGATACTCTGGAAATCTATAGTACGGAACCGAGGACGTGGCTAGAGGTTTCCGATTGGGGGGAGGGGGCAATAACCCCCTCCCGGTCCCTCCCCATAGTTGGAAATTCACTACCGAGAAACATTTTGAAAATGAAGCCATGAGAGGGGGCATAAAATTGATTCTAGTAACTGAAATGCCAACACATTTGTGATAGAATTATTATTTGGTATTATTCGTGGAATTGAATATGTGCTAAACAAATGCTCAAGCTTAGAACTTTGAACAATTGACACTGTCCTTACATTAAATCAGATCTTATGCAGGAATGATCAATTTTCGATGTTTCATCATCTTGGAACCGTGAATGATGGAATTAACTCAAGATGACGATTTTACATGATGTGATTTTCTTGAAGTGCATTTCGATGATTTTTTTTATTACGATAAGTAACGTTCTATAGAAATCTCGTACCGATTGGCATCATGCATACTTATGAAGCTCGATATTGCGTACACTGTAATTGTAAATAGTAACAGTTGGAATCTTTACCGATTTGAAACCGAGTTTGAATTTTGGGAAGTAAAGGAGACATCAGCATCACCAAAGAAGCTCTAAAATCCAGATAGATGGAATTTTCAACTACTCATGACTTGTCCTCCGAATTTCCAACTATAGAAAACTTTTGCCAAGATTGGGGGGGGGGGGGTGTGACACCTCCCCTCCCCCCGCCAGTCCTGCAGCCACGTCCCTGTACGGAACCGGGAATCAAACGTGCCACTGTTTGTGTGCTAAGCGGAAGTTTTCTGAATTGTAGAAACTGCCCAAACGTAACTTGTAGGATTTCGTTACCCCTCCCACGATTGAATTTTTTTAAGTTCTGCTTCCTAATGAACGTTTTTCACTAAATCACTGTAGCTCTCAACCAGTTCTGAAAGACCCCTACCCCCTCTTCAACAGCAAGATCTTCACCTGCTTCAAAGTTCAAACTCTTCTTCATTTGCAGAATCACTTGTATCAAAATTCACTACTTCCTTCAACATCCCCCCCACCCCCCTCCTCAATGCCATCACCAGTCTCCACTGCTTCTAGCATCGGAGATGCGAGTGATTCTGAAAATATACTGAAGACGAAGCGGGTTTGGGTTTTCATACTTATCTTAGGAAAAGAACTTTTCCGTTTGGAGATGGGAGATTCCAAATGAAATATGCTCATTATCATTAAAATAAATGCGCCATGTTACCCTCGTAAATTTGCTTGATATTACCTTGGAAATTTCTCGGTTCTGAGACTAATCTCATTCCCGTCCTCGGTTCCTAGAAAATCAGGGCATATATTAAACCCTACTCTCAACACAGTTGATTTGGGTTGTTTTCATGACCGAACTGATTTTAGAATGTAACAGAATACCGAAGGTGATGTTCTTCTTCGGAAATCTACGCTTCATTCACTTATTTTAAGTTTAATTGTGGTGAAAATACAGAACACAACTCAGACAGAGTACGGGAGAGACGAACCAATGACATCCGGCGCCCGTGAAACACTTGTACTCATGTTCGGTGTTATTCATTCATCGTCGGTCTTTTTGAAGCCTCGGGTGTTTTGTTTGAACAACTATCTGGAAGTTGGATATGTACACAACAGAATGTAAACCAACCACATGGGTCTGGAAATACCTCACGTTACTGGCCGTGTTGTGACGCCATTGTCATGTCAGTGCCCATGTTGTTCCGTCGTACATTTTGTTTACTGGAGGCCGCCATCTTGGTTTCTATGGTGGCACGTGGTTACTATGTAGCTGTAACAAAGAATGAACTCCTTATAACCAACCTTATCATAGTTTAAACTGTAACACAATTTGAACTGGATTACTTCCAATTGTCCAACGAATATTCAGAAAGCTTTTCTCTAAAGATGCCATCCCAAAAGTATCATAGTACATCACCATGTCAAAGGTTTCTTCCCATAGCAGATGAATCGTAGAGTAGTATAGTATGGAGTCATTTGTTCGGGCAGTTGCCCAATAGCTCATTTGCTCGATCAGAGTCCTCAGACAAATGCCTGTTCCAGTCACTGCTCGTTTGCTTGATAGGCTTCGAGTCGCCCAAGCAGTGTCAGTTCTAGTCACGGCTCGATAGCTTATTTGCTCGACAAGATTCGAGTTTTCCGAGAAATGTCTGTTCAAGTCACTGCTCCCGTTGGTATTTGGCTCCCAGTTCCCAGCTCTATGACGTATGCCCAACAAACAACCGATAGTGTTAGTGCATTTGGAGACCAGGGATGAGAAGACCTGTAGCAGCAGCAAGACAGAAGATAATAGAATCGTAGAGAATGCTGTTTACAGAATCCTCATTTCAGAAACCCTTCCTGTCGGAATCCTGTCTGTGGTTAGGGAATCCCATTTCCGATATCAGCCGACGAGCCATATGTGGAGCCACTAAGTATTGTTAAAGCAATTACTCGATAGCTCATTTGCTCGACAAGATTTGAGTCGTTCCAGCAATATTTGTTCCAATCACTGCTGTTATTCGTGGGAATCTTTGGGTCAGATCATGGTGTTACAGTGGGTGGGGCTTAAGTACATCGAACAGTCTGATTGGTTAGGTGCGGTAAACCATACCTTCGTTATGCAATTCGGAACAAGAATAGGACTTAGTCTACCCGGAATAGGGTAGGAACTAAGCAAATCATGCCAAAAAGCCGAAACTAGTAACAAAAAGCTAAAGCTGTTCCAACTGAAAGGTTCGTCTACGCTATTGTAGTATATTCAATCAAGTAGAGTTGAACGGATACAGTAAAATAGATGAAATATATCCAGGAAAATGGAGAGATTAGAGTAACTAGGTTAGATACAAGCCGGGGATTCTGAAGAAATCCGAGCCAGCAAAGATACTCCAGTTCGATCCAGGGACACCTCCACAGTATTATAGCATTTCACCTTTAAGTTCTATAGTAAACACGTGCCACCATAGAAGCCAAAATGGCGGCATCCAGTAAACAACATGAACGACTGAAATACATGTCAGAACACGCGCTGCACATGCGAACTGACACATACTACGTATCCATATGACAATGACGTCGCAACATGACCACCTACACAGGCTATCACGACAACCTCACATGACGTCAGTGGTGTAACGTGATTATGTCGTGATAGGAGTTCCCCACTGATATCCCCCAACAAAGAGGTGATACCTGCCTGAATATTACTCACGAATTTGAAGTGCCACGAAAATTTGTTGGTTCTTGCAGAGTGTAAATTTAATAATGAACCTTACAAAGATAAAATAAGAGTGCTTGGTTTTGGAGTAATATGTGTTTCCGTACTCCTTGTTGTATGATAGGGGCCGCCATCTTGGTTTCTATTGTGCCACGTGGTGAGTATAACTCCATTATGCTTCATTAATTAATGTTTTGATGATTATTCCTATAATTAGTGTTTGGAATCTAATATCATTGCGTCCGTGGAAATATTGACTACGCGTGAAAAGTGACCAATCCAGGGCGGCCGTACTGTATGCTCGGTTGAATGCGAGTATACCTAATTATCGGAAACGAACCGACAACTACCATAAATTACTAAAATAAACCTTTCCAGACTACCAACTTGAATAGTACGAAGGGCTCTACTGTCGCTACAGAGTAGATTCAATCTGCACAGGATGTATGTACTCCAGTAGAGAAAAAGAGATCCAAACTTGAAGTAGAATCGGTGCATTGTTACTATTTCTATCTTTCCTGGCCTGTTCTGGTTACTCATGACCTACTATTCGATCAGCTCCTAGCTATCTCTGGTGCCGATTCCATAATAAGAAAAATAGATGGAACTGTTTTCAGACGTGATCAAGATATTGTAGTCATAGACACTACTGATCTCTATATAGCTAGAAGGCTGATTGGTCACATATCGAAAAGTGTCTTAACCCTTTACCTCACACAGTATTTTTAAAAAATAAATTAAATTTCACATTTTTCGAAAACAAATTTCACAATTTTTCAATAAGCCATACAAATATGGATATCATTAGAACCAGCTCGACGAGCTGGTTCTAATGATATCCATATTTGTATTGTCTCACTGAGACACTTCTGAAATATTTGAGGCTGTGGTAGACTTATTCTCCCCCTCGGTGCTTTAATAATAATCTTCTTTTCCCGTAGTATGAACTCCATGTCTCCAACATGTCAATTGCAGTCACGGGCATCGGCACGGGTCAGTGATGTGAATGTTCTTCACGCTGGCATGACTATTGTCTGGGTCGAACTGAATAGGGACGAAATGTCTTGCAATTGAAAGTGACGCGATGAGCAACATCCTTGTTACGATCGGGCTATGTTGATTTTGTAGGCTGTGTTTGACTTCAAGTAATGTTATAAATTGTCGTATTCAACAATATTATGGCAAATCCTAAAACTCATTCCGCTGTGTTTTCTGTCGATTGAACAAATGTAACAAACTGACATCCATACAATGAGGGAGTCCAAAACCTAGGCTATTAAATTTAAGACTTTATTCATTGATTTTTCAAGTGATAACTGGTAGGGTGGTGAGTCACTGGCCGGACTCAAAACTCTATTCAGTGGTAAATGACTCCCCGCGTAACACAGTGCGAAAAGTCAGGTAATTGGTCGTTCTGGGGCGATGAAATAGCAGGCATACATCAACGGAGGAAAAACAGTCGTCAGTTCTTTTTGGAAGACCGAGTTTACTCTTGAACGCCATTGAAAATGTGATAGGTGTTCTGCAGGCAAGGGGGTGGGGGTGAAATATGGCAATGCCTTGGCCTAACGTTAGCTAACCTGTGTCTTCGAAAACAAGTGGCAGACTCTATACGCCCCGTCTTCCCAAAATACCAAACATGCATTTGCCGAACAGTCGCAGTCAAAAAAAAGTGACGAGAGAATGATTTTCTCACACGAAGGATAAACTAAACTCGTGCACACATGTATATTGTTACATGTGCGATAATAACATGTTTGCTACAACCGATCAATCATTTCTTTCTTTGAGTGACATAGTTTTTGTCATGAAATAAATTTAATCCCAATTACCCGACGTCGTGGCGGATCACTCGTACGGAAGCATTTTCCATTCATTAAAACTTGACCATTTTCCCGAAAAGCGCTAAACTTCAATACTTGCGTTTGCAGTGAAAGATTATTAGTTTGATCGGTCCACCGCGGATTTTAATCCTTTCCACCCGTTGTCTCTGTCATAGAGATCAGATATAAAAAGACATTTTCCGATTTCTATGATCCCTGCCGCAGCGACGGGCGTTTGTGGTAAAACGCCTGGCACGTACTGTACACCCAAAACTAGGAAATGTTTAGCACATAACCACTAAGAACCTTCCATACGGGCCACAGAGAATCTGCTGAACCACTTTTTGTTTTGTACCATACCCACTGACGTCCAAACTGTGCATATTTTAAAACGATTCACGGTGCCCAACTCAAATTGTTTTCATTCCCAATATATTTCGCTTCCAATCTATCACTTCAGATTCCTAAGATGATGCCTACAAATTGGTTAAAAATCCACCTGATTGTCCATAAGATAGAAATTCTACCAGACCCCTCTAGGTTTGTGCATCCTATTTTCTTGCTTAAAACATAAGTTACGTCTCCCCCAGAAGAACTGAGCCTCAGTCGATAACCCTGCAACTTGATAAATGCAAAGGGGTTGATAAAAAAAAAACCTCCATCTTACAGTTAAAACTAGAAGTCCTGTCACGAATAGTGCGCTTATCTAGGCTTAATTGCGCGTTGGAATTGCGCGCAATTGCCATATCGAATGGCATCCAAAGCACGGCAGGTTCTCCTGGTTACTCATAGCAAACACATGCAATGTTTCTGCCAATGGACCTCCGGGTTACCCGGAGGTCCATTGGCTGAAACATTGCTTGTGCACAGGCCATATGTACAGAATTTAATAGCTTTACTATAGCCATAACGCGTACATTAACGCGCAGATCAACGTGCTATTTGTGCGCATTTCATGACAGGACTTCTAGTTTTAACTGTACTCGCGTGACTAGAAATCTGCTCTGCAACCGTATCTGCTGGGTGAAACGAGGCGATTTCAACATAGAAACTTACGAACATCAACAGAGAATCCTCTGATTGCTCACAGAATCCGAAAACCGATTGGACAGTGTGACTGTGGCAGCAAATGCACATAACAGAATTCTGAAATCAGGTAAGGGTGAGTGAATTGTGCAAATTTATGTATGTTGTGTGAATTGTTTTTTGACATTCAGATGGCGAAGAACAGGGGCGTAGCTAGGAGTTCCTATTGGGAGGGGGGGCATAATTGTTTTTTTAGGGGGGTTGTTTGAGGGGTGGTGGTGACAGATCGATATATGCCACATGCATATCCGAAAGCCGTAGGCCTGGGGTGGGGGTGGGATAGCCCTCCCATTGGTGGGGTTCAGGAACACCCCAAACCCCCGCCAAAGGGAGAGCCATACCCACTCCACCTCAGGCCTACGGTATCTCCCGCCCATTGGTGGGGATTCGGGGGCTCCCCCGAGAACGAGAGAATTTTGAACATTCAATGCCCTGACACTGAATATGGGACTCTCTGGTGCTTTACTTTTCACATTTTGAGGGGCGGGGGCACTGTGATTTTTAAGGGGATCATGGCCCACCCTAGGTCCCCCGTGGCCGCGCCACTGGCGAAGAATGGGAGAAGAAATTACATTTTTGACCCAAATGGTAAAAACAACCCATTGTACTCTCTTCAGATACTGGCCGACCGGTGCTTTTTCGGCCCCTCATAAACAAAATGAACTTGTTATTAAAAAGTCTATTAGCCTAAATTATTTAACAACATTGTTATGAATAATTATTTAGGGTTTCATTTCAAATCTCCGAGAAAAGGAAAAAATGTACGCCCGTATCATGTGTAAGGAATGGAGTTTCAAAACTGATCCACAATGCCT
Source organism: Pictodentalium vernedei (assembly GCA_031216915.1). Lineage (NCBI taxonomy): Eukaryota > Metazoa > Mollusca > Scaphopoda > Dentaliida > Dentaliidae > Pictodentalium > Pictodentalium vernedei. The sequence continues at coordinate 167,193,790 of CM062296.1, forward strand.
TTACTCTTCAACGTATACTCACTATATATCTCCAGTTCTCGGGTCATGAAAAGGCATGACTTAGCTTCATATTCATTTGAGATTATTTATTTATTTATTTATTTATTTATTTATTTATTTATTTATTTATTTATTTATTTATTTATTTATTGGTGTATAAGGCCACATATTTCTGCACAATGGCTAACCATGGCCGTGACAGTTTTACGGGTGGAGGAAGCCGGAGTACCCGGAGAGAACCACCGAGCAACGGCGAGCAACTGTCAGCTCCCCAACATACCAACTCCACACAAGCAGGGTTAGCATTGGTTGAAGACAGGTGCACCATCGACGTGCAGTACGCCTTAGTACACAACGTCACCGTGCCCCCACGTGGGCAATGGGGGTGAAGGACACAACGCGGTTGCCGCAGGTGGGATTCGAACCGAGGACTTCTCGGCTTGCAGCCTGCACCTCTACCAACTGAACGACCGCGCCCCTTCATTTGAGATTACAGGCGTCTTGTGTTCTAGATGAGTCCTTTCCTAGTGGTGATTACTGGTGTCCTAGATGAGTGGTGTCCTAGTGGTGATTACTGGTGTCCAAGATGATTGAATTCTCTAGGCGTTGTTCACGATGTTCACAGTCCAATCATGCGTGTGCCCTTGGACAAGGCACTTAATCCCGATTGCCCGCGTGTTGGTACGGTGGCGCTATGCACAAAGACGTACTGCACATCGATGGTACACTCGGTTTCAACCAATGCTGACCTTAGTTATATATTTACTGGTGTTTACCCAACGTAACGGCCAAAACCGGCCAGCGCTATTCCCAAAAATCGCCAATTAATTTTCATTATTTTTTTCATTCTTTGTCTCAAAAACATAGGTTATGACGCCTCATTGGAACGAGCTCGTCGAGCTCGTTCCAATGAGGGGTCATAAACTATGTTTTTGAGACAAAAAATGAAAAAAATTAGTTATTAAAGAGTTTTTTTACAAGTGTCGTCTGCTTTTCATGTTAGGTAAAGGGTTAAGGTCACATATTTCTGCACATTGGCCAATCATGACCACGACGTGGATATAAAGTCAAGTGCAGCTACTCGTTTATTTCCATCTTGCTAACCCTGCTTTTGAGGAGTGGGGACGTTGGGGAGTTGCTCGCCGCTGCTTGTTGGTACTCCCCGGGTACTCTGGCTTCCTCCATAAAACTGTCCGACACGAGGTGATCCTGGTTGTCAAACGAGTTGTTAAACCCCAATAAAAATGTAATTATGAAACTACCCAACCATCCATTTCTGTCTTCCCTTCGTTAAACTTACACCAGTGCATATGGAATCCAAACGAAGTCTCCGGAAACATGTGTTTACTTAAATTTTGTGCCAGGTCATTCATGATACTGATCAGAGGATAGTGGCCTACGTCCTCTTGCGTTTTATCTCATCAGACCATGAGTTCTATGAGGAAATCTATCAATGAGTTCTAGACATTTCCTCGTCTAGTCGCCAGATGTCACAAGAAGGATATGAGGAACTTAGAGATTAGACCAAATTTGGGTAGTATCTCATGGTGTCATATTGAAAGATGAACTCGAATGTCTTATACACCCATTCACATGGCGAGATATAATCCTAGACTTTAGCACATCCAAGATTAATAAAAAATAACCCCAGGTCAATTTAGCGGCAATGTAAACGATTTTAATCCAGAATTTTAGGTAAAATCTTAGATTAAAATTTTCAGAAATACTCCAGCTAGTGAGGTGGTGTATTTACGAAAAGTTGAGGACTAAACTGGAATTTTGCGACAATGTGAATTTCTTCGATAGTAAAAATGTATTTGTATAAGCGCATGTAAATACAGAGTACATTTGCAATTGACTCCTGGATTCAAATTTATTTCCCGATTAAAAAATGTACTAGGTTTATTTTTTGTCATGTGAATTGCCCTTTAGTCTATGTAACCTGTGTAGTGATAGTGGGCACGGCTAAGCTGACTGGAGCGAAGTGATTGGGTCTTCTAAGACTTGATCAAGAGCAGAGGTCAAGAGAGGGTCAGAAATAGTTCAGAGTAGGTAGGAATAAAATAGAATGCTCGGCCGAGAGTAGCCAGGCATATACATGTAGAGATAGACTGGGGCACCCATAATATGGGTAGAAGAAGTCCATGAATAGATAGAAGAGCCCGTAAAACGAGGATTCTGAAAGAAAACTAGCCAGAAAAACACTCCTATTGAATCGAAGGACTCGGTTTAGGGGTTTCTCTGTCCTTCGTGATACACATACAAATCGAGTATCGCCCAAGAAGGTGGACGTCGAGACAATTCGGGCTCCACCTGGAGAAATATTGGCAGGCCGTTTCCGGTAACCATATCTAATCCCATATAGGGTTTACTCGATTCCCTGGTTTTGCTGACACCGAGAACGGGAATGAAATTACACTCAGAACTGGGAACCGGGACATTTCTCCCGGGTAATATCAAGCAAATTTACGATAGTAACAAGACGCATTTATTTTAATGGAAAATTACATATTTCATTGGCAATTTGCCATCTCCAAATGGAAAAGTTCTTTTCCTGAGAGAAGTGTGAAAACCCAAACCACTTCAATCTCGTCTTCATTTTTTGAATTACTAGTATTATCATCTCTAACTCCTCCAACATCAACGCCCTCTTCACTGCCGTCCCAGTCTCTGTTTAAAGCAGAGAAGACTGATGACGGTAGTGAAGAGGGGGTTGGTGTTGAAGGAGGTAGTGAATAGTGATACTGGTGATTCTGAAAATGAAGACGAGTTTGAACACTGAAGCCTGTGAAGATCTTGTTGTTGAAGAAGGCGGTCCTCAGAACTGTTGAGAGCTAGAGTGATTTGGTAAAATCGTCAGGAATCAGGACTGTAAAAAATTCAGGCGTGAACAGGCTGACGATATCTTACAAATGTACGTTGGGGCAGTTTTTCAATTCAGAAAACTTCAGTTCAATACACAAACAGCGCCATGCTGGATTCCCGGTTCCGTGCTTTAGATTTCTAGGGTATCGGGACCCGCTCTCGGAACCGGGAGCCCGAAAATTCCCGTTTGCGGGATTAAACCATAATCGCATACAATTGAAGATACTTTTGAAAAATATTTTTTCACTGTTGTAAGCCCTCTTGGTTCATAGTAACCGCAGACTATAGAACCAAGATGTCGCCCTCCAGTATACAAAATGGACGATGGAAACACGTATTACCGTAACAAAACGTGCCGTTCATGCGCACTAACAACATGTATAACCATAACACTGGCGTCACAACATAACCACTCACACGAGCTACCATCATAACACACCTGGCGCCTACCATATACCACGAAATGAGGTAACTTCGTAGGTCATTCACTAGGTCATCAAAATCAGGGTCGATCCATAAATGCTGCACTACTTACTCCGGAGGGATAAGAAATTTCCCTCCCTTTTTCACTTCGACTGAAAAGACAGCAGCTCACGTTTTAAATTATGTCCCTTAGTCCGTTTCGTCTATTTGGTGGACATATACGACGAAGGACTCACATGCTGTTTTGGAGGAAGCAGAAATAAAAAAAAAATAAAACTTCAATTGCGATTGTGGCATGTGACGCCTGGTATGGAATTTGAGTTACTTCGAAAATGGTTCCATTCCGAAGCGTTAATTCTTCTTCTAAACCATCAGTATTCCCCCATTCATTTGAAAACTTAAAGATAACTATCGAAATTTAATTTCCGATTTTTGTTTTTAAATTTGAGGAACTTCTGTGGTAAAAAATTAATTAATGACTTCAAAATGCCAGGAAATACAGGGGCAAGATCCATCCAGGAATATATCACATTCTCGTTTATCTTTTGGTACCACTGTACTAAATATCTAGATGAGAGTTATCTCCCTTGAAATGGTCACTCGTATATGATGTAATATTCGAAAATAAGGCTCCCAGAAAAATAGACTTATTGCTTGAAAAAACTGTTAAAGCATTTTATTATGTTTTTACATGAATGCTGAATTGTCCACAAGAAAAATGAGATGTTTTGAGTACATTCTCGCCTAAAAAATGCAGTTAATTATTTATGTATTTTGGTTGGAAATTCCCAGAAACAATTAGGTTCAAATACTATACTTCACTTCTTGTTGAAATTTTTCTCCTATTTGTTGCATGACCCTCCCACCAAAAACCCACCGCCCCCCCCCCCCCCCCTCCGTTTTCTAACCAGAGAGAGTTGTGTGAAGGTCTGTGCTTTATGTAGATATATGAATATCTAATTTTAAATAATGCGGTCACATTTTTTTCACACAATTGTTATAATGGTCGCCTATGGTAAAATATTTAGTACTATGATATCTGTATTGCAAGTGATCACGGAATATGGTGTCACGTTCCTACATGTATAACAGAAACGGGAATTTATTTAATGCTCAGGCGTCAATTCACGCTGAAAAATTAAGTCATATTCCCCTGTCGGTCGGCAAAACGAAATATCAAAATGATATTTAGAAATCGATATTTCATCGTAGGTTCGGATGACGAATCACATGTACTTAAACGAGTCAGCACATCAGTAATGAATTCCAGAGTCCCAAATACAAACGAATTCGAATAACTGATAGTGACAGTGACTAAATCAATTCATTAAATCAGCGGTTTCAAAGTTTGACTTTCTCATTCACCTTCCAGCGAAAAGCCGAAATCACTTTCAAATTTCTTCAGTTCAACTTCACACGTCTTCAGTGCATTGAGTTCAAAAAAAATAAAATGACGTGTCTTGTTATTGAAAATAAGAAAGTGGTGTTTTTTGTTATTGTTCTATTTCTTCGAAACACATTGCGATTATTTCAATTCGCCAGCCTTGGTAAATCGTAAAGTTAGGGGAGAAATAAGACGGGACTACTTTTTGTGCGGATATTCACACATTCCAATGGTTGGAGTTTGGTTGTTGTAATTTTTGTATGGACGCCGGTTCGGCACATAAAGTTTGCGCCCTAATGGCAAATAAAGGCCACAAATTGGAGAGTTTGTAGTCGTAGAGCATTAAATAAAAAGAAAATTCACGAAAATTTGATGAAGTATTCATCAAATTTTCGTGAATATCCTCTATGTAATCTGGTTCTGTTTCAGTGAAATAAATAGAGATTATTATGATAGTAAAGTGAAATTTATTATTTGGAGGTGGACCAATTAATATTTTCAACGTGCAGCCTTAGGGCTGCACGTTGAAAATATTAATTGGTCTACATCACACAATTACCTTGCAGTCATCCCCCCTTAATGACATTATGACGTAGCTTGTGACCCGACCGGGAAAACGGCCTCTGGAGTTCAAAGAGTTAAAAATAAATGTAGTTCTACATACAATTGCACGCTATTTACCCTTATGTTGACTTCTCGTGTGAAAGGTGAATTGCCGTAACGGTATATAATAAACATATTTTTATGACAGTGAAGTGATCTGCTCTGTCGCATTCGGTCTCGTTGACGAGGTCAGATCGTCTGACCACACAAGCCGCGGAAGTGGCGAGTGTTATCCGGCGATCTGACCTCGTCAACGAGACGGAATGCGACAAACCAGATCACTTTACTGTCGAAAAAATCTGTTTATTATATACCGTTACCGCAATTCACCTTCCACGCGAGAAATCAATATAAGGGTAAATAACGTGCAAATGTAGCTAGAACTACATTTATTCTCAAACAAACACCACTTGTAAAATTATGAGGACATCCCAAATTAGCATTTCCAAGGTTTCAAAATTGACAGCATTTAGCATTTCATTCTTCTTCATCAGAGTCAGATTCACACATTAAAATAGCAATAAACTAAGAAAACAAAGATATTTTATTGTGATTATTTATTTATTTATTTATTTATTGGTGTTTAAGGCCACATACTTATGCACAATGTCTAATCGTGACCATCGACGTGCAGTACGCCTCAGTACACAGCGTCACCGTGCCCCCAGGTAGGCAATCGGGGTGAAGTGTCTTGCCCAAGGACACAACGCGGTTGCCGCAGGTGGGATTCGAACCGAGGACCTCTCGGCTTGCAGCCTGCACCTCTACCAACTGAGCCACTTTATTGTGATTAATAGGAGTTAGTACATATAAAATTGGTTAAGAACAATATTAGAAATTCATGTCATTCGATAGTGTTTATTTACACAAATGAAGCGTACCTAGAAACGGTTGGTAACCTGGGCGGACTAGATTGACGTTCTCCGGTGCCGTCTTCGTTCTGAGTCCAACCATCTGATACGGAATAGGAAAACCACCCAGTGTGATCCGGCGATCAGGATTCGATGGGTAAAACACGACGTATCATTGATAGGTATATAATAAAGTAAATTTATTAATGTACCAGACTCAAAGGTGAATGTTAATACTGTGAAAAAATTCAGATTAAAACGATCTCCCGCATAAGATGCATCTCTTGGTCATACGTAACTATTGAATGAAATGTTTTGCCTCGGGTGGTACAATCGTCTTGCATTACTGGAGATTTTTTTATTTGTGTTGCGATAAACGGCTGTCAAGTGTACCTTTGATGTAGAACATGATTAATTACTGTAATTGTATAACACTGAAAATTCACATGTGGCTAACAAGGTAAAACATTTTACCCCACTGCATGCGTACAAACTTATCTGAATTGCAAACCATGGAAAGTGGTAACGAATAATGATGACATTTTGTTTGTCAAGACTCACTTCCTTGGAAACACCCTTCGACATTTTGCACGGAAATTTTGCACTGGGTAGGGAAATGGTATACAAGAGGTCAATATATTAGGGTCCGCGAAGCATGTGACTTCCTCTTTCCTGAAAATGTTAAAACTGATATTCGAACTAAAACTAGGGTTTAATAATTATTATATTCACTGAGTTTTATGGAACCCGGAACGGGATTTTTTTAAAAAACAAAATCTGAGAACCCGGAAATTCTCATTTCACCAATCTAAATGATAATGACGACCAGCAATTATCTTTGTGATTTATGAGAGTGAGAATTTCCCGGTTGGCAGCAGGTACAGTTAAATCTAGAAGTCCTGTCATGAAATGCGCACAAACAACACGTCGATATGCGCGTTAATCTACGCGTTATGACCATAGTGAGGCTATCAAATTCTGTACATGTGGCCTGTGCACAAGCAATATTTCAGCCAATGGACCTCCGGGTAACCCGGAGGTCCATTGGCAGAAACATTGCCTGCGTTTGCTGTGAGTAACCAGGACAACCTGCCATGCTTTGTATGCCAGTCGATATGACACTTGTGCGCAATTCCTACGCGCAATTAAGCCAAGATAAGCGCACAGTTCGTGACAGGATTTCTAGTTTTAACTGTATATAGTAGAACGAACCAATGACGTTACTTTGGGTAGTATAGTTTTTGACAAACGCAGTTCTGAATACTTATACTCACGTCGGGTTGCCCTACGTGAACATTAGTAAATAGAACTGCATGCGTAAAATTTCGGGGATGGTACAGAAGATAATGCTTTCATCAGTTGGAGTTATCGAGGAGCTATAGGCAAAAAGGCCACGAGATGTAGAAAAAATAATGAATGTGTCAATGACACTGTAGCTCAACTTGACAAACTTGAACTTGGTAAGTTATAAGTGAAATGTCAAAATTGAAGATCATTGGTACCAATGTTATTTGGTGAAATTTCAACATAACAGCATTGTGCGTGCACAACGTCAGTAATCCATGCATTTGTAAATGTAAACTGTAAGACTGGCTAAAGGAAGAATTTTGATACACAAATGCAGTAAGTTAAGAGGTTATTGTAAATGGCAACTTTTTCCACAGAAATGAATGCTAATTAATAGCTCTTATCTATATGTCTTGCCTAATGAGCACGCCAAGTTAAAAAACAGGCCTATGATAAATGTGGCCTGTAGGCCATGTCAAAGAATGTTGATGCACAAATGCAATAAATTCAAAGATTGTTGCTAACAGCAACAGTTTTTGATGGAAATGAAAAGAAAATCGATAGCTCCTATCTTTGTCACCCTGCATAAGCATACAAAGTTTCAAAACAACCTGATAAAAAATGCGCCCTCTGAGGCATGCCATAGGAAGATGTTAATGCACAAATGCACTAAGCTTGAAGTTCCTTGCTTGTTGCAATGTTTCCTCTCTCTCTTTTTTATGGAAATTCATAAATATACCCCGCAGAGAGTGCAAAAAGGATAAGTTGCTGCACAAATGCAATAAGTCCAAAGGCTGGTGATAACGACAATACTTTTTTATGGAAATGAAAAGAGATCAATAGCTCACATATAGAGGTCACCCCGAACACACATACCAAATTTCAAAGTGATCCGATCATAAATGTGCCCTGAAGGGTGTGCCAAAGGGAAATATTGAAGCCTGACTAAGCACACCAGGTTTCCAAGCGATCCAATCATAAATGTGCCCGGCAGGGTGTGTCAAAGGGAAATATTGATGCATAACTGCACTAAGCTTTTACTAAGTTCATCAGAGGTCGTTGCCAATGGCAACTATTTTTGACAGAAATGGAAAAATCGATAGCTCCCATCTAGAGGTCACCCCAAACAAGCACACCAAACTTAAATGCGATCCGGTCAAAAATCTGCACTGCAGGCTGCGGCAAAGGGAAATATTGATGCATAACTGCACGAAGTTCATCGGAAGTCGTTGCCAGCAGCAACATTTTTTGACGGAAATTGAAGAAAATCGATACCTCCCATCTAGAGGTCACCCCAAACAAGCATACCAAGTTTCAAAGAGATCTGACAATAAAATAGCTCAGCTTGACTTTGTAAAGTTGAGCTAAAAATCGCACATAGTTTCGAGGAAAACTCTGTCGTTGCCACGACCGACGAACGCAACATTCCCATTTTGTTCTGTCCCCATTTTTTCGGTAAGCAGAGACGAAAATGTTTGGTATTTGAACCGGGAATTGCCGATCTCCATTAAAACCCTAATTGAAACCTTGTCTGGTGACTTTATTTGTGGATTTACTATCTCGACGGCTAGTCCTTCCAACCCATTCCACTCCACAAACAATGCCTACTATACAACAATGAATAGCGTTGTTAACAACAATGCATTGTTTGGCAGAGCAGCGGCTCCAAAAAGACAAGTCCTCTGTGGCGTAGACATCAAGCAGTATTCAGTCATAAAAACTTATTGCAACAACGGTTTAAAACTAAAAAGCCGCATTTTTGTCCACTAGCGCCGGGGGGGGGGGGGGGGGGGGGGCTAACGGGATGGCAACTGCACGGTGTTTTTGGTGTTTTAAAAAGTGTAGGTAGACCTATCGATACGTCTGAGCTGAAGGTCGTGGGGAATGTTTGGTACGGGCCCCCGACGCCGGTTGAGGTGGCAATAGTACGTAGTTGCATTACAGACCAGGTTCCATTCATATAAAAAAACACGCCTGTTCCACTTTGTTGATTTTCCACCGGATTTTCCTGCATCGTGGTGGTCATCGATTATGTTTGAAGAAAAAATACACCATAAACAGAGAAATACAAGTGATAAATTACCTAAATAGTAAGGAAATAATTGAGTAGATATTGTCGGGAAAATACAGGAAAATACTTCTCCGAGCACTAATTTAAAACAATTTCGGGGGTGGGAATTGTGTACTAAAGCGTACTACACGTTTGGTGCACATGTCTTCAACCGCTCTAACCATGCTTGAGCTCAGCTTGAACAGAGTTAGAATGTTGAGGAGCTGACAGTTGCTCGTCGATGCTCGGTGGTTCTCTCCGGGTACTCCGGCTACCTCCACCCGTAAAACTGTCACGATTAGCCATTGTGCATAAGTATGTGACCTTAAACACCAATAAATAAATCATTGTAACCACTGTGAATCCCCGCGCCTACTGTTAATACAACATCTAGATTCTACTTTTTCTATCATAACAAGGGGCTTACTCAGGGGCGCCGGAAGCAATTCAGGGCAGGGGGTCAGACCCCGTGAAAAGGGCATTTACTCACACATGTACTCACACACGCAGCCTCTGAATCATGCATGTCTAAAAGGCCGAAGGCCCGAGATGGAGGAGTTTGAGAGGAGATGCCCCCTCTCCCATCGAGAGTGGCACCTCCTATCAAACGTCCCAAACTCCCACATTTAATTTTGAAAGTTCCCAGAACGGATTTGGGCTGTATTTTAGCTTTACTTCGAGAAAAGATCATTGAAAAAATTGAGTGACGAACCTGGGAAGGGAACTGTTTGCCCCCGCTCGCACCCCTGGTCCAAAGGAAGGGGGCAGCTGCCCCCTCTGTCTCGGTGCTTCCGGTATCCCTGGGCTTACTATTGTGGGTGGGAGGGGTAGACGTTTGTATTTACGTACTAATTGTAGTGATTGAGCCCATCAATAGTAGTGTAGTGGACTATAGACTTAGACTAAGCCAGAACATCGATTGAAGACTGTGCACTGGGTTAAGCCAGTAGCAACAACCTAGTTGTAGAAGCGATGAATCCACCTACTATCGAGGAACAAAAAGTCAAAAAGACATAATCTGAGAGCTAGGGGCCAAGAAGCTGTGTGATGACCTGGGGCCAACACTCGTAAGTGCTCAGGGGTGGCCTGTGTGCTCACTTTATATACTAGCAAATATTCCAGCATAAGCACATATGGTACACTCGTAGGAGCCATACTGACAGCGTATCAGTCAATGAACTCTGTGTAGACCGATACAGGCATAGATAAGATAAGATAAGATAAGATCATTTATTTTTACAGTATACATAGATGATTGAAATTACAATAATGGTTACAAATACATGTAATCCATAAGTTTAGTGAACAGTATACTGTAGGGGATGGCATAGCCAGATTGGCTGTCTACCTGTCACCCCCTGGAAAGGTGTGTAGTAGTTGCAAACAGACTGTGACCAAATGGTACTTACTCAACAAATTAAAAATATAAAAAAGGGGTGTGACGCTATGTTGGAGTTGAGCTCGAGTAATTTCATTGTGAAGATGTAATAGCGGAATGTTTTCCAGCACAGAAAAGCCAGAGGGAGATTGGTGGACAGGGGTTTATACACTGGTACCAAACAAGCTGCTCTGTTAACTACTCCATTACTCGTCGCAAACGCCCTTCAAGTACTTCATAGTGCTCAAAATAACCTTTTTGCTATGCGTAGGAAAATGCTACACATTTCCAAAAAATGAAGAGCATTTTGTAAAAATTCCATAGCCATTTTTTGTATACCAGAGTTATGTTATGCTGTTTTGTATTGAATTCTTCTAAGTAGATAGAATAGTTTCCATCCATTTCTGGGCATTTCCAAATGATCTGCAACACATGAAACATTTACTATGTTTTTTTAACTGAACTGCCTTTAAGGGTTGCATGGACTTGGATATTTTCAAATGACGTCTTGGTTGTTTAACAGAGTTCTCAAAATGGAAGTTGGGAATTTTAATTTGATGGGCTTGAAGTTATTTTTAATGGACATTTTATGCAAAATGTTGTAAAAACAGGAAGCATTCATCTTACATATGAAGTTGCTAATGATGCTTGATGGAGAGTTAATCTGAGTTATGCCTGGAATGTTCCACAATCAGAAGTAAAGCATCAGTGAACTACTTTTCAAATTTGTTTGCAAATTTTCATTTACATTTTGCGATACAAGATAATCATCTGCAGCCTAATAGGCTGCAGTTGATTATCTTGTATCGCAAAATGCTATACATAATTGAACATTGTGTGGCTTTTTGCAAGTTTTGCATAGCAAAAAGCGACGCGGCACTGCTTATTTTGAGCCTTGGTACTTCATGACTCTCTGGGAGTGATAGATGGATAAGACTGCGTGCGCTGGGCGTTCTTGTCGGCCGGCGAATTCAGAGGACACCATGCAGGGGTTGTTCAATGAATGCGCCTGCAGACAAGGCTTGCGTCTTTCTTGTGCTTGAATAAGGTACTGAGCACTAGTAGTAATGTATTTCAATAATCTCTTTGAACTTAGCCCCTTTGACAGATAGCTACTAGGAGCTTTGTGTTCTTTGCATTAACAGTATCTTTGTGTGGATATTGCTGACAACAGACTCCTATTGGGGGGGTGGGGGAGGGGGGTGGGAGCGTTGATCGTATTCTTTGGTGTACTTGTTGGACAGTCGGAGTGCGCATCAAGTTTAGCAGAGTAGAGGGTACATCGGTTCCGTTATCTAAACATCTATTATACTTATTCCTGATTACAAGTTTACTACGTACATTCCGGACAAAATGGATTGTCACAATTGACAAAAGTGGAGTAAGATGAAAGAAACTTGGAAGTCAAGTTTTTTTTAAACTCGTTTCTGTTACTGGTGTTTCGAGTGGCGTCGTCGAGAACATTCCAAAGTTTTGGAAAGGAGTGTAAAGGGAGCTTATCAAGAGATTTGGTCCGTGTTTTCAATATATGTAGGAGTCCAAATTGTCTGGTACTCCTACTAGATTGATTGCCTGCGACACTAAATATATCATTAAATGACGCCGGTAATCTACCATGTTTCCAGTCAAAGACGAACAGAAAAGCATGTAGTTTAAACAAGTCATCAACCTTAAGTAAACTGTTTTTCCTGAATAGGGGGTCTGTATGGGCTTTGTATTTTCTGTTGTTAATTATTCGTAGTGATCGCTTTTGCATGTTCACAAGCTTCTTAATCGCCCTGGAGCTACCCCATACCTGGATTTCATAAAGTAGTTGACTGTGTATTAAGGCGTAATATAGTATTTTCATGGTTTCGGGTTGAAGAATTCTCTTAACTTTGTTAAGTCTGTAGTTCGCCAGTGCTATTTTTGAACATAATTGTGATATGTGAGCCTTGTAGGTCAAATGTTCATCAATGTTTATTCCAAGAAACTTTAGGGATTTTCAGGTTTCAGAGGTCCCAACCTTTTCTATTATTTGGTTATTTATTTTTAGCTCTTGGCAAACATTATTATTGCTTCTTTCATTTGGGTTCAATATAATGTACGAGGTTTTTTTCGCATTCAACATTAGCTGGTTAGCAGAGCACCATTCGAATAGTTTTTAATTTCATCATTAAAATACGTTTTTATGGGATTATTATGGGACCCCGAGTAGTGCGCTGTAGTGTCATCAGCAAATGATAAGGTGCTGAGTGAGATTGAGTTGCTAATATCGTTGATATAAAGAGGGAAAAGCACCGGTCCTAGAATTGAACCCCGAGGAACACCACAACACTAGTTGGCAATGTCTGATTTATGTTCTCCATACCTAACATACTGCGATCTATTAGACAAGTAGCTTCTGAACCATCTGTTAGTGAGTCCACGTATGCCATACTTTTCCAGTTTGCCTAATAGTATTTCATGATTTATCGTGTCAAATGCTTTTGATAGGTCCAGGAACAATGCCACGGTACTGTTCTTGTCCGGTTTATTATTTTCTATTCCGGTACTTTTTAGGAGCTGGAGAACTGGGTGAATTGTACTATGACGCTTTCGGAATCCGTATTGGTGAGGGTATAGAATATTAAACCTGTTTAGGAAGTTTACAAGTCTCGTCTCCATGAGCTTTTCTGTTATTTTTGAGAATACAGGTAGTATACTGATTGGTCTGTAGTTAGTAAAACTGTGCTCGTCACCTGCTTTATAAATGGGTATCACTTTAGCAATTTTCATCCCGTCCGGTACTATGTCAGTAATGAAGGAAATATTAATAATATGTGCAAGAAGGTGAGTTACTTCATCTACTGTTTGTTTTAGAAGACGTGTGGTGATGTCGTTACAATCTTTCGACAATTTAGGCTTCATTTTATTTATCACGTGGCGAACTTCTATTGGGTTAGTAGGAGTTAAATAGAAATTGTTTGGAACGTCTTTGTTCATATAGTTCATATAGTTCAAGTAAGACTTATTTGATTTCGGAAAATTTCGGATATTGTTTAGATGGCGAATGAAATCTCGTTAGGGCTTCTGGACTTGGTCGTTCTCACCTTTGGGACAGTGAAAGTAGGCAATGCCTGAAGGAAGACAGAATGAGACAGAGTAGGCGGAACAGGCGTGTAGTCGGTAAAATAATCCGGGAGTAGACAGAAAAGGGGCTGTAAGGCCAGAAGGAGATTGTGGATACATGGAGACGAGGATTCGGCGAGATTCTGAAAAAACGGCTTCAAGACTGTTATTGAGTCTTTTTGGGGAATTCTGGTCGTTGTCGGAACCTTTTTAGTAATTCGACATACTCGTATTGAATCAAACACACCTCACATCATGTTACCAAACATAATTATAGCATTTTCTGTGGGCACAATGACAACCATGTCGTAACATCATGTAAACCAACATGGCATAAAACAGAAACGGACAACGGGAACACGTGTCACCAAAATAAGAGACGTTGCGCATGAGCAGTAATACACGTATCATCATGGCGATGACGTTACAACATCGATGACAATCAACATGAAGTAATCGATCACGTGAGTGATTACGTCAATTCTCCCTCCGCCTCTACCACTGGAAAAAGGGCGCGCTCGAAGACCTGGTAAACTACCAACGCTCCTTTCTGTTTCCAAACCACTTTAGAGTGCACGGTGTGGTCTTTTCCACCAAGGGACAATGATTACCTCAGTAACCAGACGAGACATGGGGTATTCAAAAGTAGCACACTTGGAGCATCCAAGTGTCGAAGGTATTGTAAAGGATTCTGAGGACATAGTTCCCCACACACTTTTCACAATTTTTTATCAATTCAGAGGACACTGCGCTATATTTCAGACCATCATTTTTCAGGAACTTTTTCTCATCTTGCGCTCAGCTCTGCGGAGTCGTGTGGCGCGATTCGGCAGAGCGAAAAGCGAGGTGAGAAAAAATTCGTTGCTTGTGATGGTTGGGGGATGGGGGGGGGGGTGTATCTCCAGATGCCATCACCTTTAAAATATACGAAAACGTATTATCGCCAATAGTATTGGCCGGACCTCGACCCGGCACTCGGAAGTGACGTCACAGTCACGCAATCCAGTTACGCCATGTTTAGTTGTCATGGTAGACCGCGTGAGCGACCATCTGGTGACGCCATCCCCATAGTGATACGTGGTCTTAGTGCACATGGGCAGCGCGTGTTGTTATGGTGATACATGTTTCCTTCGTCCATATTGTATACTGAATGGCCGCCATCTTGGTTTCTATGGTAATACGTGGTTGTTATATCACCCAAAGGCCTACAATAGGACTGGGGTGTGTTTGGGGGATGCGTTCAATTGAATAAGAGTAAATCTTATTGCCCAAATAGACACAACAATCCTTCCAAATCACAAAAAAACAGTCAAAACTATCGAAATGGATTCTGTTAACCCCAGAATCTTCTTTTTCCAATATTATACGCATTCCTTTGTATAAGAGTGAATCTAATTACCCAAATTTCACGGTTACTTCGTAGAATTAATCAAATAGGCCCGACAATCCGTCCAAATCGCCAAAAACCACCCAAAAACTACCGAATACTGAATTCCGCAATTACGAAATAGCCAGTCCATGATTTCGAAATAACTAATCTACCATTACTAAATAGATAATCCAGATACCACCAAACTTCTTCCGCAGCTTTACTTATAGAAATATATTAGTGCCACATGCAATTTAGTTAGTAATCCGTAATTACGAAATAGCTTATAAAGGGGTGGACTGGTTACAGGCCGCAACAGCGTCGAATTCCTTACAGAATTTGGCTGGTTGCTTGAGAGTAATACTATTTCATTATTTCTTGGTGGGGCAAGAATTTGTCTACAATTTTGAGCAATGTCGGGAGGGGATCTGCACAACCATTCCAGACACAGGGCCGGGAAGGGTGGGTGATCCACAGCCTGGACAATCTCGTTTTAATAGACAGTTTGGGGACGGAGCGACTATAGTGGGAAGGGACATGGAAATCAACGTTAATGGTGGAAACTCTTGGAGTTTACAAATGAACTGGGCCTTAAGATTTTGAATAGGGATGCAAAGTGTAATGGTAAATGGGCGTAGAAAAAGAACGACAGAACGACAATAATCATCTATGTACTCACTGACCCAGAGCTATGGAGGGGGGGGGGGGGGGGGTAATAGAAATAGAAATAAACGACGAAGGAAACTCTGAGTTAGATCATGATTACAACCGGATAACAATTGGGGGTCAGGGGAATAGAGTAGTAAAACAAAGAGCGGTCTTTAACCCTTTACCCAACGCAGATGATATCAAAATTTATCATTTTAAATATCATTTTTTCAAATTTTTCCAAAAATTTCAACAAAACCATATCATGTCACCCCTCGTTGGAACGAGCTCGACGAGCTCGTTCCAATGAGGGGTCACATGATATGGTTTAGTAGAAATTTTTTGAAAAATATTATTTTTTCAAGCGCTGAATTTGCATATTACGCGGGCGGATGCGGGCGATTCGTTGGGTAAAGGGTTAAGGACATTTGGAAACAGGGAAAGAAGCACACTGCGGTGGAGGAGGGGGCACTTTGAGGAGAATTTAAAATTAAAGATAGAAAATGTGTCAACCAGAAATAACGTAACGTTCCGGCGTTGGTCGATTCAATAGTAAGAAGTCTAAAAGATGCGGGGGGGGGGGGGGGGGGCGCGCATACAGTATTAGAGTAACGACAAATGAACTAGGATATACAGTAAACAATGAGATCAAATACGCAATAAAATAGAGGAAGAAAAAATTGGTTTGCATTTGGAAGAAGTAGAAAACTTACAGGGTGAATGATACCGTCACCTTAAGTGCCAAAGAAGTATATGAGAAAGCAAGTACAAAAGTTAATATGATCAAGGTAAGTGTGGAATAGTAATCTCATTAAAATAATAAGAAAAGTAGAGGAGGGACAGGGGCGGGGGTTAAGTTCCAATGCATTCTGGAAATGCGTAAATAAAACTCACAAAGGTAATAACTCACTGAATATTAAGGTGGATGGCAAAAGTACTGATGACCTGTTCAGCAATGGAGTAGAAATGGTCCAAGCATTGAGAGAGGGTAAATGATAGAACATGGTGGGGTCGTCCCTTCAGAATGTGTGATGGAGATCGCAGAGAATGTATCTGATTTTGTATGCAGGGAAATTGGGGTGGAAGAGTACGAAATGCAACCAGCAAGTTGAAGAATGGCAAACCATTAGGCACTGATAAAATTCCCAACGCGTTTTTAAAATGCAAAAAGTCAAAAACTTTTCGCTGCCTCCTCCCCCCCCACCCACACACCTCCAAAATAAAACATTGACCCAATGCAAGTTTTTCACACCACATAGATTGCCCAAAATGGTCTCCAGTGTAGAGGCTACACACGTTACAAATGTCAAATACCCCAGAATCACTCTTAGAACACTACATTTTGCAAACTTTTTTCGGGTGTGTATATGTGTGTGTGGTCTGAGGTTTGCGATGTTCAACCGAGACGCGTGTACAATCGTCCATCAGAAAATGTATGAATATCGGGCAATAAATGGCAATACTCTCTCGGTTTTTTGAGTAATCACTGTGAGTAGTAGTGTATGCACGTTTCAGGGATAGTTTGCCGGATCTCATTGCCGGATCTCATGTGACGTCATAGTCACGTGACGTGGTGGCGCCATGTTGTGTTGTTATGGTAACCCACGTGAGCGGCCATGTTGTGACGCCATCTCCATAATGATACGTGGTGAGAGTGCGCATGTGCAGCGCGTGTTTTAGGGTGATACGTGTTTCCGTCGTCCATTTTGTATACTGGAGGCCGCCATCTTGGTTTCTACATAGCCCTCATGGCCTCATACGACAAAAAAGGGATTCCATAGCCACAGGTGTTTTGCAAAATTATGGGCTTCCATGGGATATGGCGATTGGATATAGTCTTTTGTTATACACATGGGAGATAACCCTGCATACAGATTATGGGAAATCATGCAATCTGATTGGTTAGTTATAATCTAGATAAATGAAACAAAAAGAGTACTTGGAATAGGATCAGAACTAACAAGAATAGACCAGAAATTGCTAAATATAGTAATAATAATTAAAGCTGTTCCAGTTGATAGGCTCTTCTACGCTACTGGAGTATACTCCAGAATAAAGGAACATGGCCAGATACACGATAACTATTGCATATATAGATAGAAGCAGAGAATTCTGGAAGAATTCGAAATAATACAAGTTGTCGGGTTGTTTGTGGTAATTTTCCAGGGAAGTCGTTCCAGAAAATACTCCGATTCAATCGAACATACCCTCTGAACATACCCCGTCCCATTGCAGAAACATTGGGTAACATAGCAACCACGTGCTACCATAGAAACCAAGATGGCGGCCTCCAGTATACAAAATGGACGACGGAAACACGTATCACCCTAACAACACGCGCTGTGCATGCGCACTCACACCACGTATCACTATGCAGATGACGTCACAACATGGCCGCTCACGCGGGTTACCATGACAACACAACATGGCGCCACCACGTCACGTGACTATGACGTCACATGAGATCCGGCAATGAGATCCGGCAAACTATCCCTGAAACGTGCATACACTACTACTACTGTGGTTTTCGAAATTGTTCAAAACAATTTCAATGTCAAGCCGTCTATCAGATTTCAGTGAAATCCGAGGTCCACTGTTCAAGTTATTGCATAAATAATCAAATTGTGGGCCAAATTAAAACAAAGGAGTATTAACGCCCGCAATTTTCGAGTATTAACGCCCGCAAGTTTCATTCGATTATGGTGATTCTTTAAGCACACTTCGAACGGATGAAAAGATGGACGGGCGGACGGGAGGAGAGACTATATTCCTTCCCTGTGGGATGGATAATATATAGAATAAATAGGTAATAGGGTAGTAGATTTACTCCACAAGTAGCTTAAGGGTTTAACCACGCGGCTCTGTCGAGTGGTTAAAACCCTTATTCTACGAGTGGTTTAAATCTGATTACCGGCCCTATTACCTATTTGCTTTATTTCTACCATGCTCTTATGTCTCGCACATATTCAAAATAAATTTAGTTTGATGAAGCGATGTTTATTTTTGCGTAATTTTCGATTTGCAGACGGGCGAACACATAGGTTTGTTCTGTTTTCACCAAACGCCGGTGAATGCTTGATTGACAGCTACATACATCGTCAAAGTTGATTGAGTTTACCTTGCTTTTTCTGTCAAATTATTATTAACAATTCTTAACTTTTATTTTAACCCTCTACCCAACGTAAGGGCCAAAACCGCCCAGCGCACTTCACAAAAATCGACAATTAATTTTCATTATGTTCTCATTTTTGGTCTCAAAAACATAGGTTATGGCCCCTCTTTGGATCGAGCTCATCGAGCTCGTTCCAATGAGGAGTCATAACCTATGTTTTCGAGACAAAAAATGAAAAAAATTAGTTATTCAAGAATTTTTTTTTGCAATGTCGTCTGCTTTTCATGTTAGGTAAAGGGTTAAGTACTTAATTGTAGGTATTTTAAACTTAATAAGTAATTGCACGCAGTAGATAGTACCGCAAAACGCTGTATGTTTGAATGAAACATCGAAGTGTGAATGTATCGAAGTCGTCAAATTGGGTCATGTCAAAGGTCAGGTTGGATGTAACTCCTACAAAAGCTGTAGATTTTTGTAATGGAATTTCCATTGAAATCATTTTAACCGTAGTAACAAGCTTTGCACCGGTAGTGGGGTTAAAAGCTAAAATTTAACATACAGGCTTTTCACGGGTCGTAACATAGGCGAGCATGGTATACAATATGTCATCGGGGAGTAAACAGAATATGATTGTAGCCGGCTTTTTGTCTTCTTAACCCAATACCCAACCAAACGGCCGAATCCGCTCACGTAATTTCCAAATTGAGCAGGAAAAAAAATCATCCAAACCAAATCTTGTGACACCTCATTGGAACGAGCCCGTTGTGTTCGTTCCAATGAGGGGTTACATGATATGGTTTTCCAAATTTGTTTTGAAAAATGTGAAGAAACAAAAATAAAAATAACAAATTTTGATAAATTGGATGAAGTGTTAATTTCCGTAAAAACGAAAATACACGACAAAGGAAAAAAAATAGATTGCACTCATCTCCACGGAAATGGGATCTGATGGGGCAGGAACTGTCAAGGTGATAGCTGAAAGTCGCGATTTTGTTGTTTAAAAAGTGTATATGTTGTTTATAATCTTTCTCGCTCGGGCTAAAGGCATAAGAATGTTTGTCTGTATGATGGACCCCGAAAATACATTTGTCACTTAAACACACCAGCAATAATTCACGCGCTGCTAATTAAGCATGGAATTTTATGTCCATTATCGTGTTTCTGTTTGAAACCATAATGGGATGTCTGGTCAAAGATTAAAGGTAGTAAAAGCAAGTGTTCTCTCGCAGTCATTGTCTATGAAATTATGTCCAGTTAATAGATAATTGTCGTAAAAACAGCATATCGCACATGTTCTTGACACACACCCATATTGCGTATGTGGTCTATCACCGAATGTCAGGATATACCAAAAATGCGAGACATTCAAAGAAACTTAAAAGCGAATATTAAATTAAGAAAGATCTGAGGGGCCAAGTTCAAGAGAAGCAATGAAAGTGGGAATTAATGTCCTTGCGATCCGATAAGAGTGGACAGTTTTCTCGAAAAAGTCGTGTAAGACTGTGGGTCGTAGGCGAGGAGCTGGGGATGTTCATGTTATAGGATAGAGGAGGTGCCGCATCGATGCAAACGTATAGGCACGTTGTAATGTAAGGGGAGCCACAGAGCTCATATATAGAGTAGGAACAGTCGCTGGTCAAGTCGGAGGCCATATATGAGTAGAGGACCAGAAGTAGAAGCGTGAGCTCAAGGAGCTCAAGAATGTTGGCATTCAGGTAAACGGTATTACCTGCTGTAGGAGGCAAGCCATACGTAGGCAGACTAGGCTTTGTATGAGCATTATTCTGAGATAAATAGAGCACTTAACCCTCTAGTGGCGACTGCTTGAGTGAAAAGCGTCCAGTCAAGTGACGATACTATAGTGGCTGTTCGACGGCAATGGTAGAGTGGCATTCCGTCGCATGTTAGAAGAAAGGCATCCAATAAAGTGACAATACATTAGTGGCCATGCAATGGCAATGATATAGCGAAGTTCCAGTTGTATTCAAAGGCGACCTGAGCCCAAAGACACTGCATTGGATCAAGAGGACATAATGCCACCGACAAGGAAGAAGCAGCCAGTGACAACAGAAAACTCGGGCCCGCAATGTGACTCAAAAACTGTGTGGGTGGGGTGTGATTAACGTTTGTGTTTTATTCATTGGATTTTATGTGAGTTACAAATTACTATATTTTTTCTGTATGTATTAAAACTGTTAATTTCAGTGACCCTTGTTGATTTATGCTTTGAGGAAAAGTCATTGATCCCTTCAGGATAAGAACCACCCCCAACAAAAACAAAACTGGCGTATTCGTCACGGTGAGACATACGTTCACGCACGAATTCAGGCTACACTCCTTGAGTTTTGGCTGAACACGCGACGTGAATCTATTTCCCCCAGCAGCGTCAAAGCCCGGTTTCCGACATCTGGCGAGGCAAACACCAGGATCTTCCTGTCGGAAACCGGACTTTGTCGCTGCAGGAAGAATTAGATTCACACCGCATATTTAACCAAAACTCAAGGAGTGTGCCTGAATCCGTGCGTGAACGTTTGTCTCACCGTGACGAATCCGCCCGTTGGTAGCCTCGCCAGATGTCGGAAACCGGGCTTTGTCGCTGCTGGGAGAAATGGATTCACGCTTACTTACGGAGGATTGAAAGGTTTGCTTCGAGTCAGGGTTGACTCGATAACGTCTGGAGGGTCAGTCTCAGTCCGCTGCTAACGGGCAAATCGCTACATGTATATATTAGTATATATTAGCATGCCCCCTGACCAAGCTAATGACTACGATGATCTCAAAAGGGCTATCCTCAAGAGGTACCAGCTCACAGAGGAAGGGTTCAGGACGAAATTCAGAGAATGTGAGGCAGAGAGGGGTGAAAGTGTGTACCAGTTTGTGTTAAGGACCACAAGATATTTCAACAGATGGGTCGAACTAACGGGAATAGCAGAGTCATTTCACTCCATGAAGGACCTACTTATCAGGGAGCAATTTATGTCCTCGTGTACCCCCCCCCCCCCCCCCCCCCCCCCCGAGATGGCATTATTCGTTAAGGAGGGGAAGCCGATTAGTGTAGATGATATGACTAGTGTGGCCGAGCAGTATTTGGAGGGTCATGGGGGAGGTCTGACCCAGGGTAGGTCGGGGAGGAATGGGAGTAACGTGGTTACAAAGGCACCCGTTAGGAATCCAATTCCTGAGCGGGGGAAGTTGCAGGGAGAAGGATGGTCATGGGGAGATAAAGCGGAGGCACCTCAAAGAACTGGAGGCAGGGACCCGTCTCCGATTAGTAATGGAAGGAGTAGTAATGCGATACAGCCTGTGAAGAAAAGTTAATTGAGCCAGAGAGGAGCCCACTGCGCCAAGCACTCGAGGCTGGGCAGATCAAGCTGGAAGGGAGGCAGGTATTGCCCATAATTAGTAGACTGTGCGAGGGATACCCCCTCCCTTAGTAAAAAGGGGGAGAGGCCGGTGTACCCAGCGAATGTTGGTGACCGAGAAGTCCCTATGCTACGGGACACAGGGTGCAGTAGCGCGGCGGTAAAGAGGGAACTTGTTAGCGACGTATAGCTAACGGGGCACGGCCACATGTGCGTGCTAATAGATGGGATGATTAGGAGGTTGTCCCTTGCGAGGGTGAGGGTGGATACCCCTTTCTATAGCGGTAGGGGTAGACGCAAAGAGTATTGAGGCGCCCATCTATGACCTTGTGCTTGGGGACGTACCTGGGGTACGTTCAGAACCCGACAAGACATGGCCGGAGAGGAAAACACCCAAAGATGCATCGGGGGCGGTCACCCGAGCCCTAGTCGCGAAGGCAGAGCGGTCGATGAAATCACTGGAAGGATCAGCGGAGCCGAGTAAGGATGCACAGGTAGAGTGCACAATGGAGGCCCCCTAAGGTTAACCCTTCGACGACGGAAGTCAAGAGAGTGGCCGGACGAAGCAGCCAATGAATGTGGACGAGAGGGGGGGGGGATAATGAGAATTGGTACGGAAGTAGACCAAAGGTTAGGAACTTTTGAGTCGATCAAAAGGTGACCGTGCTCCGGCCGACAGTCAGGTGGACCACGGTTTCAGTGGGAGTGGCCATACGCTGTAACAAAAATAATAATGGCAGCGGTCATTACCGAGTAGACATTGACGGATGTAGAGTGGTCTACCACGCAAGGTTTTGCGGAGATGCCAAAATATAAAGGCCACTGAACCCACGCGATCAGCGGAGGAAAGTACATTAGACAAGAGGATGCCGCAAGAGGTGGCCGGAGTAGCCACACAAGGGCATCAGAGACGTAGAGTAACGAGGGGCCCTGGGACTTGGCGTGGGTCACCCAAGTAGGCATTGGCATGAGTCAGTCGACACAGCGTTACATCTTGGGCAGCGAACTTTGGCACGACAGGCATCACATGGGTGCCTGTAGGTGTTGGGCGTGAAGATGACTGCGATTCTTGGCGGAACATGCGCCCAAGCAATAGTTCCCGGTGAGTCGGAGGTCGAGGGGCTCTCTTTGGGATAGCAAGGGTCCCACCTCAACTGGAAATATGGAAGGTAGTGTCTAACAGGGTACGTGATCTGCTGACGGGCATGCGCCGGTCAAGGAACCCTATCCACGGATGGGGCAAGTTAGTCAGGCGATAGGAGTTGGGGCAAAGGGCCCATCGACTCGCATGGGACAGGGTGCATTCCCCCTTGCTAATTTTATGTCTTACGCAGGTGTTGAGTGAGTGTATATATGTTTGAGGTAGAGTAGTATTATATTTTGCGATGGAGAGAGTGCGAGAGAGTGTGCATGGGACCTATTGGCTGCTCGTGTACCAACGGATCACTTCCTAGTGTGCGCCAGTGGAAGTGTGCGCGCAGTTGATGCAAGATGTGGATAGACCCACGTGTTACAACGGGGAACTGAGTCGAAGTACTGGGGGTTATTTGTCGTGCGCGTCGTTGTGCGCATGTGTATGACTGTGTGTGTGAAAATTATGAGTATATCGATGTAATAGTAGAGCGAGTTGAGAGATGATTCTAAGAGAGAAATGTGAGAGTGAATGCTATCCCCTTGGTTTATTTGAAACAACTGAGAGAATGTTCCTTGGTATGGGGTTGTCAAGGTGATAGCTTAAAGTTGCGATTTTGTTGTTTTAACAGTGAATATATTTTTTATAATCTTTCTCTCTCGGGCTAAAGGCATAAGAATGTTTGTCTGTATGATGGACCCCGAAAATACATTTGTCACTTAAACACACCAGCAATAATTCATTCGCTGCTAATTAAGCATGGAATTTTATGTCCATTGCCGTGCTTCTGTTTAAAGCCATAATGGGATGTCTGGTCAAAAGATTAAAGGTAGTAAAAGCAAGTGTTCTCTCGCAGTCATTATCTGTGTAATTATGTCCAGTTAATAGTTAATTGTCCTAAAAACAGCATATCGCACATGTTTTGAACACACACCCATATTGGATATCTTGTCTGTCATCGAATGTCAGGATATACCAAAAATGCGAGACATTCAAAAAAAACTTAAAAGCGAATATTAAATTAAGATAGATCTAAACGGCCAGGTTCAAGAGAAGCAATTAAAGTGGGAATTAATATCCTTGCGATCGGATAAGAGTCGAGAGTTTTCTCGAAAATCCATTCCAGTCTCAAGGCGTGTAAGACTGTGGGTCGTAGGTGAGGAGCTGGGGGATGTCCCATGCTATAGGATAGAGGAGGTGCCGCGTCGATGCGAATGTATAGGCACGTTGTAGTGTAAGGGGAGTCACAGAGCTCATATATAGAGTAGGAACAGGCACGGGCCAAGTCGGTGGTCATATATGAGGGCCAAGTCGGTGGTCATATATGAGTGTAGGGTTGGAAACGTGAGCTCAAGGAGTTCTCGAATCTTGGTATTCTGGTAATCGGTATTACCTGCTGCAGGAGGTTTGCCACACGTAGGCAGAGTAGTATGTTTCTGTATGAACAATATTCTGAGATAAATAGAGGGGAGCACTTAACCCCCTAGTGGCGACTGCTTGAGTGAAAAACGTCCAGTCAAGTGACGATACATTAGTGGCCGTGCGACGGCAATGGTAGAGTGACATTCCGTCACATGTTGGAAGAAAGGCATCCAATAAATTGACAATACGTTAGTGGTCATGCGATGGCAATGATATAGCGAAGTTCCAGTTGTATGCAAAGGCGACCAGCACCCAAAGACATTTCACTGAGCCGAGAAGACCAAACTCCAAGGAAGAAGCAGCCAGTGACAACAGAGAACGCGTTTCTGTAAAGTGACTCAAAAACTGCGTGGATGGGGTGTGATTGACGTTTGTGTTTTATTCATTGGATTTTATGTAAGTTACAATTGCTATACTTTTTCTATATGTATTAAGACTGTTAATTTCAGTGACCCCCTGTTGATTTATGCTTTTTGAAAAATCCCTTCAGGATAAGAACCATCCCAACAAAAACGAAACCGGTGGGTTCGGCACGGTGAGACATACGTTCTCGCACGGATTCAGGCGCCACTCCTGGAGTTTGGGCTGAATACGCGGCGTTAATCTATTTCCTCCAGCAGAGACAAAGCCTGGTTTCCGACAGGAACCCATTCAATGTTACTTTTGGATAAAATCATCCCCAAGCGCTAAATTTGGATCTCATATTTGAAACCAATTGTTGGAGTGCGTAAGGAAGAGAGTGAGACGCCCTGTCGCATTTTCTATGAGTTTTCGAAGGAAAATTATAGTACTACTTGAAATATAGAACACAAGAATCACCTGCAGCAACGCAGTAGAGATGGGTGATATTGGAAGTTTGAGTTCGGTATCGGTTGCGGGATTTTACCAAAGGGGAATTCACATCAGAGAAACACAGAGTGAGTTGTTCTTGTATCATTCTACCACAACGCCACAAATATCATTTCCAATGAACTCAACATTGGCATTCTGTTACGAAAACAAATAATATCTACAGTCAGTGACGTAGGGGATGGGGCCGCAGGGCCCGCATTGCGGGGGGGGGGGGCTAGAAGGGGGGCCGTCTTGAAGGACGTCCCAACGCTGGAAGAAAGAGAGAGAGAGAGAGAGAGAGAGAGAGAGAGAGAGAGAGAGAGAGAGAGAGAGAGAGAGAGAGAGAGAGAGAGAGAGACTGTGTACCAAATACACATATTTTCAAACTCTCACGTCCACACGTCGTACTCTTTGTAGTCTATGTATTATTATTTTAACCCTTTACCTAACGTAACGACCAAAACCGGCCAGCGCTATTCTCAAAAATCGCCAATTAATTTTCATTATTTTTTTTATTTTTTGTCTCAAAAACATAAGTTACGACCCGTCGAGCGTTCCAACGAGGGGTCATAACCTATGTTTTTGAGACAACAAATGAAAAAAAATTAGTTATTCAAGAATTAATTTTGCAAGTGTCGTCTGCTTTTCAGGTTAGGTAAAGGGTTAAGTGAACGCTACACCATTGTAACTAATAGGTGTGAAAAATGAACAATATACATACTTGGTGCCTCTCAAGTCACACATGTTGGGCGTGCATGTGTGTATCGTTGGATGGTGGGGGTGAAACTTAATACATGTAATGAAAAAATCTACAGAGTCGTACTTTTAGAATCGATCCTATAGGCTGTACCTTCATTTAATTTATTGCGTATGTACTGCGTGAAATCCTGTATGATGTGCACGGTAACAACACCAAATGTGCTCCCGTTTTAAAGGCAACCACCATTATGAAAGGCCCCTGTCTCTATCTCGCGGGGGAGGGGCTCAAGATTTTCTGCTACGCCACTGTCTACAGTAATGTTTTGACTTGTTCAAAACACATCTTAACCTTTAAAGGCGTATTTAAGGCGTATGCAATCTCAGAGCATGTGCCCTGACCATGTCATCTGCAAGAGGGTCTCCCTGCAATAGACAAAGTACCTGGGCAGTGATTTCTAGACAAGTCTTGGCTAGAAATCACTGCTAAGGAGCTGAACATATACAGGTTGTAGTCTTGTGAGAATTCGGGACAAATGCCCAGACCCTGAGAGTCAACAAAACTGAAAAGAAAATCAGCCACATCTTTCATCAAAATGAACCATTCAACTGCTAACAAGCCTCAACATGGGCCTTACAAACAGGAAATGTAGGAAAAATTGAAAATTCAGACTGTTTCCGTATTCAATGATTGGTTCGGTTTGGCTTTTCGGTATGTCCATGATATCGGTATCGGTTCGGTTTTTCGGTATA
This sequence comes from Pictodentalium vernedei, assembly GCA_031216915.1. Lineage (NCBI taxonomy): Eukaryota > Metazoa > Mollusca > Scaphopoda > Dentaliida > Dentaliidae > Pictodentalium > Pictodentalium vernedei. The sequence goes on from CM062296.1 coordinate 167,221,046, forward strand.
TTGTCCATCTCTAGATGACAGTTGTAAAAGTTCTTGAATAATGAAAAACAAATTCATTATTTTCTCAAAAACATAGCTTATAACTCATAATTGGAACGAGCTTGGAGAGCTCGTCCCAATGAGGGTCATAAACTATCTTATTACTTTCCAAAGTGTGATTTACTGGGATTTCCGGGTTTGGTTATAAACGATAACTTCACAAGTGAATTATGCAATCAACAATTGTGTCATGTATCCGTGCGCGCAAACGAAGACGCTTTGCCGTGGGTGTAATGGGGACTTCATTGTTTGTTTGTTTTTTTAACCCTTTACTTAACATGAAAAGCAGACGACACTTGGAAAAAAAATTCTTGAATAACTATTATTTTCATTTTTTGTTTCAAAAACAAAGGTTATGATCCCTCATTGGAACGAGCTCGACGAGACAAAAAATGAAAAAATAATGAAAATTAATTGGGGATTTTTGAGAATAGCGCTGTTCGGTTTTGGCTGTTACGTTGGGTAAAGGGTTAATTGTTTCCCCCAATTCTGAAAACAAGTCAAAGAAAACCATATCATGTGACCCCCTTACAACGCAGTGCACCGTGAGTGGAAAGCTTGGTAGGATATTTTAATCTTTTAAAGAAGAAACTCTCCATGTTCGCTGAGGTGATATTCTCTTGGTCTGTGCTTTTCTTTCATACGTTGTTTTTTGTGAGATTATCTATGATATATCTAGCGCCTGTAAAATGAGAGCATCAGCTCGAAATGTCAACAAGAAAGCAAATACTCGTAAAACTAAAAGTCTATCTAAGTTCATGATCTAATTTACACACAATTACGGTAATTTGGGGTAACATTATGCGATAAACGTCAACTTATTGCATAATGTTTGATGAAAAGGTAATAAATGAAAAGATTTCATTGGTTTTACGAACGATTCGTGGATCCGATCAGACCCTGGGTTGACGGCCTTGGTAAATATATTATAAGATATTTTTAAACTTAAAATATCGCATAGTTTTTAAGCTCTGTAAAGAGCTTTTATTTCTGAAAATGATAGCCCTTTCTGTAATGGAGAAGTCACAGAATTGTCTTGCACACGATAATATCATTAAACACAGCAACTTATGGGAAGATGTTTTGATTTTAAAGATTCCACACAATGTTAATAGGACTTTTATTATATGTTTTAACGCAGTATTAATTGCAATTCAAAATTCTTTCTCGCACTATTGTACACGTGCATATCTCGTGAACAATTATGTAAATCAAACAATCATTAAGAAAATTCATAAGGTATAGAGGAGAAACATCAACGAAAGGTGTAGAAACGAACAACGTATAGTGTAGAAATTGTCCCAACGTATAAAGCGGCCTATACACTATCAATATTATTGACAATAACATTGTCAATAAACGGTATTGACAATATTATTACCAGTGTGTGGGAGATATTGAAGATTGGTCAATATTATTGACGAATATCTGAGATCTCTGAAATATTTTCTTCAATATTTTACGACCGTCAATAATATTGATAGCGTGTGGGTTCCGTCAATAATATTACGCAATATTTCATTAAATCTGAAGTCACCGTAGCGTAAACATGGCAAAGATCACCAAAGGGGATGAACGAAAGTTCATACTAGAGTGCATTGAAGTATACAAAGAGCTGCAGCTCTTTAAATGAATCTTCATCCATTCGAAGAAAGTTTCTGAAATCATCAGTCTTATGAAAAATGAAATCCCCGCTCTGTGTGGTATCATCTGTAATATGATCCGACAAATGTTTGAATACAGAGAATGCTTACTTGCGGCATAATACCAATTAGAATGAAATCATTAGCTATTACATGCACCAACTAAACATTAGTGTTTATGGTTTCAAACATATTTTGCTATTTCTTGGTATTATTGTTACTAATTTCAATGACATGCAATCTACCTTGTTTTTGGTGTTCTTGCAATAAATATTATCTTATCTTATCTATTATCAGGTTGATTAATCCGGAGTTCCTCCATAAGGGCACCATGACCAAATGTGTGTCTTTCTAAAAACCATCGTTTAGTCCACCATTTCTTTTTATTTTGTTTTTCGTTACTCAGGGCCAGTACCAGATTTTACTTAGAAATATAGCAACACACCTCAGAAGTCGCATAAAACGAATATATCCACCGTTCGAACTTAACCCTTTACCTTATTATTATTTATTATTTATTATTATTTATTGATGTTTAAGGTCACATATTTATGCACAATGGCTAATCATGACCGTGACAGTTTTACGGGTGGAGGAAGCCGGAGTACCCAGAGAGAACCACCGAGCAACGACGAGCAGCTGCCAGCTCCCCAACATCGTAACTCCGCACTGCAGCACAAGCAGGGTTAAACCCTTTACCTAACATGAAAAGCAGACGACATTTGTAAAAAAAATTCTTGAATAATTAATTTTTTTCATTTTTTGTCTCAAAAACATAGGTAATGACCCCTCGTTGGAACGAGCTCGACGAGTTCGTTCCAACGAGGGGTCATAACCTATGTTTTTGAGACAAAAAATGAAAAAAATAATGAAAATTAATTGGCGATTTTTGAGAATAGCGTTGGTCGGTTTTGACCGTTACGTTGGGTAAAGGGTTAAACTTCCATATACGGTTCAGTATTTCCATGAAAAATTTGGTTTGCTGCGTAATATTTTGGGTGACTGCGCTATTCGTCAAAAAGGACCATTCGACCCAATTGTTATGGTGTACTATTTGCCGCTATGTGTTTTGCCACCATTTTAGAACACGGAAAAACAACGTTGGTTTATATATTCCTCATTACCACCAGGGGCTGATCCAGGATTTTCAGTTAGTGGAGTCATGGGCGCGAAAATGTGATATGATCCTTCGGAAAATACCACGGTATTACCACGATTGGACCGAAAATTGGCACGGGTATGTTTTGCGACCCGTAGAGTAACATGTGAAGGGTCTCTACAGCGTGCGACGTCACGTTTTGACGTTTCGAGTTTTTGACGTTTTGTGGCGCTTTCGCTCGGGCTGTCTCAGCGATTGCAAGATGGATTTGTTCTACTTCTCTCGGGCGAAGCCGGGTACCCCCAGTTAGTATCCCGTTCTGGGGATTAAACCCTATTATCACCTATTTTCAAGCTAAGTTTTCATTTCATTAAAAGCACCTTAAAACCAGCTTTACATTAAAGTCGTATTTTAATGCGAAAACATTAAGAAAATGTTACCGCATTGAGGAGAATACAAATTTAAAATGTCAAAAGTTTTTGATCGGGCACTTATTTTTTCATTTCACACCGTCATTCGCACCTCTGACTTCAGAGTGTGAACACCATCTGATTAATAACCATGGCTAATCTGGATATTATTCCAATTAAGTTACAGAAAGCTTTGTCAGCTCTGGGCGTCTCTTGCCCTCTCAGTTGGACTCTCCAGACGAGAGGCAAGAGCGTCCATCTGGCGCTGGAGTTTGATACAGGGGAGGACATCACCACACCTCCTTCGGTGAGAGGTAATACCTTTAGTGAGAGGAACCCCTCTAGCACTGGTCTTCACCCGAAGGAGCCTGGACCTGCTCTATGAAGAGGATGAAAGTAGTGTGTCAGGCACGTTTCACCTCCAGGTTTGGTGATCTCATGGATAATATCATGTGACGTCATAGTCACGTGACCCAGTGGCACCATGTTTGGTTGTCATGGTAGCCCGCGAAAGCGGCCATCTTGTGACGTCATCACCATAGTTATACATGGTGTTAGTACGCATGCGCAGCGCGTGTTGTTCGGGTGATACCTGTTTCCGTCGTCCATTTTCTATACTGGAGGCCGCCATATTGATTTCTATGGTAGCACGTGGTTGCTATGTGACCCAAAGGCTTAGGATAAGAGTATGTTCGGATGGTGTGTTGTACAAGAGTAATTTCCCGATTCGTAGAATTACCACAAACAACACGACAATCCCTCCAAATCACCAAAAACGACTTTATTTAGTACGGATTTCCCCTAGAATCCTTTAGAATCCATACCAAAGATTTTAATAGCAACACGTAGTGCTATAGTACCAAGAGGGCCCCTGGGGGTAAGTTCTATTGAACTAGAGTAGTTTTTCTGGGTCAGATTTCCCCAGAATCCTTTTTAGGACCTCCATACCATGGTACCGAGAGGCCTCCAGGTACCGAGATGGCCCAAGGGTTAAGTTCGATTGAACTAGAGTAGTTTCTCCGGTTCAGATTCCCTCAGAATCCTTTTTAGGACCGCCATACCATGGATTTTAATAGTAGCACGTAGTGTTATAGTACTGAGGGGGGCCCCTTTCGATTATAGCCAACTGATAGACAACCTCCATGAAAGCCTATATCATTCCTAAAGCCGAGAAACTATCGAGCAGTTACTGATAAGCCATTTTGCTCGAACGACTAGAATCATACCACTGCGCATAATTAACAACAAAAAGTATAATGCCCACACAGAACCACTCTTCAAAAGGGACAACACACTCAAGGTGACTGACCTGTATAAACTCCATGTGTCCCTCTTCTTCTTTGATTGGAAAAATAACAATCTACCCCAGTCATTCGATAACTTCTTCAGGGTAGCTAGTATGTCTGTCAGAACCACTAGACAATGTGATCTTCTGCAAATAACCAGAACAAGGACAAAAGCCCTGGACCGCCTTCCTGTTAACCTGTATCCCTGAATATGGAATGCGCTAGATAGAGACCTACGTACGACGAACAATAGAAACGTTTTTAAAAAGAAGCTGTTTTCTAGGCTTCTAGCACTTTATTCAGACAATGTTGAATGTAACAATCCTTTTTGTCCAGCTTGCACTATATAAGACACCGTGGCGGCGGCGATCACATCAGCAGTAGTACGACCCGTTCTCAGAGGGGGTGTGCTGTTGCTGATTTGGACACCGTCATAACACGTCCTCCTGCTTTTCTTTGCCTATATGAACAAATCAAATGACCAGGCGAAAAGACATCCTGTCCCCCAGGTAGCTTTACCCACCCTGTCCCCGTTAAATGATCTCGCCTGGGGATGTCTTCTAGCTGTGGGCCACACTCAAGATGAATAATGGATCGAAGCAAATTTATAGAACTCGAACTACCCAATTTTGGTCGCTTCATATGCAGCACACAGTCAGAAGGCCCCAAGCAGAAAGTCATCCCCAGGAAAGCATTTTAACTGCCAAGTCTAGCACAACCCTTACATAGCAAATTCTCTATAACCGATGAGATGATTTTATAAGAACGTCAACAGTCTGGGCCCGTACACAGAGTTGCAATACATCCTTAGGGAGATGATAGGAAGACAGCCTATCTGGCTATGTCATCTCCCAGTAGTATACAACATGTTATATATTAATTGAACTATGTGATTGTAATCACTGTATTTCCTGCATGCTACTGAACGAATAAATATCTATCTATCTATATCTTCCGAGCAAATGTGCTATAGAGCAATTGCTCGATCGAGTGACTCCACATACTGCTCGAACGAGCAAGTGTGCTATAGAACAATTGCTCGATCGAGTGACTCCACATACTGCTCGAACGACTCGAATCCCACCGAGCAAATGTGCTATTGAGCAATTGCTCGTTCGAGTGACTCGCACATACGACTCTTAGCCTCATTTCGGTATTTGAGGATACCTATGACCTGGTATTGTATTATTTGAGGATACCTTCTGGAGAATCCCTTTTTGTCATATGTGCTTGTGTGAAAAGGCACAATGTGACATATTGTGCACTAGCCCATAGGCACATGCTGGATGTGCCGATATGTGCTTATGTGAAAAGGCACAATGTGACACATTGTGCACTAGCACATAGGCACAAATTGGTTGTGCCGATATGTGCTTATGTGAAAAGACCCACTGTGACACATTGTGCACTATCACATAGGCACATGCTGGATGTGCCGATATTTGCTTATGTGAAAATGCACATTGTGACACATTGTGCACTAGCACATAGGCACATACGGGTATCTGAGGATGCCTATGACCTGGTATTTTATTATTTGAGGATACCTATTTAGGATACCTTCTGGAGAACCCATTTTTTGTCGTATGTGCTTATGTGAAAAGGCACAATGTGTCACATTGTGCACTAGCACATAAGCACATGCTGGATGTGCCGATATGTGCTTGTGTGAAAAAGCACAATGTGACACATTGTACACTAGCACATAAGCACATACGACCAAAAAGGGATTATGTAGCCAGAGACATATCCTAAAAGGGATTCTATAGGGATTCCAAAAAGGAATTCCATAAGTGGGATTCCATAAGTAGGATTCCAATCTCCTATACAGTTAGTCTTACCATCGGCTTCCTTCCACCATGTCCTGTGCTGTCTATCCTATGATCGAATGTATTTACCTAATACTATAGTCGTCTGCACCCCTTACAACCTTATAAGACTACAACTAACTTGTGTCATTACTACAGGCTTGTTAAGTATCCACGATTACTCGGATGACACGAATCCCATCGAGTAAATAAGCTATCGAGAAATTGCTCGATCGAGTGACTCGCACATACGACTCTTAGCCTCATTTCGGAAAAAGGGGTGCCGAAGGCCAGACGTTTTCCAAAAAGGGATTCTCAAAAAAGAGATTCCGTAAGTGGGATTCCTAGCCGATTCCGTAAAGTTGGATTCCGTGTTTTAACATTTTAACACACGAGGGTATGAAAAGGGACTGATAACACCCAATTATTATTGCATGAACTTGAACAGATAAAACATTATAGCAATCACAGTAGTAGAAGAGCGATGGATTGTCCACCATTGACAGGATCTCATGCAGGATCTCATGTGACGTCATAGTCACGTGACCTGATGGCACCATGTTTGGTTGTGATGGTACCCCGCCTGAGCGGCCATGTTGTGATGTCATTCCCATGGTGATGGGTGATGTGAGTGCGCATGCGCAGCACGTGTTGTTAGGGTGATACGTGTCTCCGTCGGCCATTTTGTATACTGGAGGCCGCCATCTTCGTTTCTATGGTAGCATGTGGTTGCTATGTTACCCAAAGGTTTATAACAGGACAGGGGTATGTTCGAAGGGCATGTTCCTTTGTGCAAGAGTAAATTCCCGATTCGTAGAATTACCTCAAACAACCCGACAATCTCTCCAAATCACCAAAAACTACTTTATTTGATACGGATTCCCCATTTTATCGGCTTATCGAGCCAGAAAACTACTCTAGTTCAATCGAACACCCCTGTTATTAGAGAAAAAAGCCCAATCTGGAGTTTCGTATCAAATACAAGTGGATTTTGGTGATTTGGGAGGGACTGTTGGGTCTATTTGGTTAATTGTATGTACTCTAGTTCAATCGAACTTACCCCTGGGACCCTCTCGTTACTATAGCACTACGTGCTAAGCCGATAAAATAGTTTTTTTATGATTTGGAGGGATTTTCGGGCTGTTTGTGGTAATTCTACGAATCGGGAAATGACTCTTGTACAAAGGAACACACACCCTCCGAACATTCCCTTATCATATAAGAAGCTTTTGGGTCATATAGCAACCACGTGCTGCCATAGAAGTCAAGATGGTGGCCCCCAGCATACAAACTGGACGACGGAAACACGTATCACCCTTACAACACGCGCTGCGCATGCGTAGTAACACCACGTATCACTATGGGGATGACATCACAAGATGGCCGCTCACGCGGGCTACCATGACAACCAAACATGGCGTTACTGGTTCACGTGACTATGACGTCACATGAGATCATCCATGAGATCATCCAACCTGGAGGTGAAACGTGCATGGCATACTACTGATGAAGAAAAGAAAAAGAAAAAGAGGAAGGGCCCATCGGCTGGGTGATTTCCTGAAAAGGAAGAAGGACGAGAAGGCAGAGAAGACCGAGGAAGCCACTACATCTCCATACCACCATCTTCTGTAACTCCCATCCACAGCCCAGTTGCCTCTCCTCGTGGAGAGAGGGGGGGGGGGACCTGGAGGACGGAGACGTTATCAGTGCGGCGGAGCGGAATTGGAAACTGGCTCTCTGAAGCCTCCTTCTCCAATCTCTCCCCTCACTCCGGATCACGGGCAGGAGCAAGGGTTCCCGGATATCATGGCAGTCATGGACAGCTTGAGGCAGTCTGTTTGAGAAACCATCAGAGAGTCCAAAGAAAGCAACAACAAGGTGACGGCTCTTCTGGCAGAACACCAACACCCAGAAAACTCCTGGAGCAGCTAGGAATACACCCTTCCATACATGTCAGTCCTCCAAACAGAACATCAACATCTCAACAACAACAACACCAACACCTACTATAGTCTCACCATCACAGCCACCTCCACCCAAGAAGAAAAACAAGCGACACAAACGCCGCTAACCAGCCAAAGAGGGTCGAAAGGGGCTTGCCCCAAACCGCCCCTGCGCGCCTTCGGCGCGCAAAGCCATTAATTCACTTTCTTTTCGGGGAGTTACTTTTCGGGGTACCTTATCGAAGACAATAAATAGCCCGCCGTGCGCGGATGTTTCAGGTGAGTGTTGGTTCTGCGCATATCCCCACCCCCCCTCCTTTTTTGTAAACGTTCTCAAAACGTTTCAAGGTTTAGGCCAAATAAGACAAATAACTAGTCTGTCCCTGAACCAGAGAAGTTCGTGCTGTTGGAACCCCGCAAGTGGCCCTAAACACAATGCATGTGCCTTTTGCCTTTGACCACCTCCATCAGCATGATCAAGACATCCTTATTTGGATTCAGCTGCCTTCTCTCCTCAAGCGCGAAACAAAAGACCAGAGGCATACTATGCTCGCTTATGACGACCTCTACAAGTAAATATAAATGGCAGATTATACTTGCCGCAACAGGGTCGAAAGGGGTGGAACACGCCACAACATCCCGAGCGCCTTCGGCGCGCCGAAACCATTCTTCTGTCGGGATATTTCAGTAGAAACTTGTGGTAAACCTCGGTCAGATCAAGCTGAATACTTGTATTAGAACTATTACGGTGTATCCTTTAACCCTTTACCTAACATGAAAAGTAGAGGTCACTTGCAAACAAAATTATTGATTAACTAATTTTTTTCATTTTTTGCCTGAAAAACATAGCTTATGACCCCCCGTTTCAATGAGGGTCATAAGCTATGTTTTTGAGGCAAAATTTGTTTTTAAAATAATAAAAATTGAATGGCATTCTTGTGAATGGCGCTTGCCGGTTTTGGCCGTTACGTTGGGTAAAGGGTTAAAAGAATGTCCGGTCGTTCTTTTCATGTTAGGTAAAGGGTTAAATCATACACCGTAATAGTTCTAATAAAAGTATTCAGAATGTTCGGATAACAATGAAAGTGAATCAAAGGGAGTTGTCGGCAGTGGGTTTTAAGGTGCTATATAAATAAGTAAGGGGAAAAAAGTACAAAAAAGTCTCAAGTCTGAAATTCCATAAAATCCCAAATAAATGTAAATAAATTATACACCAAAATGAAGGTTGCGATTTAAAAGATTATCTGGTCATTCTTTTCAGAATGTCCGGTCATTCTTAATATAATGCACACTTACTGTTCTTCGCGGTCATTCTTTCTGATAACAGTGAAAATGAATCAACGGGAGTTGTCGGCAGAGGGTTTTAAGGTGCTATATAAGTAAAGGAAAATAACGTACTATGAAATTCCCAAGTCTGCAATTCCATGAATTCCAATTAAATATAAACAAATTATACACCAAAATGAAGGCTATGCTGTATACAACACGAAATATATATGTGTGCAGGTCATATAGTTGATATCAGGTACACTACGGCCGAGGTGGACTGGTCACTTTCCACGGATGCGCAATATTTCGACGCACGCAAAAAATATTACATTCCACACACTAATTACAGGAATAATCTTCAAAAATTTAATTAATGAAGCACCGGGTAAAACCTTCATTAATTACAATTTTGTTGCTGATGATTTATATTACCTGGTGAACGCATGCAAGGACATCACTGCCCACGCGTGGATTACGACCAGTCCACGGAGAATGTACAGTACTGTAGTCTTGTAGTTGTTGGTGTTGTCAACGCTGGTGCAGCAGTAGCCGGTGTAGCAGTTGTTTGTGTTGTCAACGTTAGTGTATTAGTGATTGATGTTGTGGTAGTTGTGTAGAAGTCTTTGGTATAGTAGTTGTGGTGGTCGGTGTTGCAGTGGTTGATAGAGAGGTGGTTTGTGTGGTAGTTATGGCGTTGTCAAGATTGGTGTAATAGCGATTGGTGTAGTAGTTGGCACTGTAGTAGTAGTTGGTCGTATAGTACTGGTTGTTGTAGTCGTGGTTGTTTGTGTAGTGGTGGTTGTTGGTGTAGTTGATGCAATGGCCGTTGTAGAGGTTGATATAGTAGTTGATGGTATAACAGTTGTTCATGTATTGATTGTTGTAGTAGTTAGGGTTGTTGGTAGAGTAGTAGTAAGTAGTTGTTGGTGTTGGCAACATTGGTGTTGGTGATGTTGGTGTAGTAGTTGTTGCGATTGTCAAAGTTGATGGAGTAATGGTTGGTTTTGGTGATTGTTGGTGTAGTAGTGGTTGGCGTCAATGGCGTGGTAGTGATAGCGATTGTGCAATGGTGGTTAATGGGGTTGTTGTGGTTGTTGCTGAAATAGAGGTTGTCGGTGTTATAGTTGTAATGTTTGAAACAGTGGTTGATATGGTAGATGTTGGTGCAGTAGTTGTAGTGGTCGTTGTTTTAGTGGTTGGTGCTGTTGTCGATGTTGATATTGTAGTAATTAGTAGAGTAAGTAGTGGTTGATGTTTTTTGATGGTGTATGGTTGGTATACCAGTTGGTGATGTTGTAGTTGTTAGTGCTGAAGTGGTTGGTATAATAGTTTTAGTTGCTGGTGCTAAAGTGCTGGTATAATAGTTGTAGTTGTTGACATTGAAGTGGTTGGTATAATAGTTGTAGTTGTTGATGTTGAAGTGTTTGGTATAATAGTTGTAGATGTTGGTGTTGAAGTGGATGGTACAATAGTTGTAGCTGTTGGCGCTGAAGTGGTTGATATAATAGTTGTAGTTGTTTGTGTTGAAGTGGATGGTACAATAGTTGTAGTTGTTGATGTTGAAGTGTTTGGTATAATAGTTCTAGTTGTTGGTATTGAAGTGGATGGTATAATAGTTGTAGTTGTTGGTGTTGAAGTGGATGGTACAATAGTTGTAGTTGTTGGTGTTGAAGTGTTTGGTATAATAGTTCTAGTTGTTGGTATTGAAGTGGATGGTATAATAGTTGTAGTTGTTGGTGTTGAAGTGGATGGTACAATAGTTGTAGTTGTTGGTGTTGAAGTGTTTGGTACAATAGTTGTAGTTGTTGGTGTTGAAGTGGATGGTACAATAGTTGTAGTTGCCGGTGTTGAGGTGGTTGGTATAATAGTTGTACTTTGTTGGTGTTGAAGTGTTTGGTATAATAGTTGTAGTTGTTGGTATTGAAGTGGATGGTATAATAGTTCTAGTTGTTGGTGTTGAAGTGGATGGTACAATAGTTGTAGTTGTTGGTGTTGAAGTGTTTATTATAATAGTTGTAGTTGTTGGTGTTGAGGTGGTTGGTATAATAGTTATAGTTGTTGGTGTTGCAGTGGATGGTATAATAGTTGTACTTTGTTGGTGTTGAAGTGTTTGGTATAATAGTTGTAGTTGTTGGTGTTGCAGTGGATGGTATAATAGTTGTAGTTGTTGGTGGTGAAGTGTTTGGTATAATAGTTGTAGTTGTTGGTGTTGCAGTGGATGGTATAATAGTTGTAGTTGTTGGTGGTGAAGTGTTTGGTATAATAGTTGTAGTTGTTGGTGTTGCAGTGGATGGTATAATAGTTGTAGTTGTTGGTGGTGAAGTGTTTGGTATAATAGTTGTAGTTGTTGGTGTTGCAGTGGATGGTATAATAGTTGTAGTTGTTGGTGGTGAAGTGTTTGGTATAATAGTTGTAGTTGTTGGTGTTGAAGTGGATGGTATAATTGCTGTAGTTGTTGGTGCTGAAGTGGATGGTATAACAGTTGTAGTTTTTGGTGTTGAAGTGTTTGGTATAATAGTTATAGTTGTTGAAGTTGAAGTGGATTGTGTAATAGTTGTAGTTGTTGGTGGTTGCTGTGCTAGTTATAGTGCCGATGCTGTGTTATAGTGGTTATAATGGTTAGTGTTGTAGTAATTGGTGTTGCAGTGTTTGGTTCAATAGTTGCAGTGATTGTTGTAGTAGTTGTTGCGCTTGTTGTCATAGCTGGGGGTTACTTGTGTATCAGTTATCGTGGATGGTAGTTGCAGTGTTTAGTGTAGTGATATTTGGTGTTGTTTCGGTTAGTAGTAGTTGTAGTGATTGATTCAGTAGTTGTAATGTTCGGTGTAGTATTTGTCATTGTTGAAGGAGTGGCTGGTGTGGTAGTGCCTGGTATTGTTGGAGTTGTGGAGTGGCTGGTCTTGTGTTTTTTTTGTAGTGGGTGGTTTGGTTATATATGCAAGAGGTGCTGAAAATGATAGAGTGATGTCATAGTCGCTTTGCATGATAGGCATCATGATGAACTATGCAGGCAGCCATGTTGTTATGTCATACAGGATGTGATAGCATTTGTGAAGTCATCTCGTGATGCATCATTGGATATACAGTACAGTCGCCGTATTTACGGGTGGGCATACAGATATACAGGAAAACGACAATATACCCACTCCCTTCAAAGTTTCGATACAATTGGGCTAATGTTACCTAGACCCAGTTTTGTTTTTGTAACTATCATGCCTTTGCTTCCTCAAAATTGTCCGCTTCAAATGCTTCCATGTCTTGGACATGCCGCTGCTGCGGTACAGCCACTGTGGACTGGTCGTAATCCGCGTGTGGGCAGCGATATCAGCGAACGTGTTTACCAGATAACAGACATCATCAGTAAAATGTTAATTAATGAAGGACCGGGTTTTGCCCAGTGCTTCATTAATTAAATTTTTCGATGATTATTCATATAATTGGTGTTTGGAATCTATTATTACGGCCCTGGAAATATTGCCCATCCGTGGAAAGTGACCAGTCCCCGATGACGGCATCAATGACCCAAATGATCACGTGACTGTTGACCTCAATGATCACGTATTCGATCCATGCTACTACTACACCGACCATCACTGTATCAGCTGAACCTACAATTACAATATCAACAACTACTATAACCCCAACCACTACTACTTCAACACCTACACAAAAACCTGCTTGGCAACACCAATAACTACTACCGCAGCCACCAACACTAACCTCGATGACACCAACAACTATGACACCAACAACCACAACATTTTCATCAACAACATGCACTAATCACTGCAACTACTACACCACCACTGTGCCTTCACCACCAGCATTAAGAATGCCAACAACTACACCAACCATTACCACACAAACCACTGGAACACCAACAACTACAACAACAAACACAGCACCTCTTAAACAACCACAACACCTATCACTAAATATACTACACCAGCAACTACTACAACCACTACAACTATTACACAGTCTCAACTACAGCAACCACTGCAACTACTACATCAACAACTGCTTCATCTACCGCGACAACTGCTGCTTGAACGACCACAATATCAGCCACTACAACACCGAACCGACCTTGATATCGTCAATAACGACACCAACCACAACAACACCAAGCACTACAATACTATCCACTACAATGCTTAAAGCAATTACAGTACCAGCCACAACAACAACAACGATGACGACATCACCACCAACTGCTACAACAGCAACAAATACAACGTCAACGTCAACGTTGACAACATCAGACACTAAAACTACTGGACTAACCACAACTACAACACCAACTACTATTATACCAACAAACACAACAACTACGCCATCAGCAACCACTATATTCAATCCACATCAGTCCATAAACTCCCACATAATCACCAGGTCAATCCACATTCATATGGCCCAGGAGGTAGGGGCTGGGGTCATGGATGCTAAGTACAGGGGCAAGGAAGGCTATGGTCTAGGATCTGTAAAGAAACCATGTAGACTATGGTCAGGGAACAAGGAGTTAGGTGCCATGGGGACATTTTACAAGGAGCCATGAAGGGAATGTTCTAAGAAATAGGGCCATGAAGCGTGGTCCTGGGACCATAGTGCATTAGTCAAGGGGTTGTATCGGAGCTGTGGAGACTAGTTTAGAAGCTTGAAGACGTATATGAGCCATGGTGTATGGGAGCTAAGCGCTATGAACGTTATGGTGTATAAGCCATACATGAATCATTTGGGAGGTGAGAGGCATAAAGACTATAGTTTAACAGTCATTTTGGAGTTAGAACCCATGAAGGTAATTATCTGAGAGTCATTTGGGCTGTGGTCCAAGACCTGGGAACGAAGGGTCATGGGGCGCGGTATTGGAGCTGTAAAGTCTATGTCTAGGAGGTATGATCAATGAAAGGTATGGCCTAGGAGTTGTATAGGAGCCATGCAGGGCGTGATATAGGGGCAAACTGGCGTTAACTATTTAGGAACCAGAAGCAAAGAAGTTAAAAGCAAAGAACCCCATAGGAGTTAGGGACCATTTAGGTAATTTTTGGCAGTTTTTCGGTTGCTTTCTGTGATTTTAGACTTGCTAGACAACTCTTGCAAAATACTCCCCTTGAATAGAATACACATTTCGGTCTTATAGCATTACCTGCTATCCAAGATGGTTGGTTTCGGAGTCCGTTTGGGTAGAAAGGTGTCGTTTTCGATAATATTTAGTAATTGACGAGTTGTTTGCGGTAATTAGATGTACGTAGAATCGAGCATATACTCCCTAGAAATCCGTACTGCATCCTTGCCCTTCCAGGTAATAGGAACCACGTGCTACCTTAGAAACCAATATGGCGGCCTACAGAAAATAAAATGGACAGTGGTAGCAGATATTACTCTTAACAACACGTGCTGCACCACCCATCATGGGGATTTAAAACTGTGGTCATACACCCGGTCATCCAAATCAGGCCCTTCTCCCTACATGCTATAGTGCTCATGCTGCCCACTTTAGAGGACGCACTCCTCAGTCGTTGGTTGCAGGGTCCTGTTGTACCAGCAAGACAGAACGTTTTTACGGCGGTAATTACGCACTGCTATAGGTCTTAATATATTCCCGATGTTCTATAGTAACGGGAACGGGAACGGGAATGAAATTACACTCAGAACAGGGAAATGTCCCGGATAATATCAAGTAAATTGACAGGAAGCATTTATTTTCGTAAAAATGAACATATTTTATTAGCAATCTGCCATCTCCACACCAGAAAAGTTCTTCTCCTCAGACAAGTGTGAAAGCCCGCTTCCAACTCGTCTTCATTTTCAGAATCGCTTGTTTTATCACCTCTAAATTCCCTCTTCACTGCCTCCCCAGTCTCCTCTGCTTCACGGCAGTGAAGAAGGAGTTGGTGTTGAAGGAGGTAGTGAATAGTGAGTGATACTTGTAATACTCAAAATGAAGACGAACTTGAACTTTGAAGCGAGTGAAGACATTGCTGTTGAAGAGCAACAGCGACTTGGTGAGAAAGGTTCTTCGGGAAGCAGAATTGTAAAAGGTTCAGGCGTGGAAGGGATGATGAAATCTTACAAATTTACGTTCGAGAGTTTTTCAATTTAGAAAACTTGAGTTCAACACAAAAACGGTGCCATGCGTGATTTCCGGTTCCGTGCTATAGATTTCCCGGGTATCGTGACGGGCTTTCGGAACCGGGACGCCGGGAATTCCCGTTCCCGGGATTAAACTCTACCCACTGCTCTTCCTCTCGTGGTTTCTTCGGCGATTGCATTGTCCGTGATTCTGGTTATATTCCTTCATTGGATATGGAGCATGAAACATGTAAATCTCAGAACCTCAAACTCCACCCACTGCCAGTTAGGACAGATGTATCCAGTGGTTTCTATATTGTTAGTTAACCCGGCCATGCGCGGAATTGCGAGGTGCAGGAAGAAGAGGCATTTGTCTGACGACTCCAACACACACAGGCATACCATTTGGGAAGGTGGGTTGGGGGCGGTGTTAAATGGTGGAGAAGAGACAAATCATACCGGAAAATCCCCTCCCCACCCCACCCCCATCCCCATTCTGATTACGATGCCAAAACATATTGGTACAGAGCAAGTTTGACCTTGCTCTCTCTCTCTCTCTCTCTCTCTCTCTCTCTCTCTCTCTCTCTCTCTCAGCTTTTTCTGGAAAGGTTGGGGCACTTGCCCCACCACTGATAAGCTATGTTTTTTAACAAAATATGAATAGGTTAAGTCATTTAGGAATTTTTATTCCGAAGTGTCGTTCCCATGCTGTGTTACGTAAAAGGTTAAAATTGCTGAGTACCTACGTTGGATAAATATTCAATATGCTTTCGCTTTTCCTCTTTTTCTGGAGCCTTACATCTGTATCATTAAAGGGTGGCTAGAAAAAAGAGGACGGATTTGCTGAATTCTTTTTAAGTTACCATATACTTATTTTTAATATCCCCAGAAGGCGTAGGAAGCAAGCATTTGAATGTTGAGGGAGAGGGGGACACACATTTATGACTGTTGAATGATGTTGCCTATCCAGCAGATTCCGAAGGCATCTGCTTCAAGCGCCAGCGGCACGAGCTGGATAAAGTGGGGGTCTCCCCATAGAAAAAGTTAAAACGGAGGTATCAAATGGTTCACTCTGGTGACTTTTGGGATGAAAATCATATTGTTTTTTTCTTTATCGAAAAGGTCGATTTTTTAACAGCATGTTGCAAATTTTTAAAGATGCTGGTACTTCCTTCCCGTGAATTATGCAAATGCTGCATCCACGTGATACAGGGTTTCGAACTTTACGCGAACGAAATGTATCCGCAGGAACAGATGCCTGATTACGCCTCTATAGGCAGCTATAGGTTCATGAATACGTCATGGAGACCGCAGCCAATAAACCGAATTTGTCTTGGTACTGCATGCACACCAGTGTTGGCTGGTTATACAGGTAGCCAGCACTGGTGTGAAAACTTTTCCTAGACATCTCAAGAGGAGGTATTAGTAAAGCGCCGTTCGGAGTGGCTCGTAGCTATTGCCAACCTTAAAATAAACAGTTGACAGTAACATAGAATTAGCGCTTTATTCACCGTCTAAGATTAAACCAAATGTTATCTTAGACAGTGAACAAAGCGTTATTGTGCTGTCCTCGCCCCCCCCCCCCCCCTCCCGCACACTCCCATCAGGTAGCGAAATGATTTATATATGACTGATATCTCTCACGGTAACACCTGAAAATCCTCCAGAGTCCACTAATTCTAAAAAAATAGACCATGCCAAGCCTTTGACGGAGGCCTTTCTCATGTCATGTCCAAATTGTAGACTTTAAGCCCTGATTATATCATACGTCAACAGCTGGAACTTTCGTCACGTACTTGACGAGCCAAGTTCCAGAAGGCTCATAGGGATTAAATTTAAATTAACTTAAAACTGATCTTAATTTTTAAATGTTTAAACTTTTTCCTCATTGCAACAGAACATTTTGAAAAAACAAATTAAATTTAATGTTTTTGGAAACTATGTTGTCAATAAAACCTTGCAAATATGGATGTCACGAGAACGCCCAAGTTATGGACATCGTGATACTGTAATCCCTTTAATGCCCATGAAACATACTGCGAATGGTGCGTGGTTTATAAGTTTATAATTATACAATAATTGCATGAATGATGCGGGTGTCACCTTGTTGGGTTTATTCGACACAATAACAACATGCCATGGTTTATGCCTTAAGGCTCAGAAAATTTTAAACTCCTTGGAATGTGTTCAGATGTTCAAAACTGGTGGATATTTGCAGACTTAAAAATTAAAATTATTGAACACTTCGCTTTCCAAACTAAGTTAGAGCTCGAAACGACTTCCCGCAGAATGAAATTCTAGTTTCGATTTCGAATTAACGGGTGGGTAATTTCATGGCTTCTCCTAGCTTCTCGGTTATTTGATCTTTTACTGACTTACTCATAAGCTATTACAGGAGCGGCGGAACGAGTGTGGGGTGGGGGAGGGGGCTTGGGGCTGGATCGGGCGATGGATGGTCGTGGGTATGACGGGCCGATCATGGTTCGGCCTGCCGTTCGAAAATTTTAAATTCCAGGGTCCCAGAACCCCCATTTCCATGCATCTGAGCGGATATTTTGAGCTTTTTCAGATATATTTGAAAGATTTCACACTTTGAGAGCCGTTAAAAAACGTCTGTAAAGCATACATGTGAGGTTTATTTATCAGGTTTGGTCGACCAAAGCTGATAAATAGACCTCACCTGTATGCTTTACCAGACGTTAACAGCAATTATACTGTCTGTGGATTATCTTGTCTGAGGGTGGATTTGGTACTTGTATGTCTGTAAGATTACGATCTATTTCAGTTAATCGATTTTTTAACAGACAGTATATATTTTAGCGTTTGCTGCCACTTACTACAAAAAATGATCCGAAATCCATCGGAACTGAACCAGTACGAGAGAAACATAGCTGGCGAAAATATGGGGGAGGCTCTGGATCCGCCCCTTGTTTAACCATTAATTGGTTGTGTTAAAATATATGCATACAAAAAACATGGCCCGGCAAAAAAGTGTGTGGGGGGGGGGGGGCGCTGAAGCCCCACCCCCGACCCCGGTTCCGCCGCCCCTGTATTAGCCTGTATTAAGCATGGTAAGTTATTGCTCTTACAACCTAACTACAATCACTCTGTCATAACACCCAAATTTAATTCGTTAAATTCTAGGCTGAATATAAAGTTAATACTTACCCTTGATTCGGGGGGGGGGGGGGGCGGTGGCTCAGTAGGTAGAGGTGCAGGTTGCAAGCCGAGAAGTCCTCGGTTCGAATCCCACCTGCGGCAACCGCATTGTGTCGTTGGGCAAGACACTTCACCCCCATTGCCCTTGTGGGGGCACGGTGACGTCGTGTGTTAAGGCGTACTGCACGTCGATGGTGCACTTGTCTTCAACCAATGCTAACCCTGCGTGTGTGGTGTTAGTATGTTGGGGAGCTGACAGTTGCTCGCCGTTGCTCGGTGGTTCTCTCCGGGTACTCCGGCTTCCTCCCCTCGTAAAATTGTCATGGTCATGATTATCCATTGTGCAAAAATATGTGACCTTAAACCCTAATAAATAAATAAATAAATAAATAAATAAATAAATAAATAAATAAATAAATAAATAAATAAATAAATAAATAAATATACCCTTGATTCAGTATTTATTTCTAGCAGAAGGCACTGAGCCACTAAACAAAATCCTTTGCGTAAACCAGCGGTTCAATTCTTTGAATGTTCCAGGACAGGTAATATACAGGCACCACGGTCCAAGTGGAAATTATGGAGTACGATGTGTGACAAATAATGCAAACGCGCCGGTTGGTATTAAAAACGAAAAAAACGAGCAAAATAGTTACCCTGTCGCAAATAAAACGGCGGAGTCGGTATTGTATTGTGTGTTACTTGTAAAATAACAGACATGCAGGAGAGTTCACATCGAGTCCTATTATATTAACCTTTACAGGGGGAAAAAACGTTGTGGGGGTGGGGGGGGGGGCACATGTGCCCATCCCCAGTTCCTATGCCCCTGAATATCCCATTTAGTAGCTTTCATATTCTTCGAAAAATAGTTGCCTTTTTCAATGGGTAAGAATGAGAAGACATGAGTTCCAGACCAAGTAGTGATGTTAATATTTAGAGGTTATTACATCATAATAGCTAGTTTCATTTCGGCAGAGATATCAGCCAGAGATAAATGCATATTAGCCTGAGACCGAAGGTCGAGGGCTGATGTGAAGACACCGAGGATCTCCGCCGATATGAAATTAACCAAGTAATAACTTAACCCTTTACCCAGCGTAACGGCCAAAACCGGCCAGCGCTATTCACAAAAATCGCCAATTAATTTTTATTATTTTTTCATTTTTTTGTCTCAGAAAAACATAGCTTATGACCCCTCTTTGAAACGAGCTCGTGGAGCTCGTTTCAATGAGGGGTCATAACCTATGTTTTTGGAACAAAAAATGAGTAAAAAAAATAGTTATTCAAGAATTTTGTTTACAAGTGTCGTCTGCTTGTCATGTTAAGTAAAAGGTTAATTCTTTATTTATTAAACCGAAACAAATAATTACAAAAATGTTCTCAGATCTGTTACAATTTGTTTTTTGACAGTGTTATTGTTTCTTGTTCTTTTCACAAAGTTCGAAGTTTCTTCTTCTCCGAGCTCAGTTCACTAGGGAAGCTCGGACGTTTGGATTGCTGAACTAGCTCTTCTCCCATTTCTCTCCGCCTACGACTTCGCGATGCATTTTCTGTGCTTCTTTCTTCTCTTCATCCACCTAACCATCTACCATCATTAACCCTTTACCCAACGCAGACGATATCAAAATTTATTATTTTAAATATCATTTTTTCAAATTTTTCAAAAAATTTCAATAAAACCATATCATGTGACCCCTCGCTGGAACGAGCTCGACGAGCTCGTTCCAACGAGGGGTCACATGATATGGATTTGTTGAAATTTTTTGATAAATAATATTTTTTCAACTACTGAATTTGCATATTACGCGGGGAGATGCGGCCGATTCGTTGGGTAAAGGGTTAATTCCTCACCATAGGTCCACAAAACTCTGCTTCAAACCACTCCATCATGCCGAGTAACGCCAATTGTCCTGATTGCGTTTGAAGAATAACTGTGAACATTCCGATGTAAAGAATTTGGTTGCGCCTAGTAGCGCATCAAGGGGAACAGCTCTAGCGTGGTTCATATCGGTAGAGATCGACGCCATATCGGCCGGGTTTTGAAACCATATCATCTGAGTTTGATAACGGGAAATTCCGGGAAAGAAAAACATAATCATATCTTACAAATAAAAGCTGTGGATCGTGTTCGTCATTCCTTATAAAATAAGATAAAAAAAGAAACCAAACACCCTAGGGTTTAATCCCGGGAACGGCAATTCCCGGGTTCCCGGATTCCTGGATTCCCGGATTCCCGGTTCCGAAAGCTGGTCACGATACCTGGTAAATCTATAGCACGGAACCGGGAATCACGCATTCCTCTGTGTGTGTGTTGAACTCAGGTTTATTAAAGTGAAAAACCGCCCAACGTAACTTTGCAAGATTTCATCATCCCTTCCTTAATCCACGCCTGAATCTTTTACAATCCTTCTTCCTGAAGAACCTTTCTCACCAAATCACTGTAGCTCTCACTCAGTTCCGGAGGACTCCTCTCTTCAACAGCAAGGTCTTATCTCGCTTCAAAGTTCAAACTCGTCTTCATTTTTAGCTCAACTTTGGCGAAGCCAAATTTCAGCTTTTGCCATGGCTCATCGTCCGTCTGTCCGTACGTCGACAATTGGATACGGCTCGGGCTAGAGGCCGTATTTATGAACCGATCTTTACGAAACTTCTTGGGTACCTTTGTTATGACCATGGGACGAGAATGAGTGTTTTTGGATGCGGTCCGAAATTCAAGATGGCTGCCAGCCGCCATTTTGTACCGGCGATGCAGAAATCTGTTTTTTTGTACAGAACTTCCATATGAAAGCTCTGATTTGAATAATTGTTTGTATGAATGTTTAGTACCATGGGATACATCACATATAATACGGTTTTTTTTCTCGTACGTAAATTATGCAAATTAGACTAATTTTGATGTATTTAGTGTTACTTTCAGCACTGTCAGTGCAAATGCCAATACGGCTCGGACTAGAGGCCGCATTTATGAACCGATCTTTACGAAACTTCTTGGGTACCTTTGGTGTCACCGTGGGATGAGAACGAGTGTTTTTGGGTGCGGTCCGAAATTCAAGATGGCCGATGGCAGCCATTTTGTACAAAATT
This sequence comes from Pictodentalium vernedei, assembly GCA_031216915.1. Classification (NCBI taxonomy): domain Eukaryota; kingdom Metazoa; phylum Mollusca; class Scaphopoda; order Dentaliida; family Dentaliidae; genus Pictodentalium; species Pictodentalium vernedei. The sequence goes on from CM062296.1 coordinate 167,242,858, forward strand.
AGGTGCAATCAGATTTTTGCGCAGAACTTCCATATGAAAGCGCTGATTTGAATAATTTTTTGTGTGAATGTTTAGTACCATAGGATACATCACATATAATACGGGTTTTTTTCTCGTGCAGAAATTATGCAAATTAGATGAACTTTGATTTTTTCAGTGCTACGTACACACAGTAAGTACACATGTCAATACGGCTCCGGCTAGAGGCTGTATTTATCAACCGATCTTTACAAAACTTCTTGGGTACCTTTGTTATCACCTTGGGACAAGAACGAGTGTTTCTGAGTGCGGTCCAATATTCTAGATGGCTGCCAGTGGCCATTTTGTACCGAAATTAGGTCTAATCAGTTTTTTGTACACAACTTCTATACGGCTCAGGCTAGAGGTCGTATTTATGAACCGATCTTTACAAAACTTCTTGCGTATCATTGCTATCACCGTGGGATGAGAACGAGTGTTTTGGGGTGTGGTCCGAAATTCAAGATGGCCACCAACAGCCATTTTGTACCAAAATTACTGCAATCAGTCTTTTGTACAGAACTTCTGTAAGAAAGTTCTGATTTGAATAAATTTCTGTACGAATATTAAGTAACATGGAATACATCACGTATAGTACAGGGTTTTTTTCTCGTGCAGAAAGTATGCAAATTAGATGAATTTTGATTTATTTACACGCTAAAAACTAAAGTGTTAAAAACTACACTTGAAGTGTTGTATTTAACACTTACTAAATGCTGAACTAGCACTTTGTTCAAGTGTAGATATCCCAGAACTTGACAGGTGTTACATTAATACCACTTGACAAGTGAAATGTCGAGACACTTAAAAGGAAACAACGCAGATGACGCGGACCAGGCTCGAATTCTAGAGCCTGATCCGCGTCATATGCGTTGTGTCCTTTTAATTATGTACCCACCAAGCGCAAATCAAATTATGGACGATTCTGGAAGAACCACCAATGCTAGACACATGGGAAGTGCCATCCATTCAAGTTTCAGATGTCTGACGATTGTAATGTCTAAGTGCTTAAAGCATTGCACTGTGAGTGATAAAATCAAACCCTAAGAGTCAGAATGGGTTTAACACCTTGAAAGTGTCAGTTTTAACACTTTAGTTTTTTGTGTGTAGTGCTACTTATACACTGTAAGTGCACATGTCAATATGGCTCGGGTTAGAGGCTGTATTTATCAATCGATCTTCACGAAACTTCTTGGGTACCTTTGTTACCACCTTGGGACGAGAACGAGTGTTTCTGAGTGCTGTCCAAAATTCAAGATGGCTGCCAGTGGCCATTTTGTACCGAAATTAGGTCCAATCAGTTTTTTGTCACAACTTCTATACAGCTCGTATTTATGAACTGATCTTCACGAAACTTCTTGGGTACCTTTGTTTTCACCTTGGGACAGGAATAAGTGTGTTTTGGGGTGCCTTTGTTATCACTGTACTATGAGAACAAGTATTTTGGGGTTTAGTCAGACCCACTCTGGGACTCAAAGATTTTTTTGTAGTTTAGCATCTGACTGTCATCCACCTTTACAGTACTTTACCTATACATTTGTTACAGGCTACGGCCAGTATTTATGTACAGACTGTCACATACTATACATGTACATGTCTTGACAAGTTGAGCTACAGTGTCATTGACACTTTCATTCAGAATTACTGGTGTCACTCATCATTCACTACCTCCTTCAACACAACTCCTTCTTCACTGCCGTCACCAATCTCCTCTGCTTCAGTTTGAAGCAGAGGAGAGTGGTGGCGGAAGTGGACAGGGAGTTGAAGCCCGAGGAGGTAATAAAACTATCAATTCTGAAAATGAAGACGAGTTCGAAGGGGGCTTGGGTTTTCACACTTGTCCTAGGAAAAGAACTTTTCCGTAAGGAGATGACGCATTGCCAATAAAATATGTTCATTTTCACGAACGTAAGTGCGTCTTGTTGCTCTCTTAAATTTACTTTATATTATCCGGGACATTTCCCGGTTCCCGGTTCTTAGTGTAATTTCATTCCCGTTCACTATAACTATCTAGAAAACCCTGAAAACAATTAAACCCCAGGACACACACACATTTGATTACTTTCCACCACCTCTGTTCTACTCTATGATTGAAGTGAACAAGGAGAAAACAAATAAAAGACATAATATTACTATCTACTCTCTTTTGTCTGGACCATTTATCTTTAACATTTTATTTTCGATTATTTTTCGGATGGAGAACGAAGTGTTGTGTTATTTTGTCACAGGAGAAGAATAATGTTTAAGGGAGAATAAAAAAATAAAAAGACACGTGTGGATTAAACTTCTAACCTACACATGTCCCCTACACTGCAAAAAATATAGGTTCTCTTTAGAACCAAAACTGGTTCTAATCTTGCCCCTGAGATGGAACCAGTTCTGTTTAAACAGTATTTATTTCAAATCAGATAAATTTACCAAGATTAGCATTCAATTTTAACAGACTATAACATGAACTGAAGTAGATTCAGCAGTAAACTCGGAGCTTATTCAACGCAGTCGCCGAACATTTTGAAACAAAGGAGATATGAACAGTTGGCATACCGAACCAGTTTTGGTTCTGTATAGAACCAAAACTGGTTCGATATGCCAACTGTTCATATCTCCTTTGCTTAATAATGATTTGAGACAACCTCGTATAAGCTCTGAACTTACGGCTGAAACCCCCTCAATTTATGTTTAATTCTGTTAATATTTAATGTTAATCTTTATAAATTTGTTTGATTTGAAATAAATACTGGTTAAACAGAACTGGTTCAATCTCAGGGACAAGATTAGAACCAGTTTTGGTTCTAAAGAGAATCTATATTTTTTGCAGTGTAAATTCATCCGCACTGGAGACAAACCTACCAACTTTAAATTCTTTTGTTCTATCATAAAAAGAACAGTTCATCGCAGTGATGCTGCCATCAACTTTGGGCTTTTCCAACATTGCATCCTATTGCGTCATCTTCGCGGCGTCTCTGTGGCCAATCAATTTTTGAAATAGCCACCAAACGTATATAAAGGTAAATCAGAAAAACGTACTTGAATAAATCCCCAAGATTTTTTGTTTTTCGGGTTTTTCATGAATTTCATCATGTACCATTCATTTCTATCCCGCAAAAATATCATCCGTTTTAGTGCACCTTACATTCCTTGTACTAGGGCAGAACTCAACGAGGATGGAGTAAGGGGGAGGGGCTGGATCCAATGATACGAGGCGGAGTTTTTCTTGTATTTCACGCGCGTCCTTGTCAGGGGCAGCGGAACGATTTTCAAAGTGTGTGTGTGGGGGGGGGGGGGGGGGCGGCTGGATCGGGCGATGGATGGTCGTCGGTATGACGGAAATATGAAAATTTTAAATTCCAGGGTCCCAAGACTCCCATTTCCATGCATCTGAGCGGATATTTTGAGATTTTTCAGAATATGTATTGCAAAGATTTCACACTTTGAGAGTCGTTAAAAAACGTCGGTAAAGCATACAGGTGAGGTCTATTTATCAGCTTTGGTCGGACGACCGGGCGTTAACAGCAATTATACAATCTGTGGATTATCTTGTCTGGGGTGGATTTGGTACTTGTATGTTTGTAAGATTACGATCTATTTCAGTTAACCGATTTTTTAACAGACTGTATACATTTTAACGTTTGCTGCCACTTACTGCAAAAAATGATCCGAAATCCATCGAAACTGAACCAGTACGAGAGAAACATAGCTGACGAAAATATGGGGGAGGCTCTGGATCCGCCCCTTGTTTCACCAGTCATTGGTTGTGCTAAAATGTATGCATAAAAACATGCCCCTCCCCCTCCTCCTTCCCCAGCCCCCCCTCCCCTTCGCCGGTTCCGGCGCTCCTGCTAGGTGCGCGTGAAGTACAGGGAAAACACCATCAAGTATTGTTGATTTTTGTCCAGCACACTCTACCCGAGTTGGGTTCTATATTTATATCACGATTAAACTTGAATTAAGTGAATTAATTAAGCTACATACCTTTAAAGAAAAATATCACCTTCGACGACCTGAAAACTTTCTTACTGGACACTGTTTTGTGTTGAAGAATTTCGTTCACGTCATAACATCACCCAGACGCGTAACGTCCAATCAGATGAGTTCTTACGCGTAATACAGATCCCACGCGTGGTGTATCCTGCACATGTTTGCGTTGTATCGCGTCACCTTGTATACGCACAGCAATTGTGGTATAATTATTCCTGCACCAACTGTCCCTGTGCCAAATTTACAATCTGTACATTCTTTCTTCTGAGAGAGAGAGGGAAGAGAGAGAAGGAGAGAGAGAGAGGGGGAGGGAGGGGAGAGAGGGAGGGAGGGGGAGAGGAGAGATTGTTATTATTATTATTTACTGGGGTTTAACGACACTTTCGGCGGCCAGGATAACCTCGTGTCGGACAGTTTTACAGGTGGAGGAAGTCGGAGTACCCGGAGACAGCCACCGAACAACGGCGAGCACCTGTGAGACTCCCCAACGTATTAACTCTTAACCTGCTGAGTATTTTCATGATATTTTTCATCAAATCTGGTCATGGCTGCTGTAAAGCAGCCATGACTAGATTTGTTGAAAAATTAATCTAAATGTAACAGAAGAAATCATTGTTGAAAAATTCCATTCAATTTGCAGGGTGAAAATATGATTACATGTGCCCAAATTATATTTATATCAGTGAAAAGAGAATCCCTGTGCTGGGCAGGAATATCTGCCAGCAGCATGCAAAGAGGTAACTCCACACAAGCAGGGTTAGAATTGGTTGAAGATAAGTGCACCATCGACGTGCAGTACGCCTTAGTACACAGTGCCTCCGGGAGTTAACTCCACACAAGCAGGGTTAGAATTGGTTGAAGATAAGTGCACCATCGACGTGCAGTACGCCTTAGTACACAGTGCCTCCGTGTCCCTACCTGGACAATCGGGAATGAGTGACTTGCCCAACGACACAACGCAGTTGCCCCTGGTGGGAATCGAACCATAGACCTTTCGGTTTGAAGTTCAATGTCGTAGCCACTGAGCCACCGTGCTCCACTGAGAGAGAGAGAGAGAGAGAGAGAGAGAGAGAGAGAGAGAGAGAGAGAGAGAGTTGATTATTGAATGCTAAAGAAAACAAGCGGCTATAAAAGTAAAAAATACATCAAATTGTTTCCATAAAATGCGTCTTAATTTATACATCTGCAGTTGCAGGGGTAATTTTGACGACTGCCTTTTAATTGGTTCTTTGATCTCACATAAATAGGGCCCCACCACACGCGATTTGTCCTTGTGCGAAGATAAAAGAGTATCGGAATTCAAGAAGCCCAAATTATATATTTTCATGGTAGCTGAGTTAATGGGTATAATTACACACGAATGGGTGTGTCTTATGTTGGCGACAAGGATAACTTGCAGGTAACAGCTGGCTGCAATTCTTCTGTCGTATTGTGTTTGATTTTTACGCACATTTAATAGATGTTCCACGAGTCACTGTTTACCCGAACTCTGATAGCCATCCCTTCTCAATTGAATGTACTAAGTCCACCTCAAAACAGAAATATTATATTTTGTATTATTACAGTTTCTCGTTGAATTGGGCACAATAAAGTAACGGTTATGTTTTATCTCTCCATCGCACATTATGATCAACACTAGACAAGTGTGTTTAACTGATCTTAAAGATGGGCGATATTGGAATTTTGAGTTCGGTATCAGTTTCGATATTTTTAGGAGGATATACCGCGATATCGGTTCGGTATTCGCTATCTGACTTGACTGAGATTTGCCGATAGTACCAAAGGGGAATTCACACCAGGAAAATACAGAATAAGTTGTTCTTGTATCATTCTACCACAGCGCCACAAAATGCCACTGCCAATGCAGTATTGGTATTCTTTTGCCAACATAAATCAGAGCTACAGTAATTTTGTGACTTTTTCCAAACACACTACAACCTTTAAAGGCCTATTTCAGGCTTTTGTGATCTCAAAGCATGTGCTTTTGACATGCCATCATCAGGGGGTCCAGCTGACAACAGGCTTATCACCTGGGCAGTGATTTCTAGCCAAGACTTGAAAAGAAAATCGCTTCTAAGCAACTGGACGAATCCACGACAAAATGCCAATGGACAAAATGCCAATCGGACAAAATCCCAATGGACAAAATGCCTCTGGATAAAATGACAATCAGACAAAATGCCAATCAGACAAAATGCCAATCGAATCTAATACTGAAGTACAAATAAGAGAAATATAAAGTGAATTAAAAGTTACATTTTCCAAGGATAATAGCACTAGCTGTACAACATTTTTCACCATTTTCCCCAACAATTAACATAACCTTACATAATATTACACGTACACAACATACAAGAAAGAAGAAGAAGTGACAGTTTCGTTGGCTCACCTTTCCGCCCTACTATACTGAAAAAATGGTGGTGGTGGGGGGGGGGGGGGGGGGGGGGGTCTAGAATAAATAAATAAAAAATATTGCTGAAAAACAGAGAGAAATACTAACTTGAGAAAATAAAAAAGCCCATCCAACTGAAGTGAGAAATTTTGAGGAGTAGCAGGATCTGACCCATCATCCCAAAGGGTGGTATACAGCCGATGGAATTGGGACAGCTATGTGTATGGTCCATAGCTTCGGAATGATTTCAGCGTTACTAAATATAAAAGCGTTACTAAATAAATAGAAATAAGTCGAAACAGCCAGAGTCGGACTCCGCCAAGTAGCCTGATGCGCAGCAGCCTGTTCTATTCTTGGGCTTCCCAGCTACACCCCCATATATCCCATCCCTGATCTGTCCACCGTCCCAAGTTATTTATTGTAGCAAAAAGAAAAAAAATAACAGTTGAAGGAAAGACTCGTTGATTGTCATTTTGTCAATGATATCATGGTTATAATATTGCAATAGAAAAGAAAGAAACTACAAAAAAAACAAAAACATCCATTGGCATTTTGTCCATTTTATACTTTGTCCATTGGCATTTTGTCTGATTGGCATTTGTCCATTGGCATTTTGTCCGTTGGCATTTTGTCCGCACACCCAACTGGACATGTACAAGTTGCAGTCTGGGGGAATTCATGACAATTGCTCGGGCCTTAGGGGTTAACAACATTGAAGAGAAAATTAGTCACTTCTTTCAAGAAAATGAACACTTCAACTGCTAGCAAGCCTCAACAATAGTGAATGTAGGAAAAAATGAAAATACAGATGGTTTCGGTATTGAATGATTGGTTCGGTTCGTTTTTTTTTCGGTATCCACATGTTATCGATATCGGTTCGGGTTTTTGTTTTGGTATACTGCCCATCTCTATTTTGTTCCAACATTATTTTTTTATCTTTTTTCTTCGAGAAACTGAGTTTGCCTATCACGCATATATAGACCTTATAAACACACACCACTTCAGACGTGATCTACATTACGATAAATTTGGTGCAGCAGCAGCAGTGTTATCATAAATCTTTTCTGGTGGAGGTTCAAGATTCGTGGCTCGCAGCAAAGCTTCTCTAATCGCAAGGGTGCCGGAGACGGCCCCACCTTTTTCGCCGAGTATGTTCCTCAGAAATGATCTGTATAGTCTCTTTCGCTAATTAACAACACTGTCTGTCTTATTTTGGGTAATCCTTGTAACAAAGTAACAAATTATGGCAAACATGAATTATTTTTCAGCGTTGTATGATCTCGTTTGACTTGCTTAATCGTCAGATACCCAAGTTTGTTTATCGGGCTCTCGGGTACGTTTTCGGTCTAGATTTTGAAACTTACTGCACACGAGGACTCAGTGTTTCTGCGTTAAAATGAAATGCAAGGAAATTGAGTGTTTTGGGTCTAATTTATCAAAATTTGCAATTTGTCAAAATTTGCTTCCTGCGCGGCGAACCATGGTCGTCCCGTGGGAGCTTGGACTCTCAAAACCGGCATTTTTTTAGAACTCCTCCATCACCGCCCCCCCCCCACTCCCTCCCCTCCCCCACCCACCCCACTTCGAATTTGGCTCCGGCGTCCCTGGATCGCTGTCGGATTTTTTAGAGTCTCCTCTAAATATATCAACTTTGTTTCTTTTTGCAACGTAACTCTCAAATCCGACCAGCAGCAGCGTAGCCGGGAGACGAGGGCCCTCACGTTTCCTGATATCTCAATATGCCTTCCAGTACAGCCGCCTTGGATTGGTCGTAATCCACGCGTGGCCAGTGATGTTCAAGCATGCGTTTACCAAGTAATAACAATCATCATCAGCATCCGGTGCTTAATTAATTAAATTTTTGATGATTATTCCGATAATTAGAGTTTGTTATCTAATATTATTGCGCCTGTGGAAATATTGCTCACTCGTGGAAAATGACCATTCCACGGCGGCAGTACTGTAAATCCTTAAAACTGGTTCATGTACTCTTACCTTAATATTTCTTGGGTCATTTTTCTATCATTATGCCTTAACTTTCTTAGTATTTACGCCTTAAGAAATCCCCATGGTGCTGAAATTGTAATAACTGTTATTTTTTTCCAGGGAAAGGCTCTGGTCCTTCACTTTATATTCATCACTTGGTGAAATGAAGTGAAGTGGGAGAAAATGTTTCCTGCTTTCTTTTCAGAACCATACCGCCCCCCCCCCCCCCCCACCACCCACCACCAACTTTATTCAGTCCGTTTAAGCTCCTGTCGACCAGTGCTATTAACAAAAAAAAACGGCATTCAATTTTTTTTTCACCATTCGCCTCCAGCTTGTCCCCTCCCCCCACTCACACACATTGGATCGAGTTCGTAGAACAGGTTCCAATGAGAGTGTCATAAACAGGATTCTTGAGAAAGGTGGTAAAAGGAAAAAAAAACAATAGTTATTCAAGAAAACATGTGTCATTTTTATAACAAGTATTTACAGTCAGGAATAAAATGTTTCATTTAAAAAAATAATGGATGAATTACAGTGTTTTAATTTATAATCAATGCAAAAAATTAAAATTCAGTTGCTTTGGCTGTCGGTATCATCGCACGATGCGTACCTTTCTCCTGCTGAAGATTCTTTCCAAACGCTCCTTATTTCTATTTCATGGTGTGTCAGTGGTAATTTATGTGAGTAGTTGTCTTGATTTCTACAACGATACACTGCAATTTTCAAAAGGTATTTCCTAAAAACATCTCCAACACGTTCTTCACAATCATTCGTGGACTGTCAAGTTCCTCATTGTTGTAGGTCCTGACCATGGGCAGCCAGTGGCGTCGCAAAGATGACCGATTTGTCGGGGGGGGGGGGGGGGGGGGGCTGATTTGTCCGGACTGTGACGGTTTAAGTCCCGACTGACTAATATACCAACTAAATCATAAAGGCATGCCTTCATCGAAGGCAAGTAGAAGGACATGATCCACTCGTCCCTCTCATGTGACGTTATACCGCATTGTATTATGGGCATCACGTGGTTGTCATGATAACCCATGGGTGCGGCCATGTTGTGACTCATTGCCATGGCGATGGGTGATATGAGTGTGCATGCGCAGCTGGTGTTGTTAGGATAACGCATTTTTCCGCCGTCCATTTTGTATGAAGGAGGCTGCCATTTTGGTTTTCTTGGTGGCGCATGGTTGCTGTGTGATCTAATGGCCTACAATAGGACCCAAATGCCTCCGAAAGGTGCGTCCGATTGAATAGCAGTGTATCTAATTATCCCAATCCTCGTTTACTTCGAAGCATTACCCAAATGTACCCGACAAGTGCTCAAAACTATCGGATCGGGCTCGGAAAACCCCAGAAGCCTCCTTTCAGTTCAATAGTAGGCGCGGTTGATTGAATGAGAGTATGAAGAATTACCGCAAATGACCCGACAACTACACAAATTACCCTAATGACCCCAACAGGTGCCCAAAACTACCGAAATGGACTTTATTTGGCTCGGAATTTTTTTACGTATGACCCCCCCCCCCCCCACCCCCACACCCACACCTCCTTTCCCCCTTACTCCAATAGTAGTAATGTTAAAGAGAATATGTTTTTCAGTTTTATGAAGGCTTAAATTTTGTTATTTTGGGGTCAAAATCCTCGTTTCTCCAACCTCGTCCTACTTCCCTAGAGTACTGTTACTTATTTTTATAGTATTTTAGTATTTTCGATTGTTCACTTCCTCCACAAATTATTCCGTCTACCTTCTTCTGTGTGTTACTAATTTGGATTAAACAACCAATCAGATCACTTCTCCGGGGTTACATAACCAATCAAATCGATCTATTCGCTCATCATCTTCTTCGCTCCAACGATTGTGACTTTTGTTTACGTATGTGCTTGTACATTAGGTGCGAATAGCACATGAGCACATGCAAACTCTGCTGATATGTGCCTGTGTGCACGTGCACAATGTGCGCACATCACATGCGGCACAGGGGCACATTCAGGTATTTGGGAACCAGTTATGATCACTGTTTGGAGACTAGTGGTGACCAATTTTGAGGGACTAATGGGGACAATTTTGGGGGAACAGTATCAGAAATATCGTTGTTGTCTAACCACCGCCTTAACCCAGTGCCGAAGCTTCTGCTACCAGCACTTTACCAAGCACAGGCCCCACAAAGCTTCGGGCCCCGGCGTTACTACCCCAGGCTCCCACCCTCTCCCTGGCCCTAGCTAAGAGGTTAAATTACACATGTGATAAAAAAAATCGTCACGATTTGATATCAAATTTCTGAACCTCGTTCACTGAAATCGATCTGAGCCTCGATAAACCTCGGTTAAACCTCGGCTCAGATCAGTTTTAGTGAACGAGATTCCGAAATTTCATATGATATCGCTCCTCATTAGAGATCCTCTCGTTCTGCATGGTGGGGACATTTGTTAAATATGTTGTCAAAATATAAACTTTTCTCGACTTTAACTCTTTTGGCGCGACAGGCGACTAAAGTATACAGACGGCAGACTGCGGAAAGGTACTGCAGTGGTCATTTTAGCCAACTGTGAGTGTCCATTTCGAAGTGATTTTAACCCTTTACCCAACGCAGACGATATCAAAATTTATTATTTTAAATACCATTTTTTCAAAGTTTTCAAAAAAAATTCAACAAAACCATACATATCATGTGACCCCTCGTTGGAACGAGCTCGACGAGCTCGTTCCAACGAGGGGTCACATGATTGGGTTTTGTTGAAATTTTTTGAAAAATAATATTTTTTTCAACTGCTGAAGTTGCATATTATGACCGATTCGTTGGGTAAAGGGTTGAACAAACATACTTATTCCTATTTTTCATGCACCATTTTTATCCTATCAATGAACAACGATGTCGTCCCTTGAGAGTATAAAGGTGCCATTTAAATATATACAGGAAATCATTTGAAAGACTGTCAATGAGATCATTAGAACATCTTTTAAAACTAGACTTTATGATTCTGGAGAATCATGGCTTTTCCCGATGAGATTCCATGATTCTTCATGACCCCACAGTGTCTGATGAATTGTTTTTAACTGTCTCACTGAAGTTCCTTCATTGATGTTATGAGAAATGTGAATATAGTAGTCTCAAATGACTTGGCTCGATCCTAATTAACACCATAATTATGGAAACACTGGAATTACCAGCGCGACTGAAGAGAACAATAGCAGCTCTGGGCATCTCTTGCCCTGTCACCTGGACTGTCCGGGAGACAGGCAAGAGAGTCCATCTGAACTTGGAGTTCGTCATTGAAGAGCACAACACCGCCACACCTTCTTCGGGGAGAGGTAGCACCTTTTGTGAGAGGAACCCCTCTCACACTGGTCCTCACCCGAAGAAGCGTGGACCTGGCCCTGAAAAGAAGAAGAGCAAGAAGAAGAAGAGTCTGTCCACCAAGCGCCGGGATTCCAGGCGCCTGGAGGCCTTCCGGAATAGGAAGAAAGAGGTGAGCGAGAGGATGGAGGTCCTGGAGGCAGCTGCCAGTTCCCGTCCTAGTCCCACTAGTACACCCAACCAACTGCCAGCTCCTGAGCCGGTACTGTTGGATGAGGAACGTCTGGTGGAGACTGAGGAGGAACCGGAGGTTGCCTTTTCACCACCTTCCACCACTCACTCCTCACTTCCTTCTCTACCGGACAGCCCGGGTGTGTCAATCTCAACAACACAGCCACCTAAGTCTGCAGTCACCGCCGAAGAATTAAGGAGAATAATATAGATGGGAAGGCGAGCAGTTGAGATGGGAAACCGAATCGCCTCCGAAACCCACGAGTTCAGGGAACAATCCAAGGCAGATCTCAAAAAGAAATTAGACGCAATCCATTCACCAAACTCAACACTAAACTCAACATCGTCGACTTCCACATCACAATCTCAACCAACTCCAAAGAAAAAGAGCCGGAAGAAGCCTAGATGGGGTTAAGCCACCTCCCTCCTTCCTTTTCCTCCTCCACCGCGCCTTGACGTCCTACAACAACAACAAACAGCTAACGAGGGTCGAAAGGGGCTTGTCCTCCAAATCGTCCCTGCGCGCCTTCGGCGCGTCAAACCATTTCGTTCGTCTCAAATGACTCAGTTGATAAGAAAATTGTTTAGGTAAAAAACATCATTAACGGTGGAGTGGGCTAATATCAATATCGTCGTCCGACAAGTTAATGACCCACAAAAGGAGTTATGTTTGTTTCACACATACCCACTGAGTGCTGTGTCTATTTGAAAATGGTCCATTTTATCTCAAATGCATCCAAAATATTGATGTCTGGCAGCTTGTAGAGGGTTAACAAGTACTAACAGGAATATTTTTCCATGCAACTTGTAATGTCACACTAAGAACTGCAAATGGCCATTTTTTCTTTAAAATCTTCCAAGATGTTTTCAGAGAAATCCCTGCGCATATGCTCTTTTCCAATTCAACGTGACGAAATGCGACATTCATGTCGCTCTTCATGGAAAGTGATGCCACAACTATTCATGAACAAGGAGTGAAAATTTCATGGAAATCTGCCTAGAATTGGTTGAGATATGGTGTTTTGGAGAGAGGAGGTAATTGTTTGAATTTGGTCCTTCCTTTTCAAGCCAGTTCGAAAAAAGACGTCGGGAATGGGCGCAGAATCCTTCAGTGCCTCCTCGCTGGAGTAAGTCCACTTAAATGTTACAATTGTGTGTGACTGGTGGAGAGTTGACTGTAAATGGAAGTTGCTTCTTTAAGACAGCCACCAGGGACCCTAACACAACCTTTAAACCTACGAGAATCTCAGAAGTTTAAAGTCAAGAGAAATTGGTGGTGATTGGGTTTCTGGCAGGCAGGAAAAGATTGACGAAGATTTGCATATTGGACATTAAAATAGCACTTCAGACATACACGAACGGTGTTCAGACCGCTGGAGGCAGCGACTTGAAATTTTCAGAACTTGTTCTACGAACCCTAGCCGACATTTTGGGATCTGTTTGGAGTGTCCGGACCGCGTGGAAAACATCACGCATCGCTTGGAATGTGAGAGTACTATTCGTCCCGACTCTATCAGTTTCGAATGGACACCGGCAGTGTTGTAGACGACTGTAGAGCTGCGATTGAGCATAACGTCCCAGGTTTCGGTGCCACATTGCCTAACCAGCCCCAAAAGAGCGGCGGGGGAGGGGTATCCTGACACTATCTTTAAACCTTAGATAATCCTCAGAAGTTGAAGTGAAAAGAAATCGGCGGTGAGTAGGTTTTTTGGCGGGTAACGATTAACGAAAATTTGCCAATTAGACATTAAAATTGCACTTCTCACAAACATGAAGCGTGTCCAGATCGCTGAAGGCAGCGACATCTAATTTTCAGAACTTGTTCTGCGCACCCTGGCCGACATTTTGGCATCTGTTGCGAGTGTCGAGGCCACGTGAAGAACACCACGCATCGCGTGGAAAGTGAGAGTACTATTCGTCCCGACTCTATCAGTTTGGAATGGACTTGAGGACTGTTGTAAACTACTGTAGAGCAGCGATTGAGCATGAAGTCGGAGTATTTTGTGCCAAATTGCCTAACCGGCTCCAAGGTATGATTTTTCGTCTGTACATCGCCCAGATCGACTGTAGTTTATACCGTTACTATACGTTGAAGTAGCCTTTTGTCATTTTCGCCACTTTCGCCCCAGATTTGAGAGTACCTTCCTTCAACCCCATTTTATAGCAAAATCTAGCCATGCTCCCAACAACGCCCTCTCCCCGTCGACCCGGGTGCTTCTAAAAATAGAAAGGTCAATGAGTAGGGGCCCGTTAGCAAACAAACGGGTGCACGGCAGGTGTACTTGGTGAAAAAACAGTTGTGTGAACATCCCCAGAAGTGAAAACCTATGCTCAGTGGCTGTAATCAAGATGTTAATTTAGACTCCCATTACGGCCAAGATACTACAGAATGCAAATAGGTGGGTGGCGGGCATCATCACTGGATCTAATGTTGTATTTCATGTTTTCTTTATATTCTATTTATTTTTTTGATCTCTCTCTCTCTCTCTCTCTCTCTCTCTCTCTCTCTCTCTCTCTCTCTCTCAGTTTAATTTGTGTTTGTCTATAATGTTTATAATATTTAGATTTTGCTAGATTATGTTATTTATGGAATACGTTCTGCCATATTGTAAATTATTAGTCATAGTCACCGTACAGGAACGGAGGGGCTTCTAAGTGGTAAGCACTTGTCCTCCAATCCTGATTTGCATTGTCAAATGGCAAATAAAATATGTTTAATCTAATCTAACAGTAGGTGTGTGTGGGGGGGGGGGGGGTGGGGGGCATGTGTCCTACGTAAACAATCAGCAGGGGGCAGGTGTCCTAGGTAAAATAAACAGCATGGGGGGGGGGGGGGAGATGTTCCCGCTAATTAATTTTAATAGCAGGCAGTTGTTCATGGGGCAGGTGTCCTATCCCACTGGTACTTGGCCTTGATGGAAATAACATTTCAACAAGAAACAACGGGAAACTTATTTGCAATAAAGCTGCAAATATAAACTTGATTTTAGGACCATTCCATGGACATTTTAAAGCCTACTGCGATATCAGCGTTTCTTACTCTCGTACTTTCACTACACCGCAGTATTTTACCCGACTCGAGTTCTGACGTCATGCAAGTTTGACCGACATGCTTTCAATTTTGTTATTGACAACAACATATTCATAATTTCGTGCTTACTGATCCGAATTTTGAAAACGACACACGCAATCGCGAAAGCGTTTTCTGAAAAACACGATTCTGTAAAAGGTTTTAGTGAAATTTGATTATTTTTTTTATTTTCAATTTCGATGGCTCTTGTCGAAAAGGTGCTAATCACTGATCGTCCCAAACGAGATCAAAGACACGCCGTAGTTTAATAACAGACAGAGAATCTTCCTAGAATATACATGCGCAATCCTAAAATGCAATAAATCAAGTGTTTTTTCACGTTTTATGAGAGAAATATGTCCAATTGTATCATTGAATCATTTTTAGGTATATGTGGGTGAGAATTTTTTTTCGGACAAAATACAGGCTAAATAAAATATTTGCCATCATTTTCCGCAGACGTATTTTTGTCTTTGCTTCTTGGGGAAATTTCTTGCTGCTAAATACAACGAAGGTGTGTTATTTGATGTGGTCAGAACCGTCAGGTGGTCGGGTCCGAAACCGCACCTCGCAGAAGATTTAGTGGGGGGTGTCGATTTTACAAGTAATGTAGGCAGCGTACACAGCATGGGCTGTCTGTCTTTAATCCGACAAAACAGGGTTAAGGCTTGGTTTTTTGAATACCCTTATTTATTTATTTATTTATTTATTTATTTATTTATTTATTTATTGGTGTTTAAGGTCACGTACTTCTGCACAATGGCTAATCGTGACCGTGACAGTTTTAGAGGTGGAGGAAGCCGGAGTACCCGGAGAGAACCACCAAGCATCGACGAGCAACTGTCAGCTCCTCAACATTCTCACTCTGTTCAGGCTCCGCTCAGGCAGGGTTACAGAGGTTGAAGACATGTGTACCATCGACGTGCAGTATGCCTTAGTACACGGGGACATCGTGCCCCCATGTCGGCAACCGGGCCAAAGTGCCTTGCCCAAGGACACAACGTGAGTCGTCCCGGACGGGGATCGAACTCGGGACCTCTAGCATAGAAGTACAACAGTCTACCACTGAGCCACCACGCTCCCTTGAATACCCTTAATACTATCATACATTATTCCTCAGGAATTCTAAGTCTGATAAAAGAGGTCATGTTTATCTATTGCATACCCATTTTGCTGCCCGAAAACAGCCGATTTTATTAAAATTTTGACGTTTAGCAGCCTGTAGAGGGATTAACAAACGACTAGCGGAATATTCTATCTATGCAATTTGTAAGACCTGCCAATGTCAAATTGTTCTTGAAAATCCCCAACAAGCAGTTAGCGAAATCCACGGAAAATGTAAATTTTAAGCGTTTAAGGGGCATCTCTCCTTATCCAGTTCAAAATGGGTTAAGTTTCATTCTTTTAGATACCCTTACTACTTACAAACCTTAAACACCAATTAGATTCCATGATTTTTCTTGACCCCCACAGTGTCTGATGAATTGTTTTTAACTGTCTCACTAAAGTTCCTTCATTGATGTTATGAGAAAGGTGAGTAAAGTAGTCTCAAATGATTCGGTTTGGTTTTGATAAAAAAAATGTTTAGGTAAAACCCATCATTAATGGTAGAATGGGTTAATATCAATATCAATGTTTCCCTATCAGTTTTGCGTCCGGTAAAAGAAGTTACGTTTCTCTGTGGCATTTCCGTTTGATGTTCTTGGTGTCCAAAAACAGACTGTTTCCTCAATTTTTTTTACATTTAGCAGCCCATGAAGGGTTAACAAATGCCTACCAGAATAATTGATTCATGCAACTGGTCATATGACACCAAGACCTATCAACGGCCATTTTCTCTTGAAAACCCCCCAAAATGTTTGTAAAGAAATCCAGGGAAAACGATTTTTTAAGCTTTTGATGGGTATCCCTGTTAACGTCCCCAACAGAACAGAACCGTCAGGTGGTCGGGTCCGAAACCGCACCTCGCAGAAGATGTAGTGGGGGGCGTCGATTTTACAAGTAATGTAGGCAGCGTACACGGCATGGGCTGTCTGTCTTTAATCCGACAAAACAGGGTTAAGGCTTGGTTTTTTGAATACCCTTATTTATTTATTTATTTATTTATTTATTGGTGTTTAAAGTCACATACTTCTGCACAATGGCTAATCGTGACCGTGACAGTTTTAGAGGTGGAGGAAGCCGGAGTACCCGGAGAGAACCACCAAGCATCGACGAGCAACTGTCAGCTCCTCAACATTCTCACTCTGTTCAGGCTCCGCTCAGGCAGGGTTACAGAGGTTGAAGACATGTGCACCATCGACGTGCAGTATGCCTTAGTACACGGGGACATCGTGCCCCTATGTCGGCAACCGGACCAAAGTGCCTTGCCCAAGGACACAACGTGAGTCGTCCCGGACGGGGATCGAACTCGGGACCTCTAGCATAGAAGTACAACAGTCTACCACTGAGCCACCGCGCTCCCTTGAATACCCTCAATACTATCATACATTATCCCCCAGGAATTCTAAATCTGATAAAAGAGGTCATGTTTATCTATTGCATACCCATTTTGCTGCCCGAAAACAGCCGATTTTATTAAAATTTTGACGTTTAGCAGCCGCTAGAGGGATTAACAAACGACTAGCGGAATATTCTATCTATGCAATTTGTAAGACCTGCCAATGTCAAATTGTTCTTGAAAATCCCCAACAAGCAGTTAGCGAAATCCACGAAAATGTAAATTTTAAGCGTTTAAGGGGCATCTCTCCTTATCCAGTTCAAAATGGGTTAAGTTTCATTCTTTTAAATACCCTTACTACTTACAAACCTTAAACACCAATTAGATGCCATGATTTTTCTTGACCCCCACAGTGTCTGATGAATTGTTTTTAACTGTCTCACAAAAGTTCCTTCATTGATGTTATGAGAAAGGTGAGTATAGTAGTCTCAAATGATTCGGTTTGGTTTTGATAAAAAAATGTTTAGGTAAAACCCATCATTAATGGTAGAATGGGTTAATATCAATATCAATGTTTCCCTATCAGTTTTGCGTCCGGTAAAAGCCCATGAAGGGTTAACAAATGCCTTCCAGAATAATTGATCCATGCAACTGGTCATATGACACCAAGACCTATCAACGGCCATTTTCTCTTGAAAACCCCACAAAATGTTTGTAAAGAAATCCAGGGAAAACGATTTTTAAGCTTTTGATGGGTATCCCTGTTAACCTCCCCAACAGGGGTTAACGCTTGGCTTTTTGAATACCTTTATTACTTACAAAAATGGTCCTCTGTGAATTCCACTTCAAACAAAGGAGATTATGTTTATCTCTCATGTATACATTAGGTGCTGTGCGTGTCTGAAAACAGTCCCATGTTAACAACATTACGATGCTTGGCAGCTTGTAGATGGTTAATGTCACATAAACACCTACGAATAGTCAATTTGTCTTGAAACCCTACAAGTTACCGTTAGGGAAATTCACAGAAAATGGGAATTTAAAGCTTTCAAGGGATATCTCTCTTTAGCCTGCCCAAAATGGGTTAAGACGTCGACTTTTGAATACCCTTACTACTTACAAAAATGTTTCCATATAAATTGTACGCGCGATAAAAGAAGGAACTTTTCTTTGTGGTGTACCCTTTGGGTGCTGTTGGTGTGCAAAAACAGCCCATTTTATCGCAGTTTTGACCTTCAGCAGCCCGGGGAGGGTTAACTAATGGTGACCGGAATATTTTGTTGATGCGACTTGTAATGCCACACCAAGACCTGCAAATAGCCGATTTTTCTTGAAAACCTACAAGATGTTGTTAGAGAAATCCACAGAAAACGGGGATTTTAAGATTTTAATGGGTATCTCTCTTTAACCAGCCCCAAATGGGTTAAGACGTCAAATTTTGAATACCCTTACCACTTTCAAAAATATTTTCCGATCAATTTTGCGTCCGATAAATGAAGGCCCCTTTCTCTGTGGTATATCGTTTGGGTGCTGTTGGTGTCTAAAAACAGCCCATTTTATCACAATTTTTACGTTTAGCAGATCGGGGAGGGTTAACTAATGCTGACCGGAATATTTTATCCATGCAACTTGTAATGTCACACCAAGACCTGAGAGTGACCAATTTTTCTTGAAAATCTACAAGACTCGTTTAGAGAAATCCACAGAAAACATGAAGTTTTGAGCTTTTTTGGGGTATTGCTGTTTAACCAGCCCAAAACGGGTTAACACTTGGTTTTCTGAACACCCTTATTACTTACAAAAATGATCTTCGGTGAATTCCACTTCCAATAAAGGAAGTTATGTTTACCACTCGGGTATCGTTTGGGTGTTGTGGGGGTCTGAAACCGGCCCATTTCATCAAAATTTCGATGTTTGGCAGCCTGTGGAGGGTTACCATATGCATCGCCAAATATGTCGTGTGTATCAAAGGTTGTGTCATAGGTAGGTCTAGTAATGATGGATGTTTAAAAAAAATCCTAAAGACGTGTTTCGAGAAAGTGCCGATAAACCCCAATTTTGGCAGTTTTTTGCCAATTCTGGCGAAATAAGGGTTAAATCGAAAATTCCGCTTCGGTACATTTTTAGATTTTTTCCCACTCTATGCGTGTGCCAAATTGTGTGAAAATCGGTTCGAAAATGGCTTCTGAATCGTACGGACAAAAATGTGTGGAAAAAAAAAAAAAAAAAAAAAACCCAAAAAAAAAAAAAAAAAAAATAATAATCCGTAGAAAAACAATAGTCTTTTCCAGAGGGAAAAGCCTAATAATCCGTAGAAAAACAATAGTCTTTTCCAGAGGGAAAAGCCTAACTAGATTTTTCGATTTCAAGAAATCGAGAGATTCACCTATTCCGCTTGTCTTTTTAGGCAGCGACGAAATAAGATTGCATATAGAGCCGGTAGTTTTTTAGGCTATATTAAGGGCATAGTCGATAGAAAACTCCCTGCAGTGTCTAACAATTCTTTCGGCAATACTCTTTCACATTGGCGTGAATGCTGTATGCTTAATGTCCAAGTTAGGGCTAAATAGCAAACCCGTTGAACAGATCGCGTGTACTTAATAATAACAACATGTGCATGTGTGACACCATAGATTGTGGCGAAAGTTTTCGCAGCAGCCATCCCAAACATTCAGCGTTTGTACCTGAAGCTCGCCCGAACTCGGTCATATTATTAGAAAGTCCCGAAACCAAGCATGGGCCTCGAGGCAGCCGCCCCTCTCTCTCAACCCACACCACGAACGTGCACATACCCTCTCCTGACATTCAACATGATAGAATGGGAAATTGGTGGCGCTCCCTGTGTGAAAAGATGCGGTAACTATTTGTGAAGAATGAGTGAAAAAATTATGGAAATCGGCCAAGAATTGGCCGAGATATAGCGTTTTAATGAGTTGAGGTAATTGTTTGAATTTGGTCCCGTTCTAGCCGGTGCGACCTGACGCTGGGTATATGTCTGGGGTTGTGGCACTGCTCCTCCTCTGGGGTAGTTCCGCTTGAAATCGTGGATTCTCAGTTTCTGGTGGAGAGACGCTGGTGACTGAAAGATGCATTGTGTACACTGGCGCCAAATGGACCTCGCCAAGCTGGTAACAGTTAGATATTTGTCAGAAATGAAAAGTGGACAGTAATCGCGCATGGGTTAATGGCGAATAGGCGGTAATCTGGCTAATTTGACATTAAAATTGAACAGACAGCAGTGTCGCTCATACGCCCACTACGTCCAGACCACTGGAGGCAGCTACACGAAATTTTCAGAAGTTGTTCTACTCTTCCTGCCCGACAGGTTAGTATCTTTGTCGAGTGGCGTGACCGCGTGGGAACAATGTGGATCGCGTGGAAACCGAAGGGACGATTCGTCCCTCCTCTATTCCCAATGCAACGACGTTTCCATTCACTATTCACCTGTCACCCGTCGAGTTTGGCATTATTTCTGTCTATTTGACGAACTGTTCAGCTTTCAATATTCACACGTTCACGTGGGACTGAAAGTTTGTAGTTAAACTGCTTATTTCAGAGCGTACCGGCAGAAACTGACAACTCGACCCGGTGGCGAAAAAGCCGTCGTCTGGCTAATTTGACATTCAAACTGAACAGATACAATGTCGGATACACGCCAATTATGTCCCGACCATACAAGGCAGCAACTTCAGATTCTCAGAATGTTTTCTCCTGTCCCTGCCCGACAGTTTAGTATCTTTGTCAAGTGCCAAGACCGCGTGGAAACACCGTGGATCAGGTGGAAACCGAGGGGACGATTCGTCCCTACTTTCTTCTCAATTCAACGACTTTCCTATTCATTATTTACCTGTCACCGGCTGAGTTTGGCATTATATCTGTCTATTTGATGAACTTTTCAACCTAAACTATTTGCGGCCTCGTGTTTCACCACCGAAAGGCCACTGCACGGTTACCAATATATTCAGGGACTGATTTTGCGAAAAAAAAACAATTATTCCGACTGTACCCACATGGGAACTCCTAAATCTGTAAGGGTTACATTTTTAATAATAACGTATAAAACAGAAGTTGTCGTGCTACGCTTGCTGCATGCAGGCATAGAAAACATTCAGCGCTCGATGAATTAGGAATGGAGTAAATTGTCACTTAAACCAGCGAAATTCTGAAAAAAATGAGAGTTTTTTTTCGACGGCACCTACCTTTATGCATCCGAGACAGGGACTGCGTTAAACTTTACAGCAACCTTATAACAGAAAATATTCTTGGAATTGAACTGTGAATCCGAATTTCGAAAGCCTACAGAATGCAAATGTGTGGGTGGCGGGCATCATCACTGGATCTAATGTTGTATTTCATGTTTTCTTTATATTCTATTTATTTTTTTGATCTTTCTCTCTCTCTCTCTCTCTCTCTCTCTCTCTCAGTTTAATTTGTGTTTGTCTATAATGTTTATAATATTTTGATTTTGCTAGATTCTGTTATTTATGGAATACGTTCTGCCATATTGTAAATTATTAGTCACCGTACAGGAACGGAAGGGCTTCTAAGTGGTAAGCACTTGTCCTCCAATCCTGATTTGCATTGTCAAATGGCAAATAAAATATGTTTAATCTAATCTAACAGTAGGGCGGGGGGGGGGGGGCATGTGTCCTAGGTAAAAAAACAGCAGGGTGCAGGTGTTCTAGGTAAAATAAACAGCATGGGGGGGGGGGGGGGGGATGTCCCCGCTAATTAATTTTAATAGCAGGCAGTTGTTCATGGGGCAGGTGTCCTATCCCACTGGTACTTGGCCTTGATGGAAATAACATTTCAACAAGAAACAACGGGAAACTTATTTGCAATAAAGCTGCAAATACAAACTTGATTTTAGGACCATTCCATGGACATTTTAAAGCCTACTGCGATATCAGCGTTTCTTACTCTAGTCCTTTCACCACACCGCAGTATTTTACCCGAGTCGAGTTCTGACGTCATGCAAGTTTGACGGACATGCTTTCAATTATGTTATTGACAGCAACATATTTATAATTTCGTGCTTACTGATCCGAATTTTGAAAACGACACACGCAATCGCGAAACCATTTTCTGAAAAACACGATTCTGTAAAAGGTTTTAATGAAATTTGATTATTTTTTTTATTTTCTATTTCGATGGCTCTTGTCGAAAAGGTGCTAATCACTGATCGTCCCAAATGAGATCAAAGACACGCCGTAGTTTAATAACAGACAGAGAATCTTCTAAGAATATACATGCGCAATCCTAAAATGCAATAAATCAAGTGTTTTTTCACGTTTTATGAGAGAAATATGTCCAATTGTATCATTGAATCATTTTTAGGTATATGTGGGTGAGAAATTTTCTATACGGACAAAATACAGGCTAAATAAAATATTTGCCATTATTTTCCGCAGACGTATTTTTGTCTTTGCTTCTTGGGGAAATTTCTTGCTGCTAAATACAACAAAGGTGTGTTATTTGATGTGGTCAGAACCGTCAGGTGGTCGGGTCCGAAACCGCACCTCGCAGAAGATGTAGTGGGGGGCGTCGATTTTACAAGTAATGTAGGCAGCGTACACGGCATGGGCTGTCTGTCTTTAATCCGACAAAACAGGGTTAAGGCTTGGTTTTTTGAATACCCTTATTTATTTATTTATTTATTTATTTATTGGTGTTTAAAGTCACATACTTCTGCACAATGGCTAATCGTGACCGTGACAGTTTTAGAGGTGGAGGAAGCCGGAGTACCCGGAGAGAACCACCAAGCATCGACGAGCAACTGTCAGCTCCTCAACATTCTCACTCTGTTCAGGCTCCGCTCAGGCAGGGTTACAGAGGTTGAAGACATGTGCACCATCGACGTGCAGTATGCCTTAGTACACGGGGACATCGTGCCCCTATGTCGGCAACCGGACCAAAGTGCCTTGCCCAAGGACACAACGTGAGTCGTCCCGGACGGGGATCGAACTCGGGACCTCTAGCATAGAAGTACAACAGTCTACCACTGAGCCACCGCGCTCCCTTGAATACCCTCAATACTATCATACATTATCCCCCAGGAATTCTAAATCTGATAAAAGAGGTCATGTTTATCTATTGCATACCCATTTTGCTGCCCGAAAACAGCCGATTTTATTAAAATTTTGACGTTTAGCAGCCGCTAGAGGGATTAACAAACGACTAGCGGAATATTCTATCTATGCAATTTGTAAGACCTGCCAATGTCAAATTGTTCTTGAAAATCCCCAACAAGCAGTTAGCGAAATCCACGAAAATGTAAATTTTAAGCGTTTAAGGGGCATCTCTCCTTATCCAGTTCAAAATGGGTTAAGTTTCATTCTTTTAAATACCCTTACTACTTACAAACCTTAAACACCAATTAGATGCCATGATTTTTCTTGACCCCCACAGTGTCTGATGAATTGTTTTTAACTGTCTCACAAAAGTTCCTTCATTGATGTTATGAGAAAGGTGAGTATAGTAGTCTCAAATGATTCGGTTTGGTTTTGATAAAAAAATGTTTAGGTAAAACCCATCATTAATGGTAGAATGGGTTAATATCAATATCAATGTTTCCCTATCAGTTTTGCGTCCGGTAAAAGCCCATGAAGGGTTAACAAATGCCTTCCAGAATAATTGATCCATGCAACTGGTCATATGACACCAAGACCTATCAACGGCCATTTTCTCTTGAAAACCCCACAAAATGTTTGTAAAGAAATCCAGGGAAAACGATTTTTAAGCTTTTGATGGGTATCCCTGTTAACCTCCCCAACAGGGGTTAACGCTTGGCTTTTTGAATACCTTTATTACTTACAAAAATGGTCCTCTGTGAATTCCACTTCAAACAAAGGAGATTATGTTTATCTCTCATGTATACATTAGGTGCTGTGCGTGTCTGAAAACAGTCCCATGTTAACAACATTACGATGCTTGGCAGCTTGTAGATGGTTAATGTCACATAAACACCTACGAATAGTCAATTTGTCTTGAAACCCTACAAGTTACCGTTAGGGAAATTCACAGAAAATGGGAATTTAAAGCTTTCAAGGGATATCTCTCTTTAGCCTGCCCAAAATGGGTTAAGACGTCGACTTTTGAATACCCTTACTACTTACAAAAATGTTTCCATATAAATTGTACGCGCGATAAAAGAAGGAACTTTTCTTTGTGGTGTACCCTTTGGGTGCTGTTGGTGTGCAAAAACAGCCCATTTTATCGCAGTTTTGACCTTCAGCAGCCCGGGGAGGGTTAACTAATGGTGACCGGAATATTTTGTTGATGCGACTTGTAATGCCACACCAAGACCTGCAAATAGCCGATTTTTCTTGAAAACCTACAAGATGTTGTTAGAGAAATCCACAGAAAACGGGGATTTTAAGATTTTAATGGGTATCTCTCTTTAACCAGCCCCAAATGGGTTAAGACGTCAAATTTTGAATACCCTTACCACTTTCAAAAATATTTTCCGATCAATTTTGCGTCCGATAAATGAAGGCCCCTTTCTCTGTGGTATATCGTTTGGGTGCTGTTGGTGTCTAAAAACAGCCCATTTTATCACAATTTTTACGTTTAGCAGATCGGGGAGGGTTAACTAATGCTGACCGGAATATTTTATCCATGCAACTTGTAATGTCACACCAAGACCTGAGAGTGACCAATTTTTCTTGAAAATCTACAAGACTCGTTTAGAGAAATCCACAGAAAACATGAAGTTTTGAGCTTTTTTGGGGTATTGCTGTTTAACCAGCCCAAAACGGGTTAACACTTGGTTTTCTGAACACCCTTATTACTTACAAAAATGATCTTCGGTGAATTCCACTTCCAATAAAGGAAGTTATGTTTACCACTCGGGTATCGTTTGGGTGTTGTGGGGGTCTGAAACCGGCCCATTTCATCAAAATTTCGATGTTTGGCAGCCTGTGGAGGGTTACCATATGCATCGCCAAATATGTCGTGTGTATCAAAGGTTGTGTCATAGGTAGGTCTAGTAATGATGGATGTTTAAAAAAAATCCTAAAGACGTGTTTCGAGAAAGTGCCGATAAACCCCAATTTTGGCAGTTTTTTGCCAATTCTGGCGAAATAAGGGTTAAATCGAAAATTCCGCTTCGGTACATTTTTAGATTTTTTCCCACTCTATGCGTGTGCCAAATTGTGTGAAAATCGGTTCGAAAATGGCTTCTGAATCGTACGGACAAAAATGTGTGGAAAAAAAAAAAAAAAAAAAAAAACCCAAAAAAAAAAAAAAAAAAAAATAATAATCCGTAGAAAAACAATAGTCTTTTCCAGAGGGAAAAGCCTAATAATCCGTAGAAAAACAATAGTCTTTTCCAGAGGGAAAAGCCTAACTAGATTTTTCGATTTCAAGAAATCGAGAGATTCACCTATTCCGCTTGTCTTTTTAGGCAGCGACGAAATAAGATTGCATATAGAGCCGGTAGTTTTTTAGGCTATATTAAGGGCATAGTCGATAGAAAACTCCCTGCAGTGTCTAACAATTCTTTCGGCAATACTCTTTCACATTGGCGTGAATGCTGTATGCTTAATGTCCAAGTTAGGGCTAAATAGCAAACCCGTTGAACAGATCGCGTGTACTTAATAATAACAACATGTGCATGTGTGACACCATAGATTGTGGCGAAAGTTTTCGCAGCAGCCATCCCAAACATTCAGCGTTTGTACCTGAAGCTCGCCCGAACTCGGTCATATTATTAGAAAGTCCCGAAACCAAGCATGGGCCTCGAGGCAGCCGCCCCTCTCTCTCAACCCACACCACGAACGTGCACATACCCTCTCCTGACATTCAACATGATAGAATGGGAAATTGGTGGCGCTCCCTGTGTGAAAAGATGCGGTAACTATTTGTGAAGAATGAGTGAAAAAATTATGGAAATCGGCCAAGAATTGGCCGAGATATAGCGTTTTAATGAGTTGAGGTAATTGTTTGAATTTGGTCCCGTTCTAGCCGGTGCGACCTGACGCTGGGTATATGTCTGGGGTTGTGGCACTGCTCCTCCTCTGGGGTAGTTCCGCTTGAAATCGTGGATTCTCAGTTTCTGGTGGAGAGACGCTGGTGACTGAAAGATGCATTGTGTACACTGGCGCCAAATGGACCTCGCCAAGCTGGTAACAGTTAGATATTTGTCAGAAATGAAAAGTGGACAGTAATCGCGCATGGGTTAATGGCGAATAGGCGGTAATCTGGCTAATTTGACATTAAAATTGAACAGACAGCAGTGTCGCTCATACGCCCACTACGTCCAGACCACTGGAGGCAGCTACACGAAATTTTCAGAAGTTGTTCTACTCTTCCTGCCCGACAGGTTAGTATCTTTGTCGAGTGGCGTGACCGCGTGGGAACAATGTGGATCGCGTGGAAACCGAAGGGACGATTCGTCCCTCCTCTATTCCCAATGCAACGACGTTTCCATTCACTATTCACCTGTCACCCGTCGAGTTTGGCATTATTTCTGTCTATTTGACGAACTGTTCAGCTTTCAATATTCACACGTTCACGTGGGACTGAAAGTTTGTAGTTAAACTGCTTATTTCAGAGCGTACCGGCAGAAACTGACAACTCGACCCGGTGGCGAAAAAGCCGTCGTCTGGCTAATTTGACATTCAAACTGAACAGATACAATGTCGGATACACGCCAATTATGTCCCGACCATACAAGGCAGCAACTTCAGATTCTCAGAATGTTTTCTCCTGTCCCTGCCCGACAGTTTAGTATCTTTGTCAAGTGCCAAGACCGCGTGGAAACACCGTGGATCAGGTGGAAACCGAGGGGACGATTCGTCCCTACTTTCTTCTCAATTCAACGACTTTCCTATTCATTATTTACCTGTCACCGGCTGAGTTTGGCATTATATCTGTCTATTTGATGAACTTTTCAACCTAAACTATTTGCGGCCTCGTGTTTCACCACCGAAAGGCCACTGCACGGTTACCAATATATTCAGGGACTGATTTTGCGAAAAAAAAACAATTATTCCGACTGTACCCACATGGGAACTCCTAAATCTGTAAGGGTTACATTTTTAATAATAACGTATAAAACAGAAGTTGTCGTGCTACGCTTGCTGCATGCAGGCATAGAAAACATTCAGCGCTCGATGAATTAGGAATGGAGTAAATTGTCACTTAAACCAGCGAAATTCTGAAAAAAATGAGAGTTTTTTTTCGACGGCACCTACCTTTATGCATCCGAGACAGGGACTGCGTTAAACTTTACAGCAACCTTATAACAGAAAATATTCTTGGAATTGAACTGTGAATCCGAATTTCGAAAGCCTACAGAATGCAAATGTGTGGGTGGCGGGCATCATCACTGGATCTAATGTTGTATTTCATGTTTTCTTTATATTCTATTTATTTTTTTGATCTTTCTCTCTCTCTCTCTCTCTCTCTCTCTCTCTCAGTTTAATTTGTGTTTGTCTATAATGTTTATAATATTTTGATTTTGCTAGATTCTGTTATTTATGGAATACGTTCTGCCATATTGTAAATTATTAGTCACCGTACAGGAACGGAAGGGCTTCTAAGTGGTAAGCACTTGTCCTCCAATCCTGATTTGCATTGTCAAATGGCAAATAAAATATGTTTAATCTAATCTAACAGTAGGGCGGGGGGGGGGGGGCATGTGTCCTAGGTAAAAAAACAGCAGGGTGCAGGTGTTCTAGGTAAAATAAACAGCATGGGGGGGGGGGGGGGGGGATGTCCCCGCTAATTAATTTTAATAGCAGGCAGTTGTTCATGGGGCAGGTGTCCTATCCCACTGGTACTTGGCCTTGATGGAAATAACATTTCAACAAGAAACAACGGGAAACTTATTTGCAATAAAGCTGCAAATACAAACTTGATTTTAGGACCATTCCATGGACATTTTAAAGCCTACTGCGATATCAGCGTTTCTTACTCTAGTCCTTTCACCACACCGCAGTATTTTACCCGAGTCGAGTTCTGACGTCATGCAAGTTTGACGGACATGCTTTCAATTATGTTATTGACAGCAACATATTTATAATTTCGTGCTTACTGATCCGAATTTTGAAAACGACACACGCAATCGCGAAACCATTTTCTGAAAAACACGATTCTGTAAAAGGTTTTAATGAAATTTGATTATTTTTTTTATTTTCTATTTCGATGGCTCTTGTCGAAAAGGTGCTAATCACTGATCGTCCCAAATGAGATCAAAGACACGCCGTAGTTTAATAACAGACAGAGAATCTTCTAAGAATATACATGCGCAATCCTAAAATGCAATAAATCAAGTGTTTTTTCACGTTTTATGAGAGAAATATGTCCAATTGTATCATTGAATCATTTTTAGGTATATGTGGGTGAGAAATTTTCTATACGGACAAAATACAGGCTAAATAAAATATTTGCCATTATTTTCCGCAGACGTATTTTTGTCTTTGCTTCTTGGGGAAATTTCTTGCTGCTAAATACAACGAAGGTGTGTTATTTGATGTGGTCAGAACCGTCAGGTGGTCGGGTCCGAAACCGCACCTCGCAGAAGATGTAGTGGGGGGCGTCGATTTTACAAGTAATGTAGGCAGCGTACACGGCATGGGCTGTCTGTCTTTAATCCGACAAAACAGGGTTAAGGCTTGGTTTTTTGAATATCCTTATTTATTTATTTATTTATTTATTTATTGGTGTTTAAAGTCACATACTTCTGCACAATGGCTAATCGTGACCGTGACAGTTTTAGAGGTGGAGGAAGCCGGAGTACCCGGAGAGAACCACCAAGCATCGACGAGCAACTGTCAGCTCCTCAACATTCTCACTCTGTTCAGGCTCCGCTCAGGCAGGGTTACAGAGGTTGAAGACATGTGCACCATCGACGTGCAGTATGCCTTAGTACACGGGGACATCGTGCCCCTATGTCGGCAACCGGACCAAAGTGCCTTGCCCAAGGACACAACGTGAGTCGTCCCGGACGGGGATCGAACTCGGGACCTCTAGCATAGAAGTACAACAGTCTACCACTGAGCCACCGCGCTCCCTTGAATACCCTCAATACTATCATACATTATCCCCCAGGAATTCTAAATCTGATAAAAGAGGTCATGTTTATCTATTGCATACCCATTTTGCTGCCCGAAAACAGCCGATTTTATTAAAATTTTGACGTTTAGCAGCCGCTAGAGGGATTAACAAACGACTAGCGGAATATTCTATCTATGCAATTTGTAAGACCTGCCAATGTCAAATTGTTCTTGAAAATCCCCAACAAGCAGTTAGCGAAATCCACGAAAATGTAAATTTTAAGCGTTTAAGGGGCATCTCTCCTTATCCAGTTCAAAATGGGTTAAGTTTCATTCTTTTAAATACCCTTACTACTTACAAACCTTAAACACCAATTAGATGCCATGATTTTTCTTGACCCCCACAGTGTCTGATGAATTGTTTTTAACTGTCTCACAAAAGTTCCTTCATTGATGTTATGAGAAAGGTGAGTATAGTAGTCTCAAATGATTCGGTTTGGTTTTGATAAAAAAATGTTTAGGTAAAACCCATCATTAATGGTAGAATGGGTTAATATCAATATCAATGTTTCCCTATCAGTTTTGCGTCCGGTAAAAGCCCATGAAGGGTTAACAAATGCCTTCCAGAATAATTGATCCATGCAACTGGTCATATGACACCAAGACCTATCAACGGCCATTTTCTCTTGAAAACCCCACAAAATGTTTGTAAAGAAATCCAGGGAAAACGATTTTTAAGCTTTTGATGGGTATCCCTGTTAACCTCCCCAACAGGGGTTAACGCTTGGCTTTTTGAATACCTTTATTACTTACAAAAATGGTCCTCTGTGAATTCCACTTCAAACAAAGGAGATTATGTTTATCTCTCATGTATACATTAGGTGCTGTGCGTGTCTGAAAACAGTCCCATGTTAACAACATTACGATGCTTGGCAGCTTGTAGATGGTTAATGTCACATAAACACCTACGAATAGTCAATTTGTCTTGAAACCCTACAAGTTACCGTTAGGGAAATTCACAGAAAATGGGAATTTAAAGCTTTCAAGGGATATCTCTCTTTAGCCTGCCCAAAATGGGTTAAGACGTCGACTTTTGAATACCCTTACTACTTACAAAAATGTTTCCATATAAATTGTACGCGCGATAAAAGAAGGAACTTTTCTTTGTGGTGTACCCTTTGGGTGCTGTTGGTGTGCAAAAACAGCCCATTTTATCGCAGTTTTGACCTTCAGCAGCCCGGGGAGGGTTAACTAATGGTGACCGGAATATTTTGTTGATGCGACTTGTAATGCCACACCAAGACCTGCAAATAGCCGATTTTTCTTGAAAACCTACAAGATGTTGTTAGAGAAATCCACAGAAAACGGGGATTTTAAGATTTTAATGGGTATCTCTCTTTAACCAGCCCCAAATGGGTTAAGACGTCAAATTTTGAATACCCTTACCACTTTCAAAAATATTTTCCGATCAATTTTGCGTCCGATAAATGAAGGCCCCTTTCTCTGTGGTATATCGTTTGGGTGCTGTTGGTGTCTAAAAACAGCCCATTTTATCACAATTTTTACGTTTAGCAGATCGGGGAGGGTTAACTAATGCTGACCGGAATATTTTATCCATGCAACTTGTAATGTCACACCAAGACCTGAGAGTGACCAATTTTTCTTGAAAATCTACAAGACTCGTTTAGAGAAATCCACAGAAAACATGAAGTTTTGAGCTTTTTTGGGGTATTGCTGTTTAACCAGCCCAAAACGGGTTAACACTTGGTTTTCTGAACACCCTTATTACTTACAAAAATGATCTTCGGTGAATTCCACTTCCAATAAAGGAAGTTATGTTTACCACTCGGGTATCGTTTGGGTGTTGTGGGGGTCTGAAACCGGCCCATTTCATCAAAATTTCGATGTTTGGCAGCCTGTGGAGGGTTACCATATGCATCGCCAAATATGTCGTGTGTATCAAAGGTTGTGTCATAGGTAGGTCTAGTAATGATGGATGTTTAAAAAAAATCCTAAAGACGTGTTTCGAGAAAGTGCCGATAAACCCCAATTTTGGCAGTTTTTTGCCAATTCTGGCGAAATAAGGGTTAAATCGAAAATTCCGCTTCGGTACATTTTTTAGATTTTTTCCCACTCTATGCGTGTGCCAAATTGTGTGAAAATCGGTTCGAAAATGGCTTCTGAATCGTACGGACAAAAATGTGTGGAAAAAAAAAAAAAAAAAAAAAACCCAAAAAAAAAAAAAAAAAAAATAATAATTCGTAGAAAAACAATAGTCTTTTCCAGAGGGAAAAGCCTAATAATCCGTAGAAAAACAATAGTCTTTTCCAGAGGGAAAAGCCTAACTAGATTTTTCGATTTCAAGAAATCGAGAGATTCACCTATTCCGCTTGTCTTTTTAGGCAGCGACGAAATAAGATTGCATATAGAGCCGGTAGTTTTTTAGGCTATATTAAGGGCATAGTCGATAGAAAACTCCCTGCAGTGTCTAACAATTCTTTCGGCAATACTCTTTCACATTGGCGTGAATGCTGTGTGCTTAATGTCCAAGTTAGGGCTAAATAGCAAACCCGTTGAACAGATCGCGTGTAGTTAATAATAACAACATGTGCATGTGTGACACCATAGATTGTGGCGAAAGTTTTCGCAGCAGCCATCCC
Organism: Pictodentalium vernedei; assembly: GCA_031216915.1. Lineage (NCBI taxonomy): Eukaryota > Metazoa > Mollusca > Scaphopoda > Dentaliida > Dentaliidae > Pictodentalium > Pictodentalium vernedei. The sequence continues at coordinate 167,274,931 of CM062296.1, forward strand.
AAACATTCAGCGTTTGTACCTGAAGCTCGCCCGAACTCGGTCATATTATTAGAAAGTCCCGAAACCAAGCATGGGCCTCGAGGCAGCCGCCCCTCTCTCTCAACCCACACCACGAACGTGCACATACCCTCTCCTGACATTCAACATGATAGAATGGGAAATTGGTGGCGCTCCCTGTGTGAAAAGATGCGGTAACTATTTGTGAAGAATGAGTGAAAAAATTATGGAAATCGGCCAAGAATTGGCCGAGATATAGCGTTTTAATGAGTTGAGGTAATTGTTTGAATTTGGTCCCGTTCTAGCCGGTGCGACCTGACGCTGGGTATATGTCTGGGGTTGTGGCACTGCTCCTCCTCTGGGGTAGTTCCGCTTGAAATCGTGGATTCTCAGTTTCTGGTGGAGAGACGCTGGTGACTGAAAGATGCATTGTGTACACTGGCGCCAAATGGACCTCGCCAAGCTGGTAACAGTTAGATATTTGTCAGAAATGAAAAGTGGACAGTAATCGCGCATGGGTTAATGGCGAATAGGCGGTAATCTGGCTAATTTGACATTAAAATTGAACAGACAGCAGTGTCGCTCATACGCCCACTACGTCCAGACCACTGGAGGCAGCTACACGAAATTTTCAGAAGTTGTTCTACTCTTCCTGCCCGACAGGTTAGTATCTTTGTCGAGTGGCGTGACCGCGTGGGAACAATGTGGATCGCGTGGAAACCGAAGGGACGATTCGTCCCTCCTCTATTCCCAATGCAACGACGTTTCCATTCACTATTCACCTGTCACCCGTCGAGTTTGGCATTATTTCTGTCTATTTGACGAACTGTTCAGCTTTCAATATTCACACGTTCACGTGGGACTGAAAGTTTGTAGTTAAACTGCTTATTTCAGAGCGTACCGGCAGAAACTGACAACTCGACCCGGTGGCGAAAAAGCCGTCGTCTGGCTAATTTGACATTCAAACTGAACAGATACAATGTCGGATACACGCCAATTATGTCCCGACCATACAAGGCAGCAACTTCAGATTCTCAGAATGTTTTCTCCTGTCCCTGCCCGACAGTTTAGTATCTTTGTCAAGTGCCAAGACCGCGTGGAAACACCGTGGATCAGGTGGAAACCGAGGGGACGATTCGTCCCTACTTTCTTCTCAATTCAACGACTTTCCTATTCATTATTTACCTGTCACCGGCTGAGTTTGGCATTATATCTGTCTATTTGATGAACTTTTCAACCTAAACTATTTGCGGCCTCGTGTTTCACCACCGAAAGGCCACTGCACGGTTACCAATATATTCAGGGACTGATTTTGCGAAAAAAAAACAATTATTCCGACTGTACCCACATGGGAACTCCTAAATCTGTAAGGGTTACATTTTTAATAATAACGTATAAAACAGAAGTTGTCGTGCTACGCTTGCTGCATGCAGGCATAGAAAACATTCAGCGCTCGATGAATTAGGAATGGAGTAAATTGTCACTTAAACCAGCGAAATTCTGAAAAAAATGAGAGTTTTTTTTCGACGGCACCTACCTTTATGCATCCGAGACAGGGACTGCGTTAAACTTTACAGCAACCTTATAACAGAAAATATTCTTGGAATTGAACTGTGAATCCGAATTTCGAAAGCCTACAGAATGCAAATGTGTGGGTGGCGGGCATCATCACTGGATCTAATGTTGTATTTCATGTTTTCTTTATATTCTATTTATTTTTTTGATCTTTCTCTCTCTCTCTCTCTCTCTCTCTCTCTCAGTTTAATTTGTGTTTGTCTATAATGTTTATAATATTTTGATTTTGCTAGATTCTGTTATTTATGGAATACGTTCTGCCATATTGTAAATTATTAGTCACCGTACAGGAACGGAAGGGCTTCTAAGTGGTAAGCACTTGTCCTCCAATCCTGATTTGCATTGTCAAATGGCAAATAAAATATGTTTAATCTAATCTAACAGTAGGGCGGGGGGGGGGGGGGGGGCATGTGTCCTAGGTAAAAAAACAGCAGGGTGCAGGTGTTCTAGGTAAAATAAACAGCATGGGGGGGGGGGGGGGGGATGTCCCCGCTAATTAATTTTAATAGCAGGCAGTTGTTCATGGGGCAGGTGTCCTATCCCACTGGTACTTGGCCTTGATGGAAATAACATTTCAACAAGAAACAACGGGAAACTTATTTGCAATAAAGCTGCAAATACAAACTTGATTTTAGGACCATTCCATGGACATTTTAAAGCCTACTGCGATATCAGCGTTTCTTACTCTAGTCCTTTCACCACACCGCAGTATTTTACCCGAGTCGAGTTCTGACGTCATGCAAGTTTGACGGACATGCTTTCAATTATGTTATTGACAGCAACATATTTATAATTTCGTGCTTACTGATCCGAATTTTGAAAACGACACACGCAATCGCGAAACCATTTTCTGAAAAACACGATTCTGTAAAAGGTTTTAATGAAATTTGATTATTTTTTTTATTTTCTATTTCGATGGCTCTTGTCGAAAAGGTGCTAATCACTGATCGTCCCAAATGAGATCAAAGACACGCCGTAGTTTAATAACAGACAGAGAATCTTCTAAGAATATACATGCGCAATCCTAAAATGCAATAAATCAAGTGTTTTTTCACGTTTTATGAGAGAAATATGTCCAATTGTATCATTGAATCATTTTTAGGTATATGTGGGTGAGAAATTTTCTATACGGACAAAATACAGGCTAAATAAAATATTTGCCATTATTTTCCGCAGACGTATTTTTGTCTTTGCTTCTTGGGGAAATTTCTTGCTGCTAAATACAACGAAGGTGTGTTATTTGATGTGGTCAGAACCGTCAGGTGGTCGGGTCCGAAACCGCACCTCGCAGAAGATGTAGTGGGGGGCGTCGATTTTACAAGTAATGTAGGCAGCGTACACGGCATGGGCTGTCTGTCTTTAATCCGACAAAACAGGGTTAAGGCTTGGTTTTTTGAATACCCTTATTTATTTATTTATTTATTTATTTATTGGTGTTTAAAGTCACATACTTCTGCACAATGGCTAATCGTGACCGTGACAGTTTTAGAGGTGGAGGAAGCCGGAGTACCCGGAGAGAACCACCAAGCATCGACGAGCAACTGTCAGCTCCTCAACATTCTCACTCTGTTCAGGCTCCGCTCAGGCAGGGTTACAGAGGTTGAAGACATGTGCACCATCGACGTGCAGTATGCCTTAGTACACGGGGACATCGTGCCCCTATGTCGGCAACCGGACCAAAGTGCCTTGCCCAAGGACACAACGTGAGTCGTCCCGGACGGGGATCGAACTCGGGACCTCTAGCATAGAAGTACAACAGTCTACCACTGAGCCACCGCGCTCCCTTGAATACCCTCAATACTATCATACATTATCCCCCAGGAATTCTAAATCTGATAAAAGAGGTCATGTTTATCTATTGCATACCCATTTTGCTGCCCGAAAACAGCCGATTTTATTAAAATTTTGACGTTTAGCAGCCGCTAGAGGGATTAACAAACGACTAGCGGAATATTCTATCTATGCAATTTGTAAGACCTGCCAATGTCAAATTGTTCTTGAAAATCCCCAACAAGCAGTTAGCGAAATCCACGAAAATGTAAATTTTAAGCGTTTAAGGGGCATCTCTCCTTATCCAGTTCAAAATGGGTTAAGTTTCATTCTTTTAAATACCCTTACTACTTACAAACCTTAAACACCAATTAGATGCCATGATTTTTCTTGACCCCCACAGTGTCTGATGAATTGTTTTTAACTGTCTCACAAAAGTTCCTTCATTGATGTTATGAGAAAGGTGAGTATAGTAGTCTCAAATGATTCGGTTTGGTTTTGATAAAAAAATGTTTAGGTAAAACCCATCATTAATGGTAGAATGGGTTAATATCAATATCAATGTTTCCCTATCAGTTTTGCGTCCGGTAAAAGCCCATGAAGGGTTAACAAATGCCTTCCAGAATAATTGATCCATGCAACTGGTCATATGACACCAAGACCTATCAACGGCCATTTTCTCTTGAAAACCCCACAAAATGTTTGTAAAGAAATCCAGGGAAAACGATTTTTAAGCTTTTGATGGGTATCCCTGTTAACCTCCCCAACAGGGGTTAACGCTTGGCTTTTTGAATACCTTTATTACTTACAAAAATGGTCCTCTGTGAATTCCACTTCAAACAAAGGAGATTATGTTTATCTCTCATGTATACATTAGGTGCTGTGCGTGTCTGAAAACAGTCCCATGTTAACAACATTACGATGCTTGGCAGCTTGTAGATGGTTAATGTCACATAAACACCTACGAATAGTCAATTTGTCTTGAAACCCTACAAGTTACCGTTAGGGAAATTCACAGAAAATGGGAATTTAAAGCTTTCAAGGGATATCTCTCTTTAGCCTGCCCAAAATGGGTTAAGACGTCGACTTTTGAATACCCTTACTACTTACAAAAATGTTTCCATATAAATTGTACGCGCGATAAAAGAAGGAACTTTTCTTTGTGGTGTACCCTTTGGGTGCTGTTGGTGTGCAAAAACAGCCCATTTTATCGCAGTTTTGACCTTCAGCAGCCCGGGGAGGGTTAACTAATGGTGACCGGAATATTTTGTTGATGCGACTTGTAATGCCACACCAAGACCTGCAAATAGCCGATTTTTCTTGAAAACCTACAAGATGTTGTTAGAGAAATCCACAGAAAACGGGGATTTTAAGATTTTAATGGGTATCTCTCTTTAACCAGCCCCAAATGGGTTAAGACGTCAAATTTTGAATACCCTTACCACTTTCAAAAATATTTTCCGATCAATTTTGCGTCCGATAAATGAAGGCCCCTTTCTCTGTGGTATATCGTTTGGGTGCTGTTGGTGTCTAAAAACAGCCCATTTTATCACAATTTTTACGTTTAGCAGATCGGGGAGGGTTAACTAATGCTGACCGGAATATTTTATCCATGCAACTTGTAATGTCACACCAAGACCTGAGAGTGACCAATTTTTCTTGAAAATCTACAAGACTCGTTTAGAGAAATCCACAGAAAACATGAAGTTTTGAGCTTTTTTGGGGTATTGCTGTTTAACCAGCCCAAAACGGGTTAACACTTGGTTTTCTGAACACCCTTATTACTTACAAAAATGATCTTCGGTGAATTCCACTTCCAATAAAGGAAGTTATGTTTACCACTCGGGTATCGTTTGGGTGTTGTGGGGGTCTGAAACCGGCCCATTTCATCAAAATTTCGATGTTTGGCAGCCTGTGGAGGGTTACCATATGCATCGCCAAATATGTCGTGTGTATCAAAGGTTGTGTCATAGGTAGGTCTAGTAATGATGGATGTTTAAAAAAAATCCTAAAGACGTGTTTCGAGAAAGTGCCGATAAACCCCAATTTTGGCAGTTTTTTGCCAATTCTGGCGAAATAAGGGTTAAATCGAAAATTCCGCTTCGGTACATTTTTAGATTTTTTCCCACTCTATGCGTGTGCCAAATTGTGTGAAAATCGGTTCGAAAATGGCTTCTGAATCGTACGGACAAAAATGTGTGGAAAAAAAAAAAAAAAAAAAAAACCCAAAAAAAAAAAAAAAAAAAATAATAATTCGTAGAAAAACAATAGTCTTTTCCAGAGGGAAAAGCCTAATAATCCGTAGAAAAACAATAGTCTTTTCCAGAGGGAAAAGCCTAACTAGATTTTTCGATTTCAAGAAATCGAGAGATTCACCTATTCCGCTTGTCTTTTTAGGCAGCGACGAAATAAGATTGCATATAGAGCCGGTAGTTTTTTAGGCTATATTAAGAGCATAGTCGATAGAAAACTCCCTGCAGTGTCTAACAATTCTTTCGGCAATACTCTTTCACATTGGCGTGAATGCTGTGTGCTTAATGTCCAAGTTAGGGCTAAATAGCAAACCCGTTGAACAGATCGCGTGTAGTTAATAATAACAACATGTGCATGTGTGACACCATAGATTGTGGCGAAAGTTTTCGCAGCAGCCATCCCAAACATTCAGCGTTTGTACCTGAAGCTCGCCCGAACTCGGTCATATTATTAGAAAGTCCCGAAACCAAGCATGGGCCTCGAGGCAGCCGCCCCTCTCTCTCAACCCACACCACGAACGTGCACATACCCTCTCCTGACATTCAACATGATAGAATGGGAAATTGGTGGCGCTCCCTGTGTGAAAAGATGCGGTAACTATTTGTGAAGAATGAGTGAAAAAATTATGGAAATCGGCCAAGAATTGGCCGAGATATAGCGTTTTAATGAGTTGAGGTAATTGTTTGAATTTGGTCCCGTTCTAGCCGGTGCGACCTGACGCTGGGTATATGTCTGGGGTTGTGGCACTGCTCCTCCTCTGGGGTAGTTCCGCTTGAAATCGTGGATTCTCAGTTTCTGGTGGAGAGACGCTGGTGACTGAAAGATGCATTGTGTACACTGGCGCCAAATGGACCTCGCCAAGCTGGTAACAGTTAGATATTTGTCAGAAATGAAAAGTGGACAGTAATCGCGCATGGGTTAATGGCGAATAGGCGGTAATCTGGCTAATTTGACATTAAAATTGAACAGACAGCAGTGTCGCTCATACGCCCACTACGTCCAGACCACTGGAGGCAGCTACACGAAATTTTCAGAAGTTGTTCTACTCTTCCTGCCCGACAGGTTAGTATCTTTGTCGAGTGGCGTGACCGCGTGGGAACAATGTGGATCGCGTGGAAACCGAAGGGACGATTCGTCCCTCCTCTATTCCCAATGCAACGACGTTTCCATTCACTATTCACCTGTCACCCGTCGAGTTTGGCATTATTTCTGTCTATTTGACGAACTGTTCAGCTTTCAATATTCACACGTTCACGTGGGACTGAAAGTTTGTAGTTAAACTGCTTATTTCAGAGCGTACCGGCAGAAACTGACAACTCTGGCGAAAAAGCCGTCGTCTGGCTAATTTGACATTCAAACTGAACAGATACAATGTCGGATACACGCCAATTATGTCCCGACCATACAAGGCAGCAACTTCAGATTCTCAGAATGTTTTCTCCTGTCCCTGCCCGACAGTTTAGTATCTTTGTCAAGTGCCAAGACCGCGTGGAAACACCGTGGATCAGAAACCGAGGGGACGATTCGTCCCTACTTTCTTCTCAATTCAACGACTTTCCTATTCATTATTTACCTGTCACCGGCTGAGTTTGGCATTATATCTGTCTATTTGATGAACTTTTCAACCTAAACTATTTGCGGCCTCGTGTTTCACCACCGAAAGGCCACTGCACGGTTACCAATATATTCAGGGACTGATTTTGCGAAAAAAAAACAATTATTCCGACTGTACCCACATGGGAACTCCTAAATCTGTAAGGGTTACATTTTTAATAATAACGTATAAAACAGAAGTTGTCGTGCTACGCTTGCTGCATGCAGGCATAGAAAACATTCAGCGCTCAATGAATTAGGAATGGAGTAAATTGTCACTTAAACCAGCGAAATTCTGAAAAAAATGAGAGTTTTTTTTCGACGGCACCTACCTTTATGCATCCGAGACAGGGACTGCGTTAAACTTTACAGCAACCTTATAACAGAAAATATTCTTGGAATTGAACTGTGAATCCGAATTTCGAAAGCCTACAGAATGCAAATGTGTGGGTGGCGGGCATCATCACTGGATCTAATGTTGTATTTCATGTTTTCTTTATATTCTATTTATTTTTTTGATCTTTCTCTCTCTCTCTCTCTCTCTCTCTCTCTCTCTCTCAGTTTAATTTGTGTTTGTCTATAATGTTTATAATATTTTGATTTTGCTAGATTCTGTTATTTATGGAATACGTTCTGCCATATTGTAAATTATTAGTCACCGTACAGGAACGGAAGGGCTTCTAAGTGGTAAGCACTTGTCCTCCAATCCTGATTTGCATTGTCAAATGGCAAATAAAATATGTTTAATCTAATCTAACAGTAGGGCGGGGGGGGGGGGGGCATGTGTCCTAGGTAAAAAAACAGCAGGGTGCAGGTGTTCTAGGTAAAATAAACAGCATGGGGGGGGGGGGGATGTCCCCGCTAATTAATTTTAATAGCAGGCAGTTGTTCATGGGGCAGGTGTCCTATCCCACTGGTACTTGGCCTTGATGGAAATAACATTTCAACAAGAAACAACGGGAAACTTATTTGCAATAAAGCTGCAAATACAAACTTGATTTTAGGACCATTCCATGGACATTTTAAAGCCTACTGCGATATCAGCGTTTCTTACTCTAGTCCTTTCACCACACCGCAGTATTTTACCCGAGTCGAGTTCTGACGTCATGCAAGTTTGACGGACATGCTTTCAATTATGTTATTGACAACAACATATTTATAATTTCGTGCTTACTGATCCGAATTTTGAAAACGACACACGCAATCGCGAAACCATTTTCTGAAAAACACGATTCTGTAAAAGGTTTTAATGAAATTTGATTATTTTTTTTATTTTCTATTTCGATGGCTCTTGTCGAAAAGGTGCTAATCACTGATCGTCCCAAATGAGATCAAAGACACGCCGTAGTTTAATAACAGACAGAGAATCTTCTAAGAATATACATGCGCAATCCTAAAATGCAATAAATCAAGTGTTTTTTCACGTTTTATGAGAGAAATATGTCCAATTGTATCATTGAATCATTTTTAGGTATATGTGGGTGAGAAATTTTCTATACGGACAAAATACAGGCTAAATAAAATATTTGCCATTATTTTCCGCAGACGTATTTTTGTCTTTGCTTCTTGGGGAAATTTCTTGCTGCTAAATACAACGAAGGTGTGTTATTTGATGTGGTCAGAACCGTCAGGTGGTCGGGTCCGAAACCGCACCTCGCAGAAGATGTAGTGGGGGGCGTCGATTTTACAAGTAATGTAGGCAGCGTACACGGCATGGGCTGTCTGTCTTTAATCCGACAAAACAGGGTTAAGGCTTGGTTTTTTGAATACCCTTATTTATTTATTTATTTATTTATTTATTGGTGTTTAAAGTCACATACTTCTGCACAATGGCTAATCGTGACCGTGACAGTTTTAGAGGTGGAGGAAGCCGGAGTACCCGGAGAGAACCACCAAGCATCGACGAGCAACTGTCAGCTCCTCAACATTCTCACTCTGTTCAGGCTCCGCTCAGGCAGGGTTACAGAGGTTGAAGACATGTGCACCATCGACGTGCAGTATGCCTTAGTACACGGGGACATCGTGCCCCTATGTCGGCAACCGGACCAAAGTGCCTTGCCCAAGGACACAACGTGAGTCGTCCCGGACGGGGATCGAACTCGGGACCTCTAGCATAGAAGTACAACAGTCTACCACTGAGCCACCGCGCTCCCTTGAATACCCTCAATACTATCATACATTATCCCCCAGGAATTCTAAATCTGATAAAAGAGGTCATGTTTATCTATTGCATACCCATTTTGCTGCCCGAAAACAGCCGATTTTATTAAAATTTTGACGTTTAGCAGCCGCTAGAGGGATTAACAAACGACTAGCGGAATATTCTATCTATGCAATTTGTAAGACCTGCCAATGTCAAATTGTTCTTGAAAATCCCCAACAAGCAGTTAGCGAAATCCACGAAAATGTAAATTTTAAGCGTTTAAGGGGCATCTCTCCTTATCCAGTTCAAAATGGGTTAAGTTTCATTCTTTTAAATACCCTTACTACTTACAAACCTTAAACACCAATTAGATGCCATGATTTTTCTTGACCCCCACAGTGTCTGATGAATTGTTTTTAACTGTCTCACAAAAGTTCCTTCATTGATGTTATGAGAAAGGTGAGTATAGTAGTCTCAAATGATTCGGTTTGGTTTTGATAAAAAAATGTTTAGGTAAAACCCATCATTAATGGTAGAATGGGTTAATATCAATATCAATGTTTCCCTATCAGTTTTGCGTCCGGTAAAAGCCCATGAAGGGTTAACAAATGCCTTCCAGAATAATTGATCCATGCAACTGGTCATATGACACCAAGACCTATCAACGGCCATTTTCTCTTGAAAACCCCACAAAATGTTTGTAAAGAAATCCAGGGAAAACGATTTTTAAGCTTTTGATGGGTATCCCTGTTAACCTCCCCAACAGGGGTTAACGCTTGGCTTTTTGAATACCTTTATTACTTACAAAAATGGTCCTCTGTGAATTCCACTTCAAACAAAGGAGATTATGTTTATCTCTCATGTATACATTAGGTGCTGTGCGTGTCTGAAAACAGTCCCATGTTAACAACATTACGATGCTTGGCAGCTTGTAGATGGTTAATGTCACATAAACACCTACGAATAGTCAATTTGTCTTGAAACCCTACAAGTTACCGTTAGGGAAATTCACAGAAAATGGGAATTTAAAGCTTTCAAGGGATATCTCTCTTTAGCCTGCCCAAAATGGGTTAAGACGTCGACTTTTGAATACCCTTACTACTTACAAAAATGTTTCCATATAAATTGTACGCGCGATAAAAGAAGGAACTTTTCTTTGTGGTGTACCCTTTGGGTGCTGTTGGTGTGCAAAAACAGCCCATTTTATCGCAGTTTTGACCTTCAGCAGCCCGGGGAGGGTTAACTAATGGTGACCGGAATATTTTGTTGATGCGACTTGTAATGCCACACCAAGACCTGCAAATAGCCGATTTTTCTTGAAAACCTACAAGATGTTGTTAGAGAAATCCACAGAAAACGGGGATTTTAAGATTTTAATGGGTATCTCTCTTTAACCAGCCCCAAATGGGTTAAGACGTCAAATTTTGAATACCCTTACCACTTTCAAAAATATTTTCCGATCAATTTTGCGTCCGATAAATGAAGGCCCCTTTCTCTGTGGTATATCGTTTGGGTGCTGTTGGTGTCTAAAAACAGCCCATTTTATCACAATTTTTACGTTTAGCAGATCGGGGAGGGTTAACTAATGCTGACCGGAATATTTTATCCATGCAACTTGTAATGTCACACCAAGACCTGAGAGTGACCAATTTTTCTTGAAAATCTACAAGACTCGTTTAGAGAAATCCACAGAAAACATGAAGTTTTGAGCTTTTTTGGGGTATTGCTGTTTAACCAGCCCAAAACGGGTTAACACTTGGTTTTCTGAACACCCTTATTACTTACAAAAATGATCTTCGGTGAATTCCACTTCCAATAAAGGAAGTTATGTTTACCACTCGGGTATCGTTTGGGTGTTGTGGGGGTCTGAAACCGGCCCATTTCATCAAAATTTCGATGTTTGGCAGCCTGTGGAGGGTTACCATATGCATCGCCAAATATGTCGTGTGTATCAAAGGTTGTGTCATAGGTAGGTCTAGTAATGATGGATGTTTAAAAAAAATCCTAAAGACGTGTTTCGAGAAAGTGCCGATAAACCCCAATTTTGGCAGTTTTTTGCCAATTCTGGCGAAATAAGGGTTAAATCGAAAATTCCGCTTCGGTACATTTTTAGATTTTTTCCCACTCTATGCGTGTGCCAAATTGTGTGAAAATCGGTTCGAAAATGGCTTCTGAATCGTACGGACAAAAATGTGTGGAAAAAAAAAAAAAAAAAAAAAACCCCAAAAAAAAAAAAAAAAAAAATAATAATCCGTAGAAAAACAATAGTCTTTTCCAGAGGGAAAAGCCTAATAATCCGTAGAAAAACAATAGTCTTTTCCAGAGGGAAAAGCCTAACTAGATTTTTCGATTTCAAGAAATCGAGAGATTCACCTATTCCGCTTGTCTTTTTAGGCAGCGACGAAATAAGATTGCATATAGAGCCGGTAGTTTTTTAGGCTATATTAAGGGCATAGTCGATAGAAAACTCCCTGCAGTGTCTAACAATTCTTTCGGCAATACTCTTTCACATTGGCGTGAATGCTGTATGCTTAATGTCCAAGTTAGGGCTAAATAGCAAACCCGTTGAACAGATCGCGTGTAGTTAATAATAACAACATGTGCATGTGTGACACCATAGATTGTGGCGAAAGTTTTCGCAGCAGCCATCCCAAACATTCAGCGTTTGTACCTGAAGCTCGCCCGAACTCGGTCATATTATTAGAAAGTCCCGAAACCAAGCATGGGCCTCGAGGCAGCCGCCCCTCTCTCTCAACCCACACCACGAACGTGCACATACCCTCTCCTGACATTCAACATGATAGAATGGGAAATTGGTGGCGCTCCCTGTGTGAAAAGATGCGGTAACTATTTGTGAAGAATGAGTGAAAAAATTATGGAAATCGGCCAAGAATTGGCCGAGATATAGCGTTTTAATGAGTTGAGGTAATTGTTTGAATTTGGTCCCGTTCTAGCCGGTGCGACCTGACGCTGGGTATATGTCTGGGGTTGTGGCACTGCTCCTCCTCTGGGGTAGTTCCGCTTGAAATCGTGGATTCTCAGTTTCTGGTGGAGAGACGCTGGTGACTGAAAGATGCATTGTGTACACTGGCGCCAAATGGACCTCGCCAAGCTGGTAACAGTTAGATATTTGTCAGAAATGAAAAGTGGACAGTAATCGCGCATGGGTTAATGGCGAATAGGCGGTAATCTGGCTAATTTGACATTAAAATTGAACAGACAGCAGTGTCGCTCATACGCCCACTACGTCCAGACCACTGGAGGCAGCTACACGAAATTTTCAGAAGTTGTTCTACTCTTCCTGCCCGACAGGTTAGTATCTTTGTCGAGTGGCGTGACCGCGTGGGAACAATGTGGATCGCGTGGAAACCGAAGGGACGATTCGTCCCTCCTCTATTCCCAATGCAACGACGTTTCCATTCACTATTCACCTGTCACCCGTCGAGTTTGGCATTATTTCTGTCTATTTGACGAACTGTTCAGCTTTCAATATTCACACGTTCACGTGGGACTGAAAGTTTGTAGTTAAACTGCTTATTTCAGAGCGTACCGGCAGAAACTGACAACTCGACCCGGTGGCGAAAAAGCCGTCGTCTGGCTAATTTGACATTCAAACTGAACAGATACAATGTCGGATACACGCCAATTATGTCCCGACCATACAAGGCAGCAACTTCAGATTCTCAGAATGTTTTCTCCTGTCCCTGCCCGACAGTTTAGTATCTTTGTCAAGTGCCAAGACCGCGTGGAAACACCGTGGATCAGGTGGAAACCGAGGGGACGATTCGTCCCTACTTTCTTCTCAATTCAACGACTTTCCTATTCATTATTTACCTGTCACCGGCTGAGTTTGGCATTATATCTGTCTATTTGATGAACTTTTCAACCTAAACTATTTGCGGCCTCGTGTTTCACCACCGAAAGGCCACTGCACGGTTACCAATATATTCAGGGACTGATTTTGCGAAAAAAAAACAATTATTCCGACTGTACCCACATGGGAACTCCTAAATCTGTAAGGGTTACATTTTTAATAATAACGTATAAAACAGAAGTTGTCGTGCTACGCTTGCTGCATGCAGGCATAGAAAACATTCAGCGCTCAATGAATTAGGAATGGAGTAAATTGTCACTTAAACCAGCGAAATTCTGAAAAAAATGAGAGTTTTTTTTCGACGGCACCTACCTTTATGCATCCGAGACAGGGACTGCGTTAAACTTTACAGCAACCTTATAACAGAAAATATTCTTGGAATTGAACTGTGAATCCGAATTTCGAAAGCCTACAGAATGCAAATGTGTGGGTGGCGGGCATCATCACTGGATCTAATGTTGTATTTCATGTTTTCTTTATATTCTATTTATTTTTTTGATCTTCTCTCTCTCTCTCTCTCTCTCTCTCTCTCTCTCTCTCTCTCTCTCTCTCTCTCTCTCAGTTTAATTTGTGTTTGTCTATAATGTTTATAATATTTTGATTTTGCTAGATTCTGTTATTTATGGAATACGTTCTGCCATATTGTAAATTATTAGTCACCGTACAGGAACGGAAGGGCTCCTAAGTGGTAAGCACTTGTCCTCCAATCCTGATTTGCATTGTCAAATGGCAAATAAAATATGTTTAATCTAATCTAACAGTAGGGCGGGGGGGGGGGGGGGGCATGTGTCCTAGGTAAAAAAACAGCAGGGTGCAGGTGTTCTAGGTAAAATAAACAGCATGGGGGGGGGGGGGGGATGTCCCCGCTAATTAATTTTAATAGCAGGCATTTGTTCATGGGGCAGGTGTCCTATCCCACTGGTACTTGGCCTTGATGGAAATAACATTTCAACAAGAAACAACGGGAAACTTATTTGCAATAAAGCTGCAAATACAAACTTGATTTTAGGACCATTCCATGGACATTTTAAAGCCTACTGCGATATCAGCGTTTCTTACTCTAGTCCTTTCACCACACCGCAGTATTTTACCCGAGTCGAGTTCTGACGTCATGCAAGTTTGACGGACATGCTTTCAATTATGTTATTGACAACAACATATTTATAATTTCGTGCTTACTGATCCGAATTTTGAAAACGACACACGCAATCGCGAAACCATTTTCTGAAAAACACGATTCTGTAAAAGGTTTTAATGAAATTTGATTATTTTTTTTATTTTCTATTTCGATGGCTCTTGTCGAAAAGGTGCTAATCACTGATCGTCCCAAATGAGATCAAAGACACGCCGTAGTTTAATAACAGACAGAGAATCTTCTAAGAATATACATGCGCAATCCTAAAATGCAATAAATCAAGTGTTTTTTCACGTTTTATGAGAGAAATATGTCCAATTGTATCATTGAATCATTTTTAGGTATATGTGGGTGAGAAATTTTCTATACGGACAAAATACAGGCTAAATAAAATATTTGCCATTATTTTCCGCAGACGTATTTTTGTCTTTGCTTCTTGGGGAAATTTCTTGCTGCTAAATACAACGAAGGTGTGTTATTTGATGTGGTCAGAACCGTCAGGTGGTCGGGTCCGAAACCGCACCTCGCAGAAGATGTAGTGGGGGGTGTCGATTTTACAAGTAATGTAGGCAGCGTACACGGCATGGGCTGTCTGTCTTTAATCCGACAAAACAGGGTTAAGGCTTGGTTTTTTGAATACCCTTATTTATTTATTTATTTATTTATTTATTTATTGGTGTTTAAAGTCACATACTTCTGCACAATGGCTAATCGTGACCGTGACAGTTTTAGAGGTGGAGGAAGCCGGAGTACCCGGAGAGAACCACCAAGCATCGACGAGCAACTGTCAGCTCCTCAACATTCTCACTCTGTTCAGGCTCCGCTCAGGCAGGGTTACAGAGGTTGAAGACATGTGCACCATCGACGTGCAGTATGCCTTAGTACACGGGGACATCGTGCCCCTATGTCGGCAACCGGACCAAAGTGCCTTGCCCAAGGACACAACGTGAGTCGTCCCGGACGGGGATCGAACTCGGGACCTCTAGCATAGAAGTACAACAGTCTACCACTGAGCCACCGCGCTCCCTTGAATACCCTCAATACTATCATACATTATCCCCCAGGAATTCTAAATCTGATAAAAGAGGTCATGTTTATCTATTGCATACCCATTTTGCTGCCCGAAAACAGCCGATTTTATTAAAATTTTGACGTTTAGCAGCCGCTAGAGGGATTAACAAACGACTAGCGGAATATTCTATCTATGCAATTTGTAAGACCTGCCAATGTCAAATTGTTCTTGAAAATCCCCAACAAGCAGTTAGCGAAATCCACGAAAATGTAAATTTTAAGCGTTTAAGGGGCATCTCTCCTTATCCAGTTCAAAATGGGTTAAGTTTCATTCTTTTAAATACCCTTACTACTTACAAACCTTAAACACCAATTAGATGCCATGATTTTTCTTGACCCCCACAGTGTCTGATGAATTGTTTTTAACTGTCTCACAAAAGTTCCTTCATTGATGTTATGAGAAAGGTGAGTATAGTAGTCTCAAATGATTCGGTTTGGTTTTGATAAAAAAATGTTTAGGTAAAACCCATCATTAATGGTAGAATGGGTTAATATCAATATCAATGTTTCCCTATCAGTTTTGCGTCCGGTAAAAGCCCATGAAGGGTTAACAAATGCCTTCCAGAATAATTGATCCATGCAACTGGTCATATGACACCAAGACCTATCAACGGCCATTTTCTCTTGAAAACCCCACAAAATGTTTGTAAAGAAATCCAGGGAAAACGATTTTTAAGCTTTTGATGGGTATCCCTGTTAACCTCCCCAACAGGGGTTAACGCTTGGCTTTTTGAATACCTTTATTACTTACAAAAATGGTCCTCTGTGAATTCCACTTCAAACAAAGGAGATTATGTTTATCTCTCATGTATACATTAGGTGCTGTGCGTGTCTGAAAACAGTCCCATGTTAACAACATTACGATGCTTGGCAGCTTGTAGATGGTTAATGTCACATAAACACCTACGAATAGTCAATTTGTCTTGAAACCCTACAAGTTACCGTTAGGGAAATTCACAGAAAATGGGAATTTAAAGCTTTCAAGGGATATCTCTCTTTAGCCTGCCCAAAATGGGTTAAGACGTCGACTTTTGAATACCCTTACTACTTACAAAAATGTTTCCATATAAATTGTACGCGCGATAAAAGAAGGAACTTTTCTTTGTGGTGTACCCTTTGGGTGCTGTTGGTGTGCAAAAAAAGCCCATTTTATCGCAGTTTTGACCTTCAGCAGCCCGGGGAGGGTTAACTAATGGTGACCGGAATATTTTGTTGATGCGACTTGTAATGCCACACCAAGACCTGCAAATAGCCGATTTTTCTTGAAAACCTACAAGATGTTGTTAGAGAAATCCACAGAAAACGGGGATTTTAAGATTTTAATGGGTATCTCTCTTTAACCAGCCCCAAATGGGTTAAGACGTCAAATTTTGAATACCCTTACCACTTTCAAAAATATTTTCCGATCAATTTTGCGTCCGATAAATGAAGGCCCCTTTCTCTGTGGTATATCGTTTGGGTGCTGTTGGTGTCTAAAAACAGCCCATTTTATCACAATTTTTACGTTTAGCAGATCGGGGAGGGTTAACTAATGCTGACCGGAATATTTTATCCATGCAACTTGTAATGTCACACCAAGACCTGAGAGTGACCAATTTTTCTTGAAAATCTACAAGACTCGTTTAGAGAAATCCACAGAAAACATGAAGTTTTGAGCTTTTTTGGGGTATTGCTGTTTAACCAGCCCAAAACGGGTTAACACTTGGTTTTCTGAACACCCTTATTACTTACAAAAATGATCTTCGGTGAATTCCACTTCCAATAAAGGAAGTTATGTTTACCACTCGGGTATCGTTTGGGTGTTGTGGGGGTCTGAAACCGGCCCATTTCATCAAAATTTCGATGTTTGGCAGCCTGTGGAGGGTTACCATATGCATCGCCAAATATGTCGTGTGTATCAAAGGTTGTGTCATAGGTAGGTCTAGTAATGATGGATGTTTAAAAAAAATCCTAAAGACGTGTTTCGAGAAAGTGCCGATAAACCCCAATTTTGGCAGTTTTTTGCCAATTCTGGCGAAATAAGGGTTAAATCGAAAATTCCGCTTCGGTACATTTTTAGATTTTTTCCCACTCTATGCGTGTGCCAAATTGTGTGAAAATCGGTTCGAAAATGGCTTCTGAATCGTACGGACAAAAATGTGTGGAAAAAAAAAAAAAAAAAAAAACCCCAAAAAAAAAATAATAATCCGTAGAAAAACAATAGTCTTTTCCAGAGGGAAAAGCCTAATAATCCGTAGAAAAACAATAGTCTTTTCCAGAGGGAAAAGCCTAACTAGATTTTTCGATTTCAAGAAATCGAGAGATTCACCTATTCCGCTTGTCTTTTTAGGCAGCGACGAAATAAGATTGCATATAGAGCCGGTAGTTTTTTAGGCTATATTAAGGGCATAGTCGATTGAAAACTCCCTGCAGTGTCTAACAATTCTTTCGGCAATACTCTTTCACATTGGCGTGAATGCTGTATGCTTAATGTCCAAGTTAGGGCTAAATAGCAAACCCGTTGAACAGATCGCGTGTAGTTAATAATAACAACATGTGCATGTGTGACACCATAGATTGTGGCGAAAGTTTTCGCAGCAGCCATCCCAAACATTCAGCGTTTGTACCTGAAGCTCGCCCGAACTCGGTCATATTATTAGAAAGTCCCGAAACCAAGCATGGGCCTCGAGGCAGCCGCCCCTCTCTCTCAACCCACACCACGAACGTGCACATACCCTCTCCTGACATTCAACATGATAGAATGGGAAATTGGTGGCGCTCCCTGTGTGAAAAGATGCGGTAACTATTTGTGAAGAATGAGTGAAAAAATTATGGAAATCGGCCAAGAATTGGCCGAGATATAGCGTTTTAATGAGTTGAGGTAATTGTTTGAATTTGGTCCCGTTCTAGCCGGTGCGACCTGACGCTGGGTATATGTCTGGGGTTGTGGCACTGCTCCTCCTCTGGGGTAGTTCCGCTTGAAATCGTGGATTCTCAGTTTCTGGTGGAGAGACGCTGGTGACTGAAAGATGCATTGTGTACACTGGCGCCAAATGGACCTCGCCAAGCTGGTAACAGTTAGATATTTGTCAGAAATGAAAAGTGGACAGTAATCGCGCATGGGTTAATGGCGAATAGGCGGTAATCTGGCTAATTTGACATTAAAATTGAACAGACAGCAGTGTCGCTCATACGCCCACTACGTCCAGACCACTGGAGGCAGCTACACGAAATTTTCAGAAGTTGTTCTACTCTTCCTGCCCGACAGGTTAGTATCTTTGTCGAGTGGCGTGACCGCGTGGGAACAATGTGGATCGCGTGGAAACCGAAGGGACGATTCGTCCCTCCTCTATTCCCAATGCAACGACGTTTCCATTCACTATTCACCTGTCACCCGTCGAGTTTGGCATTATTTCTGTCTATTTGACGAACTGTTCAGCTTTCAATATTCACACGTTCACGTGGGACTGAAAGTTTGTAGTTAAACTGCTTATTTCAGAGCGTACCGGCAGAAACTGACAACTCGACCCGGTGGCGAAAAAGCCGTCGTCTGGCTAATTTGACATTCAAACTGAACAGATACAATGTCGGATACACGCCAATTATGTCCCGACCATACAAGGCAGCAACTTCAGATTCTCAGAATGTTTTCTCCTGTCCCTGCCCGACAGTTTAGTATCTTTGTCAAGTGCCAAGACCGCGTGGAAACACCGTGGATCAGGTGGAAACCGAGGGGACGATTCGTCCCTACTTTCTTCTCAATTCAACGACTTTCCTATTCATTATTTACCTGTCACCGGCTGAGTTTGGCATTATATCTGTCTATTTGATGAACTTTTCAACCTAAACTATTTGCGGCCTCGTGTTTCACCACCGAAAGGCCACTGCACGGTTACCAATATATTCAGGGACTGATTTTGCGAAAAAAAACAATTATTCCGACTGTACCCACATGGGAACTCCTAAATCTGTAAGGGTTACATTTTTAATAATAACGTATAAAACAGAAGTTGTCGTGCTACGCTTGCTGCATGCAGGCATAGAAAACATTCAGCGCTCAATGAATTAGGAATGGAGTAAATTGTCACTTAAACCAGCGAAATTCTGAAAAAAATGAGAGTTTTTTTTCGACGGCACCTACCTTTATGCATCCGAGACAGGGACTGCGTTAAACTTTACAGCAACCTTATAACAGAAAATATTCTTGGAATTGAACTGTGAATCCGAATTTCGAAAGCCTACAGAATGCAAATGTGTGGGTGGCGGGCATCATCACTGGATCTAATGTTGTATTTCATGTTTTCTTTATATTCTATTTATTTTTTTGATCTTCTCTCTCTCTCTCTCTCTCTCTCTCTCTCTCTCTCTCTCTCTCTCAGTTTAATTTGTGTTTGTCTATAATGTTTATAATATTTTGATTTTGCTAGATTCTGTTATTTATGGAATACGTTCTGCCATATTGTAAATTATTAGTCACCGTACAGGAACGGAAGGGCTTCTAAGTGGTAAGCACTTGTCCTCCAATCCTGATTTGCATTGTCAAATGGCAAATAAAATATGTTTAATCTAATCTAACAGTAGGGCGGGGGGGGGGGGGGGCATGTGTCCTAGGTAAAAAAACAGCAGGGTGCAGGTGTTCTAGGTAAAATAAACAGCATGGGGGGGGGGGGGGATGTCCCCGCTAATTAATTTTAATAGCAGGCAGTTGTTCATGGGGCAGGTGTCCTATCCCACTGGTACTTGGCCTTGATGGAAATAACATTTCAACAAGAAACAACGGGAAACTTATTTGCAATAAAGCTGCAAATACAAACTTGATTTTAGGACCATTCCATGGACATTTTAAAGCCTACTGCGATATCAGCGTTTCTTACTCTAGTCCTTTCACCACACCGCAGTATTTTACCCGAGTCGAGTTCTGACGTCATGCAAGTTTGACGGACATGCTTTCAATTATGTTATTGACAACAACATATTTATAATTTCGTGCTTACTGATCCGAATTTTGAAAACGACACACGCAATCGCGAAACCATTTTCTGAAAAACACGATTCTGTAAAAGGTTTTAATGAAATTTGATTATTTTTTTTATTTTCTATTTCGATGGCTCTTGTCGAAAAGGTGCTAATCACTGATCGTCCCAAATGAGATCAAAGACACGCCGTAGTTTAATAACAGACAGAGAATCTTCTAAGAATATACATGCGCAATCCTAAAATGCAATAAATCAAGTGTTTTTTCACGTTTTATGAGAGAAATATGTCCAATTGTATCATTGAATCATTTTTAGGTATATGTGGGTGAGAAATTTTCTATACGGACAAAATACAGGCTAAATAAAATATTTGCCATTATTTTCCGCAGACGTATTTTTGTCTTTGCTTCTTGGGGAAATTTCTTGCTGCTAAATACAACGAAGGTGTGTTATTTGATGTGGTCAGAACCGTCAGGTGGTCGGGTCCGAAACCGCACCTCGCAGAAGATGTAGTGGGGGGTGTCGATTTTACAAGTAATGTAGGCAGCGTACACGGCATGGGCTGTCTGTCTTTAATCCGACAAAACAGGGTTAAGGCTTGGTTTTTTGAATACCCTTATTTATTTATTTATTTATTTATTTATTTATTTATTTATTGGTGTTTAAAGTCACATACTTCTGCACAATGGCTAATCGTGACCGTGACAGTTTTAGAGGTGGAGGAAGCCGGAGTACCCGGAGAGAACCACCAAGCATCGACGAGCAACTGTCAGCTCCTCAACATTCTCACTCTGTTCAGGCTCCGCTCAGGCAGGGTTACAGAGGTTGAAGACATGTGCACCATCGACGTGCAGTATGCCTTAGTACACGGGGACATCGTGCCCCTATGTCGGCAACCGGACCAAAGTGCCTTGCCCAAGGACACAACGTGAGTCGTCCCGGGCGGGGATCGAACTCGGGACCTCTAGCATAGAAGTACAACAGTCTACCACTGAGCCACCGCGCTCCCTTGAATACCCTCAATACTATCATACATTATCCCCCAGGAATTCTAAATCTGATAAAAGAGGTCATGTTTATCTATTGCATACCCATTTTGCTGCCCGAAAACAGCCGATTTTATTAAAATTTTGACGTTTAGCAGCCGCTAGAGGGATTAACAAACGACTAGCCGAATATTCTATCTATGCAATTTGTAAGACCTGCCAATGTCAAATTGTTCTTGAAAATCCCCAACAAGCAGTTAGCGAAATCCACGAAAATGTAAATTTTAAGCGTTTAAGGGGCATCTCTCCTTATCCAGTTCAAAATGGGTTAAGTTTCATTCTTTTAAATACCCTTACTACTTACAAACCTTAAACACCAATTAGATGCCATGATTTTTCTTGACCCCCACAGTGTCTGATGAATTGTTTTTAACTGTCTCACAAAAGTTCCTTCATTGATGTTATGAGAAAGGTGAGTATAGTAGTCTCAAATGATTCGGTTTGGTTTTGATAAAAAAATGTTTAGGTAAAACCCATCATTAATGGTAGAATGGGTTAATATCAATATCAATGTTTCCCTATCAGTTTTGCGTCCGGTAAAAGCCCATGAAGGGTTAACAAATGCCTTCCAGAATAATTGATCCATGCAACTGGTCATATGACACCAAGACCTATCAACGGCCATTTTCTCTTGAAAACCCCACAAAATGTTTGTAAAGAAATCCAGGGAAAACGATTTTTAAGCTTTTGATGGGTATCCCTGTTAACCTCCCCAACAGGGGTTAACGCTTGGCTTTTTGAATACCTTTATTACTTACAAAAATGGTCCTCTGTGAATTCCACTTCAAACAAAGGAGATTATGTTTATCTCTCATGTATACATTAGGTGCTGTGCGTGTCTGAAAACAGTCCCATGTTAACAACATTACGATGCTTGGCAGCTTGTAGATGGTTAATGTCACATAAACACCTACGAATAGTCAATTTGTCTTGAAACCCTACAAGTTACCGTTAGGGAAATTCACAGAAAATGGGAATTTAAAGCTTTCAAGGGATATCTCTCTTTAGCCTGCCCAAAATGGGTTAAGACGTCGACTTTTGAATACCCTTACTACTTACAAAAATGTTTCCATATAAATTGTACGCGCGATAAAAGAAGGAACTTTTCTTTGTGGTGTACCCTTTGGGTGCTGTTGGTGTGCAAAAACAGCCCATTTTATCGCAGTTTTGACCTTCAGCAGCCCGGGGAGGGTTAACTAATGGTGACCGGAATATTTTGTTGATGCGACTTGTAATGCCACACCAAGACCTGCAAATAGCCGATTTTTCTTGAAAACCTACAAGATGTTGTTAGAGAAATCCACAGAAAACGGGGATTTTAAGATTTTAATGGGTATCTCTCTTTAACCAGCCCCAAATGGGTTAAGACGTCAAATTTTGAATACCCTTACCACTTTCAAAAATATTTTCCGATCAATTTTGCGTCCGATAAATGAAGGCCCCTTTCTCTGTGGTATATCGTTTGGGTGCTGTTGGTGTCTAAAAACAGCCCATTTTATCACAATTTTTACGTTTAGCAGATCGGGGAGGGTTAACTAATGCTGACCGGAATATTTTATCCATGCAACTTGTAATGTCACACCAAGACCTGAGAGTGACCAATTTTTCTTGAAAATCTACAAGACTCGTTTAGAGAAATCCACAGAAAACATGAAGTTTTGAGCTTTTTTGGGGTATTGCTGTTTAACCAGCCCAAAACGGGTTAACACTTGGTTTTCTGAACACCCTTATTACTTACAAAAATGATCTTCGGTGAATTCCACTTCCAATAAAGGAAGTTATGTTTACCACTCGGGTATCGTTTGGGTGTTGTGGGGGTCTGAAACCGGCCCATTTCATCAAAATTTCGATGTTTGGCAGTCTGTGGAGGGTTACCATATGCATCGCCAAATATGTCGTGTGTATCAAAGGTTGTGTCATAGGTAGGTCTAGTAATGATGGATGTTTAAAAAAAATCCTAAAGACGTGTTTCGAGAAAGTGCCGATAAACCCCAATTTTGGCAGTTTTTTGCCAATTCTGGCGAAATAAGGGTTAAATCGAAAATTCCGCTTCGGTACATTTTTAGATTTTTTCCCACTCTATGCGTGTGCCAAATTGTGTGAAAATCGGTTCGAAAATGGCTTCTGAATCGTACGGACAAAAATGTGTGGAAAAAAAAAAAAAAAAAAAAACCCAAAAAAAACTAGACTTTATGATTCTGGAGAATCATGGCTTTTCCCGATGAGATTCCATGATTCTTCATGACCCCAAAGTGTCTGATGAATTGTTTTTAACTGTCTCACTGAAGTTCCTTCATTGATGTTATGAGAAAGGTGAGTATAGTAGTCTCAAATGACTTGGCTCGATCCTAATTAACACCATAATTATGGAAACACTGGAACTACCAGCGCGACTGAAGAGAACAATAGCAGCTCTGGGCATCTCTTGCCCTGTCACCTGGACTGTCCGGGAGACAGGCAAGAGAGTCCATCTGAACTTGGAGTTCGTCATTGAAGATCACAACACCGCCACACCTTCTTCGGGGAGAGGTAGCACCTTTTGTGAGAGGAACCCCTCTCACACTGGTCCTCAGCCGAAGAAGCCTGGACCTGGCCCTGTAAAGAAGAAGAGCAAGAAGAAGAAGAGTCCGTCCACCAAGCGCCGGGATTCCAGGCGCCTGGAGGCCTTCCGGAATAGGAAGAAAGAGGTGAGCGAGAGTATGGAGGTCCTGGAGGCAGCTGCCAGTTCCCCTCCTAGTGCCACTAGTACACCCAACCAACTGCCAGCTCCTGAGCCGGTACTGTTGGATGAGGAACGTCTGGTGGAGACTGAGGAGGAACCGGAGGTTGCCTTTTCACCACCTCCCACCCCTCACTCCCCACTTCCTTCTCTACCGGACAGCCAGGGTGTGTCAATCTCAGCAACACAGCCACCTAAGTCTGCAGTCGCCGCCGAAGAAATAAGGAGAATAATAGAGATGGGAAGGCGGGCAGTTGAGATGGGAAACCGAATCGCCTCCGAAACCCACGAGTTCAGGGAACAATCAAAAGCAGATCTCAAAAAGGAATTAGACGCAATCCATTCACCAAACTCAACAATAAACTCAACATCGTCGACTTCCACATCACAATCTCAACCACCTCCAAAGAACAAGAGCCGAAAGAAGCCTAGACGGGGTTAAGCCACCTCCCTCCTTCCTTTTCCTCCTCCACCACGCCTTGACATCCTACAACAACAACAAACAGCTAACGAGGGTTGAAGGGGGCTTGTCCTTCAAATCGTCCCTGCGCGCCTTCGGCGCGTAAAACCATTTCGTTCGTCTCAAATGACTCAGTTGATAAAAAAATTGTTTAGGTAAAAACCATCATTAACGGTGGAGTGGGTTAATATCAATATCGTCGTCCGACAAGTTAATGACCCACAAAAGGAGTTATGTTTGTTTCACACATACCCACTGAGTGCAGTGTCTATTTGAAAATGGTCCATTTTATCTCAAATGTATCCAAAATATTGATGTCTGGCAGCTTGTAGAGGGTTAACAAGTACTAACAGGAATATTTTTCCATGCAACTTGTAATGTCACACTAAGAACTGCAAATGGCCATTTTTCTTTAAAATCTTCCAAGATGTTTTCAGAGAAATCCCTGCGCATACGCTCTTTTCCAATTCGACGTGACGAAATGCGAAATTCATGTCTCTTCGTGGAAAGTGATGCCACAACTATTCATGAACAAGGAGTGAAAATTTCATGGAAATCTGCCTAGAATTGGTTGAGATATGGCGTTTTGGAGAGAGGAGGTAATTGTTTGAATTTGATCCTTCAAGCCAGTTCGAAAAAAGCGTCGGGAATGGGCGCAGAATCCTTCAGTGCCTCCTCGCTGGAGCAAGTCCACTTAAATGTTACAATTGTGTGTGACTGGTGGAGAGTTGACTGTAAATGGAAGTTGCTTCTTTAAGACAGCCACCAGGGACCCCAACACAACCTTTAAACCTACGAGAATCTCAGAAGTTTAAAGTCAAGAGAAATTGGCGGTGATTGGGTTTCTGGCAGGCAGGAAAAGATTGACGAAGATTTGTATATTGGACATTAAAATAGCACTTCAGACATACACGAACGGTGTTCAGACCGCTGGAGGCAGCGACTTGAAATTTTCAGAACTTGTTCTACGAACCCTGGCCGACATTTTGGGATCTGTTTGGAGTGTCCGGACCGCGTGGAAAACACCACGCATCGCTTGGAATGTGAGAGTACTATTCGTCCCGACTCTATCAGTTTAGAATGGACACGGGCAGTGTTGTAGACGACTGTAGAGCTGCGATTGAGCATAACGTCCCAGGTTTCGGTGCCGCATTGCCTAACCAGCTCCAAAAGGGCGGCGGGGGAGGGGTATCCTGACACCATCTTTAAACCTTAGATAATCGTCAGAAGTTGAAGTGAAAAGAAATCGGCGGTGAGTAGGTTTTTTGGCGGGTAACGATTAACGAAAATTTGCCAATTAGACATTAAAATTGCACTTCTCACAAACATGAAGCGTGTCTAGACCGCTGAAGGCAGCGACATCTAAGTTTCAGAACTTGTTCTACGCACCCTGGCCGACATTTTGGCATCTGTTGCGAGTGTCGAGGCCGCGTGAAGAACACCACGCATCGCGTGGAAAGTGAGAGTACTATTCGTCCCGACTCTATCAGTTTGGAATGGACTTGAGAACTGTTGTAGACTACTGTAGAGCAGCGATTGAGCATGAAGTCGGAGTTTTTTGTGCCAAATTGCCTAACCAGCTCCAAGGTATGATTTTTCGTCTGTACATCGCCCAGATCGACTGTAGTTTATACCGTTACCATACGTTGAGGTAGCCTTTTGTCATTTTTGCCACTTTCGCCCCAGATTTGAGGGTACCTTCCTTCAATCCCATTTTATAGCAAAATCTAGCCATGCTCCCAACAACGCCCTCTCCCCGTCGGCCCGGGTGCTTCTAAAAATAGAAAGGTCAATGGGTAGGGGCCCGTTAGCAAACAAACGGGGGCAGGACAAGTGTACTTGATGAAAAAACAGTTGTGTGGACATCCCCGGAAGTGAAAACCTATGCTCAGTGGCTGTAATCAAGATGTTAATTTAGACTCCCATTACGGCCAATATACTATAGAATGCAATTGGGTGGGTGGCGGGCATCATCACTGGACCTAATGTTGTATTTCATGTTTTCTTTATTTTCTATTTATTTTTTTGATCTCTCTCTCTCTCTCTCTCTCTCTCTCTCTCTCTCTCTCTCTCTCTCGATCTCTCTCTCTCTCTCTCTCTCTCTCTTTCTCTCAGTTTAATTTGTGTTTGTCTATAATGTTTATAATATTTAGATTTTGCTAGATTCTGTTATTTATGAAATACGTTCTGCCATATTGTAAATTATTAGTCACCGTACAGGAACGGAGGGGCTTCTAAGTGGTAAGCACTTGTCCTCCAATCCTGATTTGCATTGTCAAGTGGCAAATAAAATATGTTTAATCTAATCTAACAGTAGGGGGGGGGGCATGAGTCCTAGGTAAAAAAACAGCAGAGGGCAGGTGTCCTAGGTAAAATAAACAGCATGGGGGGGGGGGGGGGTGTCCCCGCTAATTAATTTTAATAGCAGGCAGTTGTTCATGGGGCAGGTGCCCTATCCCACTGCCCAGTATTCCAAATTTTCTATGGTACCTGGCCTTGACGGAAATAACATTTCAACAAGAAACAACGGGAAACTTATTTGCAATAAAGCTGCAAATATAAAGTTGATTTTAGGACCATTCCATGGACATTTTAAAGCCTACTGCGATATCAGCGTTTCTTACTCTCGTCCTTTCACCACACCGCAGTATTTTACCAGAGTCGAGTTCTGACGTCATGCAAGTTTGACGGACATGCTTTCAATTTTGTTATTGACAACAACATATTTATAATTTCGTGCTTACTGATCCGAATTTTGAAAACGACACACGCAATCGCGAAAGCGTTTTCTGAAAACCACGATTCTGTAAAAGGTTTTAGTGAAATTTGATTACTTTTTTATTTTCAATTTCCATGGCTCTTGTTGAAAAGGTGCTAATCACTGATCGTCCCAAACGAGATCAAAGACACGCCGTAGTTTAATAACAGACAGAGAATCTTCTAAGAATATACATGCGCAATCCTAAAATGCAATAAATCAAGTGTTTTTTCACGTTTTATGAGAGAAATATGTCCAATTGTATCATTGAATCATTTTTAGGTATATGTGGGTGAGAAATTTTCTATACGGACAAAATACAGGCTAAATAAAATATTTGCCATTATTTTCCGCAGACGTAATTTTGTCTTTGCTTCTTGGGGAAATTTCTTTCTGCTAAATACAACGAAGGTGTGTTATTTGATGTGGTCAGAACCGTCCGGTGGTCGGGTCCGAAACCGCACCTCGTAGGAGATTTAGTGGGGGGGGGGGGGGGGTGGGTGGGGTGGGGGGGGTCGATTTTACAAGTAATGTAGGCAGCGTACACGGCATGAGCTGTCTGTCTTTAATCCGACAAAACAGGGTTAAGGCTTGTTTTTTTGAATACCCTTATTTATTTATTTATTTATTTATTTATTTATTGGTGTTTAAGGTCACATACTTCTGCACAATGGCTAATCGTGACCGTGACAGTTTTAGAGGTGGAGGAAGCCGGAGTACCCGGAGAGAACCACCAAGCATCGACGAGCAACTGTCAGCTCCTCAACATTCTCTATTCAGGCTCCGCTCAGGCAGGGTTACAGAGGTTGAAGACATGTGTACCATCGACGTGCAGTGTGCCTTAGTACATGGGGACATCGTGCCCCCATGTCGGCAACCGGGCCAAAGTGCCTTGCCCAAGGACACAACGTGAGTCGTCCCGGACGGGGATCGAACTCGGGACCTCTAGCATAGAAGTACAACAGTCTACCACTGAGCCACCGCGCTCCCTTGAATACCCTTAATACTATCATACATTATCCCCCAGGAATTCTAAATCTGATAAAAGAGGTCATGTTTATCTATTGCATACCCATTTTGCTGCCCGAAAACAGCCGATTTTATTAAAATTTTGACGTTTAGCAGCCGGTAGAGGGATTAACAAACGACTAGCGGAATATTCTATCTATGCAATTTGTAAGACCTGCCAATGTCAAATTGTTCTTGAAAATCCCCAACAAGCAGTTAGCGAAATCCACGAAAATGTAAATTTTAAGCGTTTAAGGGGCATCTCTCCTTATCCAGTTCAAAATGGGTTAAGTTTCATTCTTTTAAATACCCTTACTACTTACAAACCTTAAACACCAATTAGATTCCATGATTTTTCTTGACCCCCACAGTGTCTGATGAATTGTTTTTAACTGTCTCACAAAAGTTCCTTCATTGATGTTATGAGAAAGGTGAGTATAGTAGTCTCAAATGATTCGGTTTGGTTTTGATAAAAAAATGTTTAGGTAAAACCCATCATTAATGGTAGAATGGGTTAATATCAATATCAATGTTTCCCTATCAGTTTTGCGTCCGGTAAAAGCCCATGAAGGGTTAACAAATGCCTACCAGAATAATTGACCCATGCAACTGGTCATATGACACCAAGACCTATCAACGGCCATTTTCTCTTGAAAACCCCACAAAATGTTTGTAGAAATCCAGGGAAAACGATTTTTAAGCTTTTGATGGGTATCCCTGTTAACCTCCCCAACAGGGGTTAACGCTTGGCTTTTTGAATACCTTTATTACTTACAAAAATGGTCCTCTGTGAATTCCACTTCAAACAAAGGAGATTATGTTTATCTCTCATGTATACATTAGGTGCTGTGCGTGTCTGAAAACAGTCCCATGTTAACAACATTACGATGCTTGGCAGCTTGTAGATGGTTAATGTCACATAAACACCTACGAATAGTCAATTTGTCTTGAAACCCTACAAGTTACCGTTAGGGAAATTCACAGAAAATGGGAATTTAAAGCTTTCAAGGGATATCTCTCTTTAGCCTGCCCAAAATGGGTTAAGACGTTGACTTTTGAATACCCTTACTACTTACAAAAATGTTTCCATATAAATTGTACGCGCGATAAAAGAAAGAACTTTTCTTTGTGGTGTACCCTTTGGGTGCTGCTGGTGTGCAAAAACAGCCCATTTTATCACAATTTTGACCTTCAGCAGCCCGGGGAGGGTTAACTAATGCTGACCGGAATATTTTGTTCATGCGACTTGTAATGTCACACCAAGACCTGCAAATAGCCGATTTTTCTTGAAAACCTACAAGATGTTGTTAGAGAAATCCACAGAAAACGGGGATTTTAAGATTTTAATGGGTATCTCTCTTTAACCAGCCCCAAATGGGTTAAGACGTCAAATTTTGAATACCCTTACCACTTTCAAAAATATTTTCCGATCAATTTTGCGTCCGATAAATGAAGGCCCCTTTCTCTGTGGTACATCGTTTGGGTGCTGTTGGTGTCTAAAAACAGCCCATTTTATCACAATTTTTACGTTTAGCAGCTCGGGGAGGGTTAACTAATGCTGACCGGAATATTTTATCCATGCAACTTGTAATGTCACACCAAGACCTGAGAGTGACCAATTTTTCTTGAAAATCTACAAGACTCGTTTAGAGAAATCCACAGAAAACATGAAGTTTTGAGCTTTTTTGGGGTATTGCTGTTTAACCAGCCCAAAACGGGTTAACACTTGGTTTTCTGAACACCCTTATTACTTACAAAAATGATCTTCGGTGAATTCCACTTCCAATAAAGGAAGTTATGTTTACCACTCGGGTATCGTTTGGGTGTTGTGGGAGTCTGAAACCGGCCCATTTCATCAAAATTTCGATGTTTGGCAGCCTGTGGAGGGTTACCATATGCATCGCCAAATATGTCGTGTGTATCAAAGGTTGTGTCATAGGTAGGTCTAGTAATGATGGATGTTTAAAAAAAATCCTAAAGACGTGTTTCGAGAAAGTGCCGATAAACCCCAATTTTGGCAGTTTTTTGCCAATTCTGGCGAAATAAGGGTTAAATCGAAAATTCCGCTTCGGTACATTTTTAGATTTTTTGCCACTCTATGCGTGTGCCAAATTGTGTGAAAATTGGTTCGAAAATGGCTTCTGAATCGTACGGACAAAAATGTGTGGAAAAAAAAAAAAAAAAAAAAACCCCAAAAAAAAAAAAAAAAAAAATAATAATCCGTAGAAAAACAATAGTCTTTTCCAGAGGGAAAAGCCTAAAAAAAAAAAAAAATAATAATCCGTAGAAAAACAATAGTCTTTTCCAGAGGGAAAAGCCTAATAATCCGTAGAAAAACAATAGTCTTTTCCAGAGGGAAAAGCCTAACTAGATTTTTCGATTTCAAGAAATCGAGAGATTCACCTATTCCGCTTGTCTTTTTAGGCAGCGACGAAATAAGATTGCATATAGAGCCGGTAGTTTTTTAGGCTATATTAAGGGCATAGTCGATAGAAAACTCCCTGCAGTGTCTAACAATTCTTTCGGCAATACTCTTTCACATTGGCGTGAATGCTGTATGCTTAATGTCCAAGTTAGGGCTAAATAGCAAACCCGTTGAACAGATCGCGTGTACTTAATAATAACAACATGTGCATGTGTGACACCATAGATTGTGGCGAAAGTTTTCGCAGCAGCCATCCCAAACATTCAGCGTTTGTACCTGAAGCTCGCCCGAACTCGGTCATATTATTAGAAAGTCCCGAAACCAAGCATGGGCCTCGAGGCAGCCGCCCCTCTCTCTCAACCCACACCACGAACGTGCACATACCCTCTCCTGACATTCAACATGATAGAATGGGAAATTGGTGGCGCTCCCTGTGTGAAAAGATGCGGTAACTATTTGTGAAGAATGAGTGAAAAAATTATGGAAATCGGCCAAGAATTGGCCGAGATATAGCGTTTTAATGAGTTGAGGTAATTGTTTGAATTTGGTCCCGTTCTAGCCGGTGCGACCTGACGCTGGGTATATGTCTGGGGTTGTGGCACTGCTCCTCCTCTGGGGTAGTTCCGCTTGAAATCGTGGATTCTCAGTTTCTGGTGGAGAGACGCTGGTGACTGAAAGATGCATTGTGTACACTGGCGCCAAATGGACCTCGCCAAGCTGGTAACAGTTAGATATTTGTCAGAAATGAAAAGTGGACAGTAATCGCGCATGGGTTAATGGCGAATAGGCGGTAATCTGGCTAATTTGACATTAAAATTGAACAGACAGCAGTGTCGCTCATACGCCCACTACGTCCAGACCACTGGAGGCAGCTACACGAAATTTTCAGAAGTTGTTCTACTCTTCCTGCCCGACAGGTTAGTATCTTTGTCGAGTGGCGTGACCGCGTGGGAACAATGTGGATCGCGTGGAAACCGAAGGGACGATTCGTCCCTCCTCTATTCCCAATGCAACGACGTTTCCATTCACTATTCACCTGTCACCCGTCGAGTTTGGCATTATTTCTGTCTATTTGACGAACTGTTCAGCTTTCAATATTCACACGTTCACGTGGGACTGAAAGTTTGTAGTTAAACTGCTTATTTCAGAGCGTACCGGCAGAAACTGACAACTCGACCCGGTGGCGAAAAAGCCGTCGTCTGGCTAATTTGACATTCAAACTGAACAGATACAATGTCGGATACACGCCAATTATGTCCCGACCATACAAGGCAGCAACTTCAGATTCTCAGAATGTTTTCTCCTGTCCCTGCCCGACAGTTTAGTATCTTTGTCAAGTGCCAAGACCGCGTGGAAACACCGTGGATCAGGTGGAAACCGAGGGGACGATTCGTCCCTACTTTCTTCTCAATTCAACGACTTTCCTATTCATTATTTACCTGTCACCGGCTGAGTTTGGCATTATATCTGTCTATTTGATGAACTTTTCAACCTAAACTATTTGCGGCCTCGTGTTTCACCACCGAAAGGCCACTGCACGGTTACCAATATATTCAGGGACTGATTTTGCGAAAAAAAAACAATTATTCCGACTGTACCCACATGGGAACTCCTAAATCTGTAAGGGTTACATTTTTAATAATAACGTATAAAACAGAAGTTGTCGTGCTACGCTTGCTGCATGCAGGCATAGAAAACATTCAGCGCTCGATGAATTAGGAATGGAGTAAATTGTCACTTAAACCAGCGAAATTCTGAAAAAAATGAGAGTTTTTTTTCGACGGCACCTACCTTTATGCATCCGAGACAGGGACTGCGTTAAACTTTACAGCAACCTTATAACAGAAAATATTCTTGGAATTGAACTGTGAATCCGAATTTCGAAAGCCTACAGAATGCAAATGTGTGGGTGGCGGGCATCATCACTGGATCTAATGTTGTATTTCATGTTTTCTTTATATTCTATTTATTTTTTTGATCTTTCTCTCTCTCTCTCTCTCTCTCTCTCTCTCTCTCTCTCAGTTTAATTTGTGTTTGTCTATAATGTTTATAATATTTTGATTTTGCTAGATTCTGTTATTTATGGAATACGTTCTGCCATATTGTAAATTATTAGTCACCGTACAGGAACGGAAGGGCTTCTAAGTGGTAAGCACTTGTCCTCCAATCCTGATTTGCATTGTCAAATGGCAAATAAAATATGTTTAATCTAATCTAACAGTAGGGCGGGGGGGGGGGGGGGGGGGGGCATTTGTCCTAGGTAAAAAAACAGCAGGGTGCAGGTGTTCTAGGTAAAATAAACAGCATGGGGGGGGGGGGGGGATGTCCCCGCTAATTAATTTTAATAGCAGGCAGTTGTTCATGGGGCAGGTGTCCTATCCCACTGGTACTTGGCCTTGATGGAAATAACATTTCAACAAGAAACAACGGGAAACTTATTTGCAATAAAGCTGCAAATACAAACTTGATTTTAGGACCATTCCATGGACATTTTAAAGCCTACTGCGATATCAGCGTTTCTTACTCTAGTCCTTTCACCACACCGCAGTATTTTACCCGAGTCGAGTTCTGACGTCATGCAAGTTTGACGGACATGCTTTCAATTATGTTATTGACAACAACATATTTATAATTTCGTGCTTACTGATCCGAATTTTGAAAACGACACACGCAATCGCGAAACCATTTTCTGAAAAACACGATTCTGTAAAAGGTTTTAATGAAATTTGATTATTTTTTTTATTTTCTATTTCGATGGCTCTTGTCGAAAAGGTGCTAATCACTGATCGTCCCAAATGAGATCAAAGACACGCCGTAGTTTAATAACAGACAGAGAATCTTCTAAGAATATACATGCGCAATCCTAAAATGCAATAAATCAAGTGTTTTTTCACGTTTTATGAGAGAAATATGTCCAATTGTATCATTGAATCATTTTTAGGTATATGTGGGTGAGAAATTTTCTATACGGACAAAATACAGGCTAAATAAAATATTTGCCATTATTTTCCGCAGACGTATTTTTGTCTTTGCTTCTTGGGGAAATTTCTTGCTGCTAAATACAACGAAGGTGTGTTATTTGATGTGGTCAGAACCGTCAGGTGGTCGGGTCCGAAACCGCACCTCGCAGAAGATGTAGTGGGGGGCGTCGATTTTACAAGTAATGTAGGCAGCGTACACGGCATGGGCTGTCTGTCTTTAATCCGACAAAACAGGGTTAAGGCTTGGTTTTTTGAATACCCTTATTTATTTATTTATTTATTTATTTATTTATTTATTTATTTATTTATTTATTTATTGGTGTTTAAAGTCACATACTTCTGCACAATGGCTAATCGTGACCGTGACAGTTTTAGAGGTGGAGGAAGCCGGAGTACCCGGAGAGAACCACCAAGCATCGACGAGCAACTGTCAGCTCCTCAACATTCTCACTCTGTTCAGGCTCCGCTCAGGCAGGGTTACAGAGGTTGAAGACATGTGCACCATCGACGTGCAGTATGCCTTAGTACACGGGGACATCGTGCCCCTATGTCGGCAACCGGACCAAAGTGCCTTGCCCAAGGACACAACGTGAGTCGTCCCGGACGGGGATCGAACTCGGGACCTCTAGCATAGAAGTACAACAGTCTACCACTGAGCCACCGCGCTCCCTTGAATACCCTCAATACTATCATACATTATCCCCCAGGAATTCTAAATCTGATAAAAGAGGTCATGTTTATCTATTGCATACCCATTTTGCTGCCCGAAAACAGCCGATTTTATTAAAATTTTGACGTTTAGCAGCCGCTAGAGGGATTAACAAACGACTAGCGGAATATTCTATCTATGCAATTTGTAAGACCTGCCAATGTCAAATTGTTCTTGAAAATCCCCAACAAGCAGTTAGCGAAATCCACGAAAATGTAAATTTTAAGCGTTTAAGGGGCATCTCTCCTTATCCAGTTCAAAATGGGTTAAGTTTCATTCTTTTAAATACCCTTACTACTTACAAACCTTAAACACCAATTAGATGCCATGATTTTTCTTGACCCCCACAGTGTCTGATGAATTGTTTTTAACTGTCTCACAAAAGTTCCTTCATTGATGTTATGAGAAAGGTGAGTATAGTAGTCTCAAATGATTCGGTTTGGTTTTGATAAAAAAATGTTTAGGTAAAACCCATCATTAATGGTAGAATGGGTTAATATCAATATCAATGTTTCCCTATCAGTTTTGCGTCCGGTAAAAGCCCATGAAGGGTTAACAAATGCCTTCCAGAATAATTGATCCATGCAACTGGTCATATGACACCAAGACCTATCAACGGCCATTTTCTCTTGAAAACCCCACAAAATGTTTGTAAAGAAATCCAGGGAAAACGATTTTTAAGCTTTTGATGGGTATCCCTGTTAACCTCCCCAACAGGGGTTAACGCTTGGCTTTTTGAATACCTTTATTACTTACAAAAATGGTCCTCTGTGAATTCCACTTCAAACAAAGGAGATTATGTTTATCTCTCATGTATACATTAGGTGCTGTGCGTGTCTGAAAACAGTCCCATGTTAACAACATTACGATGCTTGGCAGCTTGTAGATGGTTAATGTCACATAAACACCTACGAATAGTCAATTTGTCTTGAAACCCTACAAGTTACCGTTAGGGAAATTCACAGAAAATGGGAATTTAAAGCTTTCAAGGGATATCTCTCTTTAGCCTGCCCAAAATGGGTTAAGACGTCGACTTTTGAATACCCTTACTACTTACAAAAATGTTTCCATATAAATTGTACGCGCGATAAAAGAAGGAACTTTTCTTTGTGGTGTACCCTTTGGGTGCTGTTGGTGTGCAAAAACAGCCCATTTTATCGCAGTTTTGACCTTCAGCAGCCCGGGGAGGGTTAACTAATGGTGACCGGAATATTTTGTTGATGCGACTTGTAATGCCACACCAAGACCTGCAAATAGCCGATTTTTCTTGAAAACCTACAAGATGTTGTTAGAGAAATCCACAGAAAACGGGGATTTTAAGATTTTAATGGGTATCTCTCTTTAACCAGCCCCAAATGGGTTAAGACGTCAAATTTTGAATACCCTTACCACTTTCAAAAATATTTTCCGATCAATTTTGCGTCCGATAAATGAAGGCCCCTTTCTCTGTGGTATATCGTTTGGGTGCTGTTGGTGTCTAAAAACAGCCCATTTTATCACAATTTTTACGTTTAGCAGATCGGGGAGGGTTAACTAATGCTGACCGGAATATTTTATCCATGCAACTTGTAATGTCACACCAAGACCTGAGAGTGACCAATTTTTCTTGAAAATCTACAAGACTCGTTTAGAGAAATCCACAGAAAACATGAAGTTTTGAGCTTTTTTGGGGTATTGCTGTTTAACCAGCCCAAAACGGGTTAACACTTGGTTTTCTGAACACCCTTATTACTTACAAAAATGATCTTCGGTGAATTCCACTTCCAATAAAGGAAGTTATGTTTACCACTCGGGTATCGTTTGGGTGTTGTGGGGGTCTGAAACCGGCCCATTTCATCAAAATTTCGATGTTTGGCAGCCTGTGGAGGGTTACCATATGCATCGCCAAATATGTCGTGTGTATCAAAGGTTGTGTCATAGGTAGGTCTAGTAATGATGGATGTTTAAAAAAAATCCTAAAGACGTGTTTCGAGAAAGTGCCGATAAACCCCAATTTTGGCAGTTTTTTGCCAATTCTGGCGAAATAAGGGTTAAATCGAAAATTCCGCTTCGGTACATTTTTAGATTTTTTCCCACTCTATGCGTGTGCCAAATTGTGTGAAAATCGGTTCGAAAATGGCTTCTGAATCGTACGGACAAAAATGTGTGGAAAAAAAAAAAAAAAAAAAAAACCCCAAAAAAAAAAAAAAAAAAATAATAATCCGTAGAAAAACAATAGTCTTTTCCAGAGGGAAAAGCCTAATAATCCGTAGAAAAACAATAGTCTTTTCCAGAGGGAAAAGCCTAACTAGATTTTTCGATTTCAAGAAATCGAGAGATTCACCTATTCCGCTTGTCTTTTTAGGCAGCGACGAAATAAGATTGCATATAGAGCCGGTAGTTTTTTAGGCTATATTAAGGGCATAGTCGATAGAAAACTCCCTGCAGTGTCTAACAATTCTTTCGGCAATACTCTTTCACATTGGCGTGAATGCTGTATGCTTAATGTCCAAGTTAGGGCTAAATAGCAAACCCGTTGAACAGATCGCGTGTAGTTAATAATAACAACATGTGCATGTGTGACACCATAGATTGTGGCGAAAGTTTTCGCAGCAGCCATCCCAAACATTCAGCGTTTGTACCTGAAGCTCGCCCGAACTCGGTCATATTATTAGAAAGTCCCGAAACCAAGCATGGGCCTCGAGGCAGCCGCCCCTCTCTCTCAACCCACACCACGAACGTGCACATACCCTCTCCTGACATTCAACATGATAGAATGGGAAATTGGTGGCGCTCCCTGTGTGAAAAGATGCGGTAACTATTTGTGAAGAATGAGTGAAAAAATTATGGAAATCGGCCAAGAATTGGCCGAGATATAGCGTTTTAATGAGTTGAGGTAATTGTTTGAATTTGGTCCCGTTCTAGCCGGTGCGACCTGACGCTGGGTATATGTCTGGGGTTGTGGCACTGCTCCTCCTCTGGGGTAGTTCCGCTTGAAATCGTGGATTCTCAGTTTCTGGTGGAGAGACGCTGGTGACTGAAAGATGCATTGTGTACACTGGCGCCAAATGGACCTCGCCAAGCTGGTAACAGTTAGATATTTGTCAGAAATGAAAAGTGGACAGTAATCGCGCATGGGTTAATGGCGAATAGGCGGTAATCTGGCTAATTTGACATTAAAATTGAACAGACAGCAGTGTCGCTCATACGCCCACTACGTCCAGACCACTGGAGGCAGCTACACGAAATTTTCAGAAGTTGTTCTACTCTTCCTGCCCGACAGGTTAGTATCTTTGTCGAGTGGCGTGACCGCGTGGGAACAATGTGGATCGCGTGGAAACCGAAGGGACGATTCGTCCCTCCTCTATTCCCAATGCAACGACGTTTCCATTCACTATTCACCTGTCACCCGTCGAGTTTGGCATTATTTCTGTCTATTTGACGAACTGTTCAGCTTTCAATATTCACACGTTCACGTGGGACTGAAAGTTTGTAGTTAAACTGCTTATTTCAGAGCGTACCGGCAGAAACTGACAACTCGACCCGGTGGCGAAAAAGCCGTCGTCTGGCTAATTTGACATTCAAACTGAACAGATACAATGTCGGATACACGCCAATTATGTCCCGACCATACAAGGCAGCAACTTCAGATTCTCAGAATGTTTTCTCCTGTCCCTGCCCGACAGTTTAGTATCTTTGTCAAGTGCCAAGACCGCGTGGAAACACCGTGGATCAGGTGGAAACCGAGGGGACGATTCGTCCCTACTTTCTTCTCAATTCAACGACTTTCCTATTCATTATTTACCTGTCACCGGCTGAGTTTGGCATTATATCTGTCTATTTGATGAACTTTTCAACCTAAACTATTTGCGGCCTCGTGTTTCACCACCGAAAGGCCACTGCACGGTTACCAATATATTCAGGGACTGATTTTGCGAAAAAAAAACAATTATTCCGACTGTACCCACATGGGAACTCCTAAATCTGTAAGGGTTACATTTTTAATAATAACGTATAAAACAGAAGTTGTCGTGCTACGCTTGCTGCATGCAGGCATAGAAAACATTCAGCGCTCAATGAATTAGGAATGGAGTAAATTGTCACTTAAACCAGCGAAATTCTGAAAAAAATGAGAGTTTTTTTTCGACGGCACCTACCTTTATGCATCCGAGACAGGGACTGCGTTAAACTTTACAGCAACCTTATAACAGAAAATATTCTTGGAATTGAACTGTGAATCCGAATTTCGAAAGCCTACAGAATGCAAATGTGTGGGTGGCGGGCATCATCACTGGATCTAATGTTGTATTTCATGTTTTCTTTATATTCTATTTATTTTTTTGATCTTTCTCTCTCTCTCTCTCTCTCTCTCTCTCTCTCTCTCTCTCTCTCTCTCTCTCTCAGTTTAATTTGTGTTTGTCTATAATGTTTATAATATTTTGATTTTGCTAGATTCTGTTATTTATGGAATACGTTCTGCCATATTGTAAATTATTAGTCACCGTACAGGAACGGAAGGGCTTCTAAGTGGTAAGCACTTGTCCTCCAATCCTGATTTGCATTGTCAAATGGCAAATAAAATATGTTTAATCTAATCTAACAGTAGGGCGGGGGGGGGGGGCATGTGTCCTAGGTAAAAAAACAGCAGGGTGCAGGTGTTCTAGGTAAAATAAACAGCATGGGGGGGGGGGGGGGGATGTCCCCGCTAATTAATTTTAATAGCAGGCAGTTGTTCATGGGGCAGGTGTCCTATCCCACTGGTACTTGGCCTTGATGGAAATAACATTTCAACAAGAAACAACGGGAAACTTATTTGCAATAAAGCTGCAAATACAAACTTGATTTTAGGACCATTCCATGGACATTTTAAAGCCTACTGCGATATCAGCGTTTCTTACTCTAGTCCTTTCACCACACCGCAGTATTTTACCCGAGTCGAGTTCTGACGTCATGCAAGTTTGACGGACATGCTTTCAATTATGTTATTGACAACAACATATTTATAATTTCGTGCTTACTGATCCGAATTTTGAAAACGACACACGCAATCGCGAAACCATTTTCTGAAAAACACGATTCTGTAAAAGGTTTTAATGAAATTTGATTATTTTTTTTATTTTCTATTTCGATGGCTCTTGTCGAAAAGGTGCTAATCACTGATCGTCCCAAATGAGATCAAAGACACGCCGTAGTTTAATAACAGACAGAGAATCTTCTAAGAATATACATGCGCAATCCTAAAATGCAATAAATCAAGTGTTTTTTCACGTTTTATGAGAGAAATATGTCCAATTGTATCATTGAATCATTTTTAGGTATATGTGGGTGAGAAATTTTCTATACGGACAAAATACAGGCTAAATAAAATATTTGCCATTATTTTCCGCAGACGTATTTTTGTCTTTGCTTCTTGGGGAAATTTCTTGCTGCTAAATACAACGAAGGTGTGTTATTTGATGTGGTCAGAACCGTCAGGTGGTCGGGTCCGAAACCGCACCTCGCAGAAGATGTAGTGGGGGGTGTCGATTTTACAAGTAATGTAGGCAGCGTACACGGCATGGGCTGTCTGTCTTTAATCCGACAAAACAGGGTTAAGGCTTGGTTTTTTGAATACCCTTATTTATTTATTTATTTATTTATTTATTTATTTATTGGTGTTTAAAGTCACATACTTCTGCACAATGGCTAATCGTGACCGTGACAGTTTTAGAGGTGGAGGAAGCCGGAGTACCCGGAGAGAACCACCAAGCATCGACGAGCAACTGTCAGCTCCTCAACATTCTCACTCTGTTCAGGCTCCGCTCAGGCAGGGTTACAGAGGTTGAAGACATGTGCACCATCGACGTGCAGTATGCCTTAGTACACGGGGACATCGTGCCCCTATGTCGGCAACCGGACCAAAGTGCCTTGCCCAAGGACACAACGTGAGTCGTCCCGGACGGGGATCGAACTCGGGACCTCTAGCATAGAAGTACAACAGTCTACCACTGAGCCACCGCGCTCCCTTGAATACCCTCAATACTATCATACATTATCCCCCAGGAATTCTAAATCTGATAAAAGAGGTCATGTTTATCTATTGCATACCCATTTTGCTGCCCGAAAACAGCCGATTTTATTAAAATTTTGACGTTTAGCAGCCGCTAGAGGGATTAACAAACGACTAGCGGAATATTCTATCTATGCAATTTGTAAGACCTGCCAATGTCAAATTGTTCTTGAAAATCCCCAACAAGCAGTTAGCGAAATCCACGAAAATGTAAATTTTAAGCGTTTAAGGGGCATCTCTCCTTATCCAGTTCAAAATGGGTTAAGTTTCATTCTTTTAAATACCCTTACTACTTACAAACCTTAAACACCAATTAGATGCCATGATTTTTCTTGACCCCCACAGTGTCTGATGAATTGTTTTTAACTGTCTCACAAAAGTTCCTTCATTGATGTTATGAGAAAGGTGAGTATAGTAGTCTCAAATGATTCGGTTTGGTTTTGATAAAAAAATGTTTAGGTAAAACCCATCATTAATGGTAGAATGGGTTAATATCAATATCAATGTTTCCCTATCAGTTTTGCGTCCGGTAAAAGCCCATGAAGGGTTAACAAATGCCTTCCAGAATAATTGATCCATGCAACTGGTCATATGACACCAAGACCTATCAACGGCCATTTTCTCTTGAAAACCCCACAAAATGTTTGTAAAGAAATCCAGGGAAAACGATTTTTAAGCTTTTGATGGGTATCCCTGTTAACCTCCCCAACAGGGGTTAACGCTTGGCTTTTTGAATACCTTTATTACTTACAAAAATGGTCCTCTGTGAATTCCACTTCAAACAAAGGAGATTATGTTTATCTCTCATGTATACATTAGGTGCTGTGCGTGTCTGAAAACAGTCCCATGTTAACAACATTACGATGCTTGGCAGCTTGTAGATGGTTAATGTCACATAAACACCTACGAATAGTCAATTTGTCTTGAAACCCTACAAGTTACCGTTAGGGAAATTCACAGAAAATGGGAATTTAAAGCTTTCAAGGGATATCTCTCTTTAGCCTGCCCAAAATGGGTTAAGACGTCGACTTTTGAATACCCTTACTACTTACAAAAATGTTTCCATATAAATTGTACGCGCGATAAAAGAAGGAACTTTTCTTTGTGGTGTACCCTTTGGGTGCTGTTGGTGTGCAAAAACAGCCCATTTTATCGCAGTTTTGACCTTCAGCAGCCCGGGGAGGGTTAACTAATGGTGACCGGAATATTTTGTTGATGCGACTTGTAATGCCACACCAAGACCTGCAAATAGCCGATTTTTCTTGAAAACCTACAAGATGTTGTTAGAGAAATCCACAGAAAACGGGGATTTTAAGATTTTAATGGGTATCTCTCTTTAACCAGCCCCAAATGGGTTAAGACGTCAAATTTTGAATACCCTTACCACTTTCAAAAATATTTTCCGATCAATTTTGCGTCCGATAAATGAAGGCCCCTTTCTCTGTGGTATATCGTTTGGGTGCTGTTGGTGTCTAAAAACAGCCCATTTTATCACAATTTTTACGTTTAGCAGATCGGGGAGGGTTAACTAATGCTGACCGGAATATTTTATCCATGCAACTTGTAATGTCACACCAAGACCTGAGAGTGACAAATTTTTCTTGAAAATCTACAAGACTCGTTTAGAGAAATCCACAGAAAACATGAAGTTTTGAGCTTTTTTGGGGTATTGCTGTTTAACCAGCCCAAAACGGGTTAACACTTGGTTTTCTGAACACCCTTATTACTTACAAAAATGATCTTCGGTGAATTCCACTTCCAATAAAGGAAGTTATGTTTACCACTCGGGTATCGTTTGGGTGTTGTGGGGGTCTGAAACCGGCCCATTTCATCAAAATTTCGATGTTTGGCAGTCTGTGGAGGGTTACCATATGCATCGCCAAATATGTCGTGTGTATCAAAGGTTGTGTCATA
This sequence comes from Pictodentalium vernedei, assembly GCA_031216915.1. Classification (NCBI taxonomy): domain Eukaryota; kingdom Metazoa; phylum Mollusca; class Scaphopoda; order Dentaliida; family Dentaliidae; genus Pictodentalium; species Pictodentalium vernedei. The sequence goes on from CM062296.1 coordinate 167,317,345, forward strand.
GGTAGGTCTAGTAATGATGGATGTTTAAAAAAAATCCTAAAGACGTGTTTCGAGAAAGTGCCGATAAACCCCAATTTTGGCAGTTTTTTGCCAATTCTGGCGAAATAAGGGTTAAATCGAAAATTCCGCTTCGGTACATTTTTAGATTTTTTCCCACTCTATGCGTGTGCCAAATTGTGTGAAAATCGGTTCGAAAATGGCTTCTGAATCGTACGGACAAAAATGTGTGGAAAAAAAAAAAAAAAAAAAAAAACCCCAAAAAAAAAAAAAAAAAAAATAATAATCCGTAGAAAAACAATAGTCTTTTCCAGAGGGAAAAGCCTAATAATCCGTAGAAAAACAATAGTCTTTTCCAGAGGGAAAAGCCTAACTAGATTTTTCGATTTCAAGAAATCGAGAGATTCACCTATTCCGCTTGTCTTTTTAGGCAGCGACGAAATAAGATTGCATATAGAGCCGGTAGTTTTTTAGGCTATATTAAGGGCATAGTCGATAGAAAACTCCCTGCAGTGTCTAACAATTCTTTCGGCAATACTCTTTCACATTGGCGTGAATGCTGTATGCTTAATGTCCAAGTTAGGGCTAAATAGCAAACCCGTTGAACAGATCGCGTGTACTTAATAATAACAACATGTGCATGTGTGACACCATAGATTGTGGCGAAAGTTTTCGCAGCAGCCATCCCAAACATTCAGCGTTTGTACCTGAAGCTCGCCCGAACTCGGTCATATTATTAGAAAGTCCCGAAACCAAGCATGGGCCTCGAGGCAGCCGCCCCTCTCTCTCAACCCACACCACGAACGTGCACATACCCTCTCCTGACATTCAACATGATAGAATGGGAAATTGGTGGCGCTCCCTGTGTGAAAAGATGCGGTAACTATTTGTGAAGAATGAGTGAAAAAATTATGGAAATCGGCCAAGAATTGGCCGAGATATAGCGTTTTAATGAGTTGAGGTAATTGTTTGAATTTGGTCCCGTTCTAGCCGGTGCGACCTGACGCTGGGTATATGTCTGGGGTTGTGGCACTGCTCCTCCTCTGGGGTAGTTCCGCTTGAAATCGTGGATTCTCAGTTTCTGGTGGAGAGACGCTGGTGACTGAAAGATGCATTGTGTACACTGGCGCCAAATGGACCTCGCCAAGCTGGTAACAGTTAGATATTTGTCAGAAATGAAAAGTGGACAGTAATCGCGCATGGGTTAATGGCGAATAGGCGGTAATCTGGCTAATTTGACATTAAAATTGAACAGACAGCAGTGTCGCTCATACGCCCACTACGTCCAGACCACTGGAGGCAGCTACACGAAATTTTCAGAAGTTGTTCTACTCTTCCTGCCCGACAGGTTAGTATCTTTGTCGAGTGGCGTGACCGCGTGGGAACAATGTGGATCGCGTGGAAACCGAAGGGACGATTCGTCCCTCCTCTATTCCCAATGCAACGACGTTTCCATTCACTATTCACCTGTCACCCGTCGAGTTTGGCATTATTTCTGTCTATTTGACGAACTGTTCAGCTTTCAATATTCACACGTTCACGTGGGACTGAAAGTTTGTAGTTAAACTGCTTATTTCAGAGCGTACCGGCAGAAACTGACAACTCGACCCGGTGGCGAAAAAGCCGTCGTCTGGCTAATTTGACATTCAAACTGAACAGATACAATGTCGGATACACGCCAATTATGTCCCGACCATACAAGGCAGCAACTTCAGATTCTCAGAATGTTTTCTCCTGTCCCTGCCCGACAGTTTAGTATCTTTGTCAAGTGCCAAGACCGCGTGGAAACACCGTGGATCAGGTGGAAACCGAGGGGACGATTCGTCCCTACTTTCTTCTCAATTCAACGACTTTCCTATTCATTATTTACCTGTCACCGGCTGAGTTTGGCATTATATCTGTCTATTTGATGAACTTTTCAACCTAAACTATTTGCGGCCTCGTGTTTCACCACCGAAAGGCCACTGCACGGTTACCAATATATTCAGGGACTGATTTTGCGAAAAAAAAAACAATTATTCCGACTGTACCCACATGGGAACTCCTAAATCTGTAAGGGTTACATTTTTAATAATAACGTATAAAACAGAAGTTGTCGTGCTACGCTTGCTGCATGCAGGCATAGAAAACATTCAGCGCTCGATGAATTAGGAATGGAGTAAATTGTCACTTAAACCAGCGAAATTCTGAAAAAAATGAGAGTTTTTTTTCGACGGCACCTACCTTTATGCATCCGAGACAGGGACTGCGTTAAACTTTACAGCAACCTTATAACAGAAAATATTCTTGGAATTGAACTGTGAATCCGAATTTCGAAAGCCTACAGAATGCAAATGTGTGGGTGGCGGGCATCATCACTGGATCTAATGTTGTATTTCATGTTTTCTTTATATTCTATTTATTTTTTTGATCTTTCTCTCTCTCTCTCTCTCTCTCTCTCTCTCTCTCTCTCTCTCTCTCTCTCTCTCAGTTTAATTTGTGTTTGTCTATAATGTTTATAATATTTTGATTTTGCTAGATTCTGTTATTTATGGAATACGTTCTGCCATATTGTAAATTATTAGTCACCGTACAGGAACGGAAGGGCTTCTAAGTGGTAAGCACTTGTCCTCCAATCCTGATTTGCATTGTCAAATGGCAAATAAAATATGTTTAATCTAATCTAACAGTAGGGCGGGGGGGGGGGGGGGGGGGGGGGCATGTGTCCTAGGTAAAAAAACAGCAGGGTGCAGGTGTTCTAGGTAAAATAAACAGCATGGGGGGGGGGATGTCCCCGCTAATTAATTTTAATAGCAGGCAGTTGTTCATGGGGCAGGTGTCCTATCCCACTGGTACTTGGCCTTGATGGAAATAACATTTCAACAAGAAACAACGGGAAACTTATTTGCAATAAAGCTGCAAATACAAACTTGATTTTAGGACCATTCCATGGACATTTTAAAGCCTACTGCGATATCAGCGTTTCTTACTCTAGTCCTTTCACCACACCGCAGTATTTTACCCGAGTCGAGTTCTGACGTCATGCAAGTTTGACGGACATGCTTTCAATTATGTTATTGACAACAACATATTTATAATTTCGTGCTTACTGATCCGAATTTTGAAAACGACACACGCAATCGCGAAACCATTTTCTGAAAAACACGATTCTGTAAAAGGTTTTAATGAAATTTGATTATTTTTTTTATTTTCTATTTCGATGGCTCTTGTCGAAAAGGTGCTAATCACTGATCGTCCCAAATGAGATCAAAGACACGCCGTAGTTTAATAACAGACAGAGAATCTTCTAAGAATATACATGCGCAATCCTAAAATGCAATAAATCAAGTGTTTTTTCACGTTTTATGAGAGAAATATGTCCAATTGTATCATTGAATCATTTTTAGGTATATGTGGGTGAGAAATTTTCTATACGGACAAAATACAGGCTAAATAAAATATTTGCCATTATTTTCCGCAGACGTATTTTTGTCTTTGCTTCTTGGGGAAATTTCTTGCTGCTAAATACAACGAAGGTGTGTTATTTGATGTGGTCAGAACCGTCAGGTGGTCGGGTCCGAAACCGCACCTCGTAGAAGATGTAGTGGGGGGCGTCGATTTTACAAGTAATGTAGGCAGCGTACACGGCATGGGCTGTCTGTCTTTAATCCGACAAAACAGGGTTAAGGCTTGGTTTTTTGAATACCCTTATTTATTTATTTATTTATTTATTTATTTATTTATTGGTGTTTAAAGTCACATACTTCTGCACAATGGCTAATCGTGACCGTGACAGTTTTAGAGGTGGAGGAAGCCGGAGTACCCGGAGAGAACCACCAAGCATCGACGAGCAACTGTCAGCTCCTCAACATTCTCACTCTGTTCAGGCTCCGCTCAGGCAGGGTTACAGAGGTTGAAGACATGTGCACCATCGACGTGCAGTATGCCTTAGTACACGGGGACATCGTGCCCCTATGTCGGCAACCGGACCAAAGTGCCTTGCCCAAGGACACAACGTGAGTCGTCCCGGACGGGGATCGAACTCGGGACCTCTAGCATAGAAGTACAACAGTCTACCACTGAGCCACCGCGCTCCCTTGAATACCCTCAATACTATCATACATTATCCCCCAGGAATTCTAAATCTGATAAAAGAGGTCATGTTTATCTATTGCATACCCATTTTGCTGCCCGAAAACAGCCGATTTTATTAAAATTTTGACGTTTAGCAGCCGCTAGAGGGATTAACAAACGACTAGCGGAATATTCTATCTATGCAATTTGTAAGACCTGCCAATGTCAAATTGTTCTTGAAAATCCCCAACAAGCAGTTAGCGAAATCCACGAAAATGTAAATTTTAAGCGTTTAAGGGGCATCTCTCCTTATCCAGTTCAAAATGGGTTAAGTTTCATTCTTTTAAATACCCTTACTACTTACAAACCTTAAACACCAATTAGATGCCATGATTTTTCTTGACCCCCACAGTGTCTGATGAATTGTTTTTAACTGTCTCACAAAAGTTCCTTCATTGATGTTATGAGAAAGGTGAGTATAGTAGTCTCAAATGATTCGGTTTGGTTTTGATAAAAAAATGTTTAGGTAAAACCCATCATTAATGGTAGAATGGGTTAATATCAATATCAATGTTTCCCTATCAGTTTTGCGTCCGGTAAAAGCCCATGAAGGGTTAACAAATGCCTTCCAGAATAATTGATCCATGCAACTGGTCATATGACACCAAGACCTATCAACGGCCATTTTCTCTTGAAAACCCCACAAAATGTTTGTAAAGAAATCCAGGGAAAACGATTTTTAAGCTTTTGATGGGTATCCCTGTTAACCTCCCCAACAGGGGTTAACGCTTGGCTTTTTGAATACCTTTATTACTTACAAAAATGGTCCTCTGTGAATTCCACTTCAAACAAAGGAGATTATGTTTATCTCTCATGTATACATTAGGTGCTGTGCGTGTCTGAAAACAGTCCCATGTTAACAACATTACGATGCTTGGCAGCTTGTAGATGGTTAATGTCACATAAACACCTACGAATAGTCAATTTGTCTTGAAACCCTACAAGTTACCGTTAGGGAAATTCACAGAAAATGGGAATTTAAAGCTTTCAAGGGATATCTCTCTTTAGCCTGCCCAAAATGGGTTAAGACGTCGACTTTTGAATACCCTTACTACTTACAAAAATGTTTCCATATAAATTGTACGCGCGATAAAAGAAGGAACTTTTCTTTGTGGTGTACCCTTTGGGTGCTGTTGGTGTGCAAAAACAGCCCATTTTATCGCAGTTTTGACCTTCAGCAGCCCGGGGAGGGTTAACTAATGGTGACCGGAATATTTTGTTGATGCGACTTGTAATGCCACACCAAGACCTGCAAATAGCCGATTTTTCTTGAAAACCTACAAGATGTTGTTAGAGAAATCCACAGAAAACGGGGATTTTAAGATTTTAATGGGTATCTCTCTTTAACCAGCCCCAAATGGGTTAAGACGTCAAATTTTGAATACCCTTACCACTTTCAAAAATATTTTCCGATCAATTTTGCGTCCGATAAATGAAGGCCCCTTTCTCTGTGGTATATCGTTTGGGTGCTGTTGGTGTCTAAAAACAGCCCATTTTATCACAATTTTTACGTTTAGCAGATCGGGGAGGGTTAACTAATGCTGACCGGAATATTTTATCCATGCAACTTGTAATGTCACACCAAGACCTGAGAGTGACCAATTTTTCTTGAAAATCTACAAGACTCGTTTAGAGAAATCCACAGAAAACATGAAGTTTTGAGCTTTTTTGGGGTATTGCTGTTTAACCAGCCCAAAACGGGTTAACACTTGGTTTTCTGAACACCCTTATTACTTACAAAAATGATCTTCGGTGAATTCCACTTCCAATAAAGGAAGTTATGTTTACCACTCGGGTATCGTTTGGGTGTTGTGGGGGTCTGAAACCGGCCCATTTCATCAAAATTTCGATGTTTGGCAGCCTGTGGAGGGTTACCATATGCATCGCCAAATATGTCGTGTGTATCAAAGGTTGTGTCATAGGTAGGTCTAGTAATGATGGATGTTTAAAAAAAATCCTAAAGACGTGTTTCGAGAAAGTGCCGATAAACCCCAATTTTGGCAGTTTTTTGCCAATTCTGGCGAAATAAGGGTTAAATCGAAAATTCCGCTTCGGTACATTTTTAGATTTTTTCCCACTCTATGCGTGTGCCAAATTGTGTGAAAATCGGTTCGAAAATGGCTTCTGAATCGTACGGACAAAAATGTGTGGAAAAAAAAAAAAAAAAAAAAACCCCCCAAAAAAAAAAAAAAAAAAATAATAATCCGTAGAAAAACAATAGTCTTTTCCAGAGGGAAAAGCCTAATAATCCGTAGAAAAACAATAGTCTTTTCCAGAGGGAAAAGCCTAACTAGATTTTTCGATTTCAAGAAATCGAGAGATTCACCTATTCCGCTTGTCTTTTTAGGCAGCGACGAAATAAGATTGCATATAGAGCCGGTAGTTTTTTAGGCTATATTAAGGGCATAGTCGATAGAAAACTCCCTGCAGTGTCTAACAATTCTTTCGGCAATACTCTTTCACATTGGCGTGAATGCTGTATGCTTAATGTCCAAGTTAGGGCTAAATAGCAAACCCGTTGAACAGATCGCGTGTAGTTAATAATAACAACATGTGCATGTGTGACACCATAGATTGTGGCGAAAGTTTTCGCAGCAGCCATCCCAAACATTCAGCGTTTGTACCTGAAGCTCGCCCGAACTCGGTCATATTATTAGAAAGTCCCGAAACCAAGCATGGACCTCGAGGCAGCCGCCCCTCTCTCTCAACCCACACCACGAACGTGCACATACCCTCTCCTGACATTCAACATGATAGAATGGGAAATTGGTGGCGCTCCCTGTGTGAAAAGATGCGGTAACTATTTGTGAAGAATGAGTGAAAAAATTATGGAAATCGGCCAAGAATTGGCCGAGATATAGCGTTTTAATGAGTTGAGGTAATTGTTTGAATTTGGTCCCGTTCTAGCCGGTGCGACCTGACGCTGGGTATATGTCTGGGGTTGTGGCACTGCTCCTCCTCTGGGGTAGTTCCGCTTGAAATCGTGGATTCTCAGTTTCTGGTGGAGAGACGCTGGTGACTGAAAGATGCATTGTGTACACTGGCGCCAAATGGACCTCGCCAAGCTGGTAACAGTTAGATATTTGTCAGAAATGAAAAGTGGACAGTAATCGCGCATGGGTTAATGGCGAATAGGCGGTAATCTGGCTAATTTGACATTAAAATTGAACAGACAGCAGTGTCGCTCATACGCCCACTACGTCCAGACCACTGGAGGCAGCTACACGAAATTTTCAGAAGTTGTTCTACTCTTCCTGCCCGACAGGTTAGTATCTTTGTCGAGTGGCGTGACCGCGTGGGAACAATGTGGATCGCGTGGAAACCGAAGGGACGATTCGTCCCTCCTCTATTCCCAATGCAACGACGTTTCCATTCACTATTCACCTGTCACCCGTCGAGTTTGGCATTATTTCTGTCTATTTGACGAACTGTTCAGCTTTCAATATTCACACGTTCACGTGGGACTGAAAGTTTGTAGTTAAACTGCTTATTTCAGAGCGTACCGGCAGAAACTGACAACTCGACCCGGTGGCGAAAAAGCCGTCGTCTGGCTAATTTGACATTCAAACTGAACAGATACAATGTCGGATACACGCCAATTATGTCCCGACCATACAAGGCAGCAACTTCAGATTCTCAGAATGTTTTCTCCTGTCCCTGCCCGACAGTTTAGTATCTTTGTCAAGTGCCAAGACCGCGTGGAAACACCGTGGATCAGGTGGAAACCGAGGGGACGATTCGTCCCTACTTTCTTCTCAATTCAACGACTTTCCTATTCATTATTTACCTGTCACCGGCTGAGTTTGGCATTATATCTGTCTATTTGATGAACTTTTCAACCTAAACTATTTGCGGCCTCGTGTTTCACCACCGAAAGGCCACTGCACGGTTACCAATATATTCAGGGACTGATTTTGCGAAAAAAAAACAATTATTCCGACTGTACCCACATGGGAACTCCTAAATCTGTAAGGGTTACATTTTTAATAATAACGTATAAAACAGAAGTTGTCGTGCTACGCTTGCTGCATGCAGGCATAGAAAACATTCAGCGCTCAATGAATTAGGAATGGAGTAAATTGTCACTTAAACCAGCGAAATTCTGAAAAAAATGAGAGTTTTTTTTCGACGGCACCTACCTTTATGCATCCGAGACAGGGACTGCGTTAAACTTTACAGCAACCTTATAACAGAAAATATTCTTGGAATTGAACTGTGAATCCGAATTTCGAAAGCCTACAGAATGCAAATGTGTGGGTGGCGGGCATCATCACTGGATCTAATGTTGTATTTCATGTTTTCTTTATATTCTATTTATTTTTTTGATCTTTCTCTCTCTCTCTCTCTCTCTCTCTCTCTCTCTCTCTCTCTCTCTCTCTCTCAGTTTAATTTGTGTTTGTCTATAATGTTTATAATATTTTGATTTTGCTAGATTCTGTTATTTATGGAATACGTTCTGCCATATTGTAAATTATTAGTCACCGTACAGGAACGGAAGGGCTTCTAAGTGGTAAGCACTTGTCCTCCAATCCTGATTTGCATTGTCAAATGGCAAATAAAATATGTTTAATCTAATCTAACAGTAGGGCGGGGGGGGGGGGGGGGGGCATGTGTCCTAGGTAAAAAAACAGCAGGGTGCAGGTGTTCTAGGTAAAATAAACAGCATGGGGGGGGGGGGGGGGATGTCCCCGCTAATTAATTTTAATAGCAGGCAGTTGTTCATGGGGCAGGTGTCCTATCCCACTGGTACTTGGCCTTGATGGAAATAACATTTCAACAAGAAACAACGGGAAACTTATTTGCAATAAAGCTGCAAATACAAACTTGATTTTAGGACCATTCCATGGACATTTTAAAGCCTACTGCGATATCAGCGTTTCTTACTCTAGTCCTTTCACCACACCGCAGTATTTTACCCGAGTCGAGTTCTGACGTCATGCAAGTTTGACGGACATGCTTTCAATTATGTTATTGACAACAACATATTTATAATTTCGTGCTTACTGATCCGAATTTTGAAAACGACACACGCAATCGCGAAACCATTTTCTGAAAAACACGATTCTGTAAAAGGTTTTAATGAAATTTGATTATTTTTTTTATTTTCTATTTCGATGGCTCTTGTCGAAAAGGTGCTAATCACTGATCGTCCCAAATGAGATCAAAGACACGCCGTAGTTTAATAACAGACAGAGAATCTTCTAAGAATATACATGCGCAATCCTAAAATGCAATAAATCAAGTGTTTTTTCACGTTTTCTGAGAGAAATATGTCCAATTGTATCATTGAATCATTTTTAGGTATATGTGGGTGAGAAATTTTCTATACGGACAAAATACAGGCTAAATAAAATATTTGCCATTATTTTCCGCAGACGTATTTTTGTCTTTGCTTCTTGGGGAAATTTCTTTCTGCTAAATACAACGAAGGTGTGTTATTTGATGTGGTCAGAACCGTCAGGTGGTCGGGTCCGAAACCGCACCTCGCAGAAGATGTAGTGGGGGGTGTCGATTTTACAAGTAATGTAGGCAGCGTACACGGCATGGGCTGTCTGTCTTTAATCCGACAAAACAGGGTTAAGGCTTGGTTTTTTGAATACCCTTATTTATTTATTTATTTATTTATTTATTTATTTATTGGTGTTTAAAGTCACATACTTCTGCACAATGGCTAATCGTGACCGTGACAGTTTTAGAGGTGGAGGAAGCCGGAGTACCCGGAGAGAACCACCAAGCATCGACGAGCAACTGTCAGCTCCTCAACATTCTCACTCTGTTCAGGCTCCGCTCAGGCAGGGTTACAGAGGTTGAAGACATGTGCACCATCGACGTGCAGTATGCCTTAGTACACGGGGACATCGTGCCCCTATGTCGGCAACCGGACCAAAGTGCCTTGCCCAAGGACACAACGTGAGTCGTCCCGGACGGGGATCGAACTCGGGACCTCTAGCATAGAAGTACAACAGTCTACCACTGAGCCACCGCGCTCCCTTGAATACCCTCAATACTATCATACATTATCCCCCAGGAATTCTAAATCTGATAAAAGAGGTCATGTTTATCTATTGCATACCCATTTTGCTGCCCGAAAACAGCCGATTTTATTAAAATTTTGACGTTTAGCAGCCGCTAGAGGGATTAACAAACGACTAGCGGAATATTCTATCTATGCAATTTGTAAGACCTGCCAATGTCAAATTGTTCTTGAAAATCCCCAACAAGCAGTTAGCGAAATCCACGAAAATGTAAATTTTAAGCGTTTAAGGGGCATCTCTCCTTATCCAGTTCAAAATGGGTTAAGTTTCATTCTTTTAAATACCCTTACTACTTACAAACCTTAAACACCAATTAGATGCCATGATTTTTCTTGACCCCCACAGTGTCTGATGAATTGTTTTTAACTGTCTCACAAAAGTTCCTTCATTGATGTTATGAGAAAGGTGAGTATAGTAGTCTCAAATGATTCGGTTTGGTTTTGATAAAAAAATGTTTAGGTAAAACCCATCATTAATGGTAGAATGGGTTAATATCAATATCAATGTTTCCCTATCAGTTTTGCGTCCGGTAAAAGCCCATGAAGGGTTAACAAATGCCTTCCAGAATAATTGATCCATGCAACTGGTCATATGACACCAAGACCTATCAACGGCCATTTTCTCTTGAAAACCCCACAAAATGTTTGTAAAGAAATCCAGGGAAAACGATTTTTAAGCTTTTGATGGGTATCCCTGTTAACCTCCCCAACAGGGGTTAACGCTTGGCTTTTTGAATATCTTTATTACTTACAAAAATGGTCCTCTGTGAATTCCACTTCAAACAAAGGAGATTATGTTTATCTCTCATGTATACATTAGGTGCTGTGCGTGTCTGAAAACAGTCCCATGTTAACAACATTACGATGCTTGGCAGCTTGTAGATGGTTAATGTCACATAAACACCTACGAATAGTCAATTTGTCTTGAAACCCTACAAGTTACCGTTAGGGAAATTCACAGAAAATGGGAATTTAAAGCTTTCAAGGGATATCTCTCTTTAGCCTGCCCAAAATGGGTTAAGACGTCGACTTTTGAATACCCTTACTACTTACAAAAATGTTTCCATATAAATTGTACGCGCGATAAAAGAAGGAACTTTTCTTTGTGGTGTACCCTTTGGGTGCTGTTGGTGTGCAAAAACAGCCCATTTTATCGCAGTTTTGACCTTCAGCAGCCCGGGGAGGGTTAACTAATGGTGACCGGAATATTTTGTTGATGCGACTTGTAATGCCACACCAAGACCTGCAAATAGCCGATTTTTCTTGAAAACCTACAAGATGTTGTTAGAGAAATCCACAGAAAACGGGGATTTTAAGATTTTAATGGGTATCTCTCTTTAACCAGCCCCAAATGGGTTAAGACGTCAAATTTTGAATACCCTTACCACTTTCAAAAATATTTTCCGATCAATTTTGCGTCCGATAAATGAAGGCCCCTTTCTCTGTGGTATATCGTTTGGGTGCTGTTGGTGTCTAAAAACAGCCCATTTTATCACAATTTTTACGTTTAGCAGATCGGGGAGGGTTAACTAATGCTGACCGGAATATTTTATCCATGCAACTTGTAATGTCACACCAAGACCTGAGAGTGACCAATTTTTCTTGAAAATCTACAAGACTCGTTTAGAGAAATCCACAGAAAACATGAAGTTTTGAGCTTTTTTGGGGGTATTGCTGTTTAACCAGCCCAAAACGGGTTAACACTTGGTTTTCTGAACACCCTTATTACTTACAAAAATGATCTTCGGTGAATTCCACTTCCAATAAAGGAAGTTATGTTTACCACTCGGGTATCGTTTGGGTGTTGTGGGGGTCTGAAACCGGCCCATTTCATCAAAATTTCGATGTTTGGCAGCCTGTGGAGGGTTACCATATGCATCGCCAAATATGTCGTGTGTATCAAAGGTTGTGTCATAGGTAGGTCTAGTAATGATGGATGTTTAAAAAAAATCCTAAAGACGTGTTTCGAGAAAGTGCCGATAAACCCCAATTTTGGCAGTTTTTTGCCAATTCTGGCGAAATAAGGGTTAAATCGAAAATTCCGCTTCGGTACATTTTTAGATTTTTTCCCACTCTATGCGTGTGCCAAATTGTGTGAAAATCGGTTCGAAAATGGCTTCTGAATCGTACGGACAAAAATGTGTGGAAAAAAAAAAAAAAAAAAAAAACCCAAAAAAAAAAAAAAAAAAAAATAATAATCCGTAGAAAAACAATAGTCTTTTCCAGAGGGAAAAGCCTAATAATAACGCAGTAGTCTTACAACCTATACTTTTTGAAAAATTCCTGATGAATATTAGGCGCTAAAAATTTTGTTTCTCAGATTATTACGCACCAAAACAGTTAAAGGCTGTAGAAGAGACGAATCGTCGGTCACATCTTAACGCCCCCTTCCTGTTAATTTCCAATAAGATTGCAGTAATGGGAACCCAAAAGAGGGCGTGTCCCAAGGTTCCTACGTCTCTGGCAGGTCCGTCTGGTAAAGGTTTAAACGAAATTATACATATATGGTTTATTTATTGTTGAACTACACGAAAAAATATGTTAACTGAAATAGAAAATGATTTATTTTTGAAATTCACTAAAAAAAACCTCCCACAATACATTCCAGTGAGGGATCATACGATGAGTTGCGAATGCTTTTTGAGAACAGTATACTGGCTGGTTTTGATCATTACGTTGGGTAAAACTTTTTATTTATTTATTTATTTATTTATTTATTTATTTATTTATTTATTTATTTATTTATTTATTTATTTATTTATTTATTTTTTTGGCTTTAGCTATATTTTCGACAGCCAGGAGCACCTCGTATCGGACATTTTTTCGGGTGGGGGAGGCCGGAGTACCCAGAGAGAATTACCGAGCGGTGGCGAGCAACTATCAGGCTCCCCAACTCCGGTGTAAAGAGTTGATATAAATGAGATTTACACAAAGCTGTAAAATGCACAGAGTTAGTTACTGTTTACGTAAAATTGTATAATCGGAAAGTGTGACTAACCCTGTGCAATCCATTGCATCGAGTTAGTCACACTTTCTGGTTATAAAAAATGGAAGAATGGTAATGTGCCACTGAATGTCCCGTGCATGCATTCATTTCATCTGGGCTAGACTACTGAAATGTCCTTCTTTGTGGGCTCCCAAAAAAGCAAATCAATAGATTGCAGATAATTCAGAATACTGCTGTTCATATAGTGACCCGCACCAAGAAGAACGAACACATTACTCCTCAGTTAATGAATCTTCATTGCTTCCCTATTGCAGCCAGAATAGACTTCAAAATTATTCTGTTCACCTATAAAACAAAAGCAAACGTAGCGCCTTCTTATGTTTCATGTTTCTGAGTTGGTCAAAGTGTATGCGCCAAAACGCTCACTTCGCTCCTCATGCCATAACGTACTGGAACAGCCCACATATGACCTTGCGTCATATGGGGGGGGGGGGGGGGGGGGGGCGTTCCTTTAGTTACAATGCTCCAAGGCTTTTCAATATGTTACCTGAATCTGTGAAAATGGCCCAATCTCTTCCAGTTTTCAAATCAAAGCTAAATTTTTTTCTATTTAAAAAATATTACCCTGATGTTGATTAATCCCATATTCTGTATATTTATGTTTCTTTCATGTTGTTCAGCGCCTTGGAACATTTTTTAATATTATTTAATATTATGAAATCGGTGCGCTATATAAATCTTACCTATTATTATTATTATTATTATTATTATTATTATTATTATTATTATTATTATTATTATTATTTTTATTATAAAAATGTACACTCGGTTCATTCCCACTAGACCAATTCCCCTTAGACCAATTCCCACGAGGCCAATTCCCAAAAGACCAATTCCCCTAAGACCAACTGGTGTGTTCTACTTTAAAAATAATTCTATTTCAATAATTTGATATATTTATAAATATTTATAAATGTATTTAGTGTTATTGATATTCAAGCCTGAAAATAAGCAGTCTGTCATTTGCAGAATGAGGTCCCCAGAGGGTGAATTTGCTGATGCTATCTCATACAGTGTGCCAGTTTATCCTCTGGGTATCTGTTTCTGATTATGTTTGAGACCTTGATTCAGGTTGAAGTTCACAGGGGGTAAATTTAGTGATGCTACCCTGCTGTGCAGGGTAGCATCACCAAATTCACCCTCTGGGGACCTCATTTTTCAGATGATAGTCTGCTCATTTTCTGGCTTGTCTATAGTTTATAGATGATGGGCAGATTTTTTTATAAATAATTGTTTTCCTAATTATCCTTAATCAACCCTTAATAAGAAACACTATGTAGTTGGTCTAAGGGGAATTGGTCTAGTGGGAAGACACCTTATTATTATTATTATTATTATATCACATAAAAATGTACACTCACTTAGGCTGTGCAATGCATAGAGTTAACCGAATAATTATTATTTATTTATTTATTTATTGGTGTTTAAGGTCACATATTTCTGCACAATGGCTAACCATGGCCGTGACAGTTTTACGGGTGGAGGAAGCCGGAGTACCCAGAGAGAACCACCGAGCAACGGCGAGCAACGGCGAGCAACTGTCAGCTCCCCAACATACCAACTCCACACAAGCAGGGTTAGCATTGGTTGAAGACAGGTGCACCATCGACGTGCAGTACGCCTTAGTACACAACGTCACCGTGCCCCCACGTGGGCAATGGGGGGGGGGGGGGTGAAGTGTCTTGCCCAAGGACACAACGCGGTTGCCGCAGGTGGGATTCGAACCTAGGACCTCTCCGCTTGCAGCCTGCACCTCTACCAACTGAGCCACCACACCCCCAACCGAATAATAGAGATTTCCTTATTTATAACCAGAAAGAAAAAGTGTGACGAATCCTGTACATTGCACAAGGTTAATTGGTAAGCTAGCATGCACTGGTTGACCATAGGCATTGCACAGGATTAGTTGATAGGCTGCCATATCACACACTACATGAAAATATACACTGACTAAGGATGTAAAAATGCACAGGGTTAGTTAGTTAAATGGGTTGCATGATTCAACGAACTTTTTTTTCTTTTTCTTTATTGGGGTTTAACGACACATTAACACCCAGGGTCATATCATGTCGGTGACAGTTTTACGAGTTGGGGAAGCCGGAGACCCCGGAGAGAACCACCGAGCAACGACGAGCAGCTGTCAGCTCTCCAACATCGTAACTCTGCACCGCTGCACAGGCAGGGATAGATTAGGTGAAGACACGCGCACCATCGACGTGCAATACGCCTTAGTACACAGCGTCATCGTGACCCCATGTAGGCAATCGGGGTTAAGTTCCTTGCCCAATGACACAACGCGGGAGCGCGAATCAGTCGCTGAAATGGTCACCCATCCAACTACTAACCGCGCTCGACGTTGCTTAATTTCGGTGATCTGACGAGAACCGGTTACCCTGACGCCACCGCGCCCCCGATTCAACGAACTAATGGAAATACTTATACTGGATTATGGAATTTTTTTATACTGGATAATGGAATTGTTTAAAGCGAATTTCAAAAATGAAAACATGTTCTATTTTCAATTAATAAGTTTGTTCCGAGTGTCCTGGATACGAAAGAGTGTTATTCGATGTAAATTAACCCTTTAATCAACGTAACAGCCAAAACGGGCCAGCGCTATTCACAAAAATCGCCAATTAATTTTTTTCATTTTTTTTTTGTTTCAAAAACATAGGTTATGGCACCTCTTTATGGTCCCGCGTGTGTCCTGGATACGAAAGAGTGTTATTCGATGTGAATTAACATTTAACCAACGTAACGGCCAAAACGGGCCAGCGTTATTCTCAAAAATCGCCAACTAATTTTTTTCATTTTTTTGTTTCAAAAACATAGGTTATAACCCCTCTTTGAAACGAGCTCGTCATAACCTATGTTTTTGAGACAAAAACTGAAAAAAATTAGTTATTCAAGAATTTGTTTTGCAAGTGTAGTCTGTTTTTCATGTAAGGTAAAGGGTTAAAATAAAATATTTTCTCACTTTTATTGGACTCTACGTTTGAGTAGTGGTCGGATAGTGCTCTCCAAACGTTGTTTTTTCGCTGTTTATCAAAGGCGTGGCTACACATGTTATAGGATAGCAGAACAGCTGTCCTGCCTGTGCGGCTGTCAGAAAGAAGTAAATAGATTTTGTAAATTCGGCCTAGTAACACTTGAAATAATTATAATTACTTTCGTGGGTCAGGCGATAATTTCTCTCCATGCATAGTTATCTTCTGTTCGCGTGTACCTTTTATTTGTGCCGCACGTCGTTATTTACAAAACACTCAACAATATTAAGTAAAAGGTCCGTCTGTTTCACCGGAACGCGTTACACCTCGATATTTGTCGCATGCGAATAGGGCAAGGTGGCACGCGATTGGCTGATAAGACATCAGCTGCACGCGTCGTTAATGAATTGCTTCTTTTGAAGTCGTCGCGAGGCAGGTGTTTTCGAGTAATTATGGTGTTCAGTCTATTTACAACCAACTGCTCGAGCTTTGTCTCGTCCAATTTGAAATTTTCGAATGTTGTCGGCAAAACTGAGAATCGTTTGATCTCTTCTGAAATTAATATTTTGTATTGTTGGACCGTGACAGAGTTTTTCTAAGTTTTCGCGTCTGTTACTCCCAGTTACAAATATGCCCTCGTATAAATCCGTGTTACACTTCTTGTAACACCATTCGATAAGAGATATAGCCGGGTGGATGATCAACGTAACTGGGTGAGTTAATTTTTTTATACTCTACGAATTACTTGAAAAATAGTAGTAGTCGTCACTAAGTTCATATTTGGAGCGTTTTTATGCAAGTTGCTCTTCCATTCTTCATCGCTGCCAATCTCTGTGGCCAACCGACACTCACTGTACGTATCAGAAAAATTTTAATATTATTTTTGATACTTTTTCTCATTTGATAAATGAACAAATAAAAATCACCCACAGCATTTCTAAATTAGCAACTTCATCTTCGAAGCCAAGATATCCGGTTCGAGACTATTGGGGGAGGGGGAGGGGGGCAGAGGGCGAACTACCGCCACCTCTGTCGGAAAATTTGGCCCTCTTTTACTAGAATTTCGATGCATTTTGCATACAAAATGGGGCTTATTTGGTAATTTTAGGGCATTTTTACAATTTTGTCGGAAATTTTCAGAAGTTCGCCCTCCTATAATCAATCAGTCGTCGGGGAGAGTCTGGCTTCGGGCTTGCAAGGTATGCAGTTTTTGTAAATTCATTGACCACAACTTCATTCTGACCTGGTTGTATAGTTTGAAATTTTGGGATGGACATTAGAGATTTATTGATATTTTTTCCACACCGCCAGTTCGCAGAAGTTGTTTTCCTTCTGTGAAAGAAATCGATATTCCAGAATTTAATCGGATTAAATTTCACGCACGTGCCAGGCTTGCTATTCAGAAACATGCGCGCACGCTGTAAGAACACCTGCAGTCGACGCGGTATTGTTGGACGAGCATATGCGCGTGTCGGTCACATGTCCAACCAACGGTCGCGTGAACGCTGCTTTGTTCCTGAGATTGGGTTGACATCAGTTTAAATTTGAACGCATTCGAATTCGTTGGAATGTCGACTGTGAACTAACCTTAGGAATTTTCAGGAAATATATGTACTTGTTGGATGCAACTTTATGGTAAATATGAGTCAGAGGTTAACACTTTCGCTGCCGAAAGCGACTATAATTGTCACCTATTTTATGATGATTACCTTACGTCCTGGCATGCGCGGATCAAACCTACCATCTGAGTAAATGTTGGAAAGGGCTCAGAGAGCCCCTTCCAACAATTAATCAGATGATAGAGTTTCCAGTATGTCATAAATTTTATTAAACTTCCTCGCAAACAGGCGTACATAGAGGTCCTCCATATATGGATAAAGTGGGCATGGCAGTAAAAGGGTTAACCCTTTACCTAACATGAAAAGCAGACGACACTTGCCAAAAAAACTCTTGAATAACTCATTTTTTTCATTTTTTGTCTCAAAAACATAGGTGATGACCCCTCATTGGAACGAGCTATGTTTTTGAGACAAAAAATGAAAAAATAATGAAAATTAATTGGCGATTTTTGAGAATAGCGCTGGCCGGTTTTGGCCGTTACGTTGGGTAAAGGGTTAAAGTGACTATATTTGTCGAAAGGGTTATTCGATAATTGAGAACTCGTTATCCGTGAAGATCAGGCTTATAGCCAGGATTCTATAATAAGGGATGTCCATGGCATTTTTTAAAACTTTTTTTTTTCTGGGGGGGGGGGGGGTGCAAACATGATATTTGGAAGGCCGTTGTGGGGGGTTCCCGGGTCTTTCTTCGTCTTAGCTAGAACCCCCCGGTCGTTACCCTCCTCTTACTGTCCGAGGAGAAGGAAAGTGGGGTGAAAGGTAATGACCGGAGAAGGACGTGGGGGCAAGGGTAACGACCGGAGAAGAGAGATGGGAGGAGAAGAGAAATGGGAGGAGGGAAGAAAAGTGGTAGGAGGGGTAATGACCGGAGTTCTCGAAGTTCTCCCTAAGTCCTCCCCAAGAAAATTTCAGTGCGCAAAAGAGCGAATCTGAGGAATTTGAAGCGTGGGTCGCCTATATTGGGGAGCATTTTTGGGCTCTATCATTTATGTTAGGTTAAACTTGCAATGAGCTAATTTTTGGAGGGGCCAACGAAAATTTTAGGGGAGGGCCGCAGTCCCTCTCCGTGGATACGCCACTGGTGAAGACATATGTTAAGCGGCAGATAACCCCAATAAGCCTAAACACAGATTTCGTTATTAATCAAGCTGTCGCCCAATATACATGTAATATTATTTATTATCTGTTGATGAGGTGATCACCGTGGAAGGAGTTAAACCCCAAGGACAAAAGCCCGACCATGCAAAATGACATAGGTGGTCAGAGGCAGTTAAATGGAGCGTGCGTGTGTGTACGTGGGAGTGACTGTGTGGGTGGGCGGGGGGGGGGGGGGGGTAATAATATGAGATTCCAAGCACTAATTATGGGAATAATAATCAAAAATTTAATTAATGAAGCACCGGGTACAAGCCAGTGCTTCATTAATTAAGATTTTGCTGCTGATGATTTTATTACCCGGCAGGTAAACGCATGTGTGGACATTATTGCTCACGCGTGGGTTACGACCAATCCACGGCGACTGTACTGCAGCTGCAGAAAAATATTTACCTTTCCACTTCATTTTTACCTCGTGTTGGGTTTAACCCTTTACCCAACGTAACGGCCAAAACCGGCCAGCGCTATTCTCAAAAATCGCCAATTAATTTTCAAAATATTTTCATTTTTTGTCTCAAAAACATAGGTTATGACCCCTCGTTGGAACGAGCTCGTCGAGCTCGTTCCAACGAGGGGTCATAACCTATGTTTTTGAGACAAAAAATGAAAAAATTTAGTTATTGAAGAATTTTTTTTGCAAGTGTCGTCTGCTTTTCATGTTAGGTAAAGGGTTAATAGGGGTGTATTTTCCGCAGCTGAAGGGACAAATGGCCTTTCATACCAATTGGAACATCCTGAGTACTTCTAAAACTTAAGGAACACAGAAAATGAAGGCGTAACTAAAAATTTAATTGAATTACCTGACAGATCAGTTCCATTACAGTTATTTTCAAACAGCTTTACACAAGCAAAATTGGAAAATTTTAAAGAGTACCGTGGATCGGCCAATATTTTCAATCTGTAGACATCATAAAGAACGAAAAGCGAAAAAATTAAATGCAACATTTTGAATTTTTTTATTAAAATATTAAATGAAATTAATTTAACCTTGAAAATCGTAGGTTTTTTACCTGTCCTTGAAACAGATTTGTAAGGATTTTGTACGCAATGACTTTGTCTTGTAGGGATTTCTTCATTCAATCAGGGAGGGAGTCCATTAGCTGAAATTATGCTCGTTTTTCCCATGTTTGTTTTTCAGAATATCACCCTTTACATAAAATGACGATAAAAACTGACAGAAACTAGAAAAAAATTAAATAAAGCACCAGATAAGCTGGAACTAAAACCAAACAAAGATAAGAAAAGACAAACTTTTTTGCACCTCCTCGAATAAATGGATATGGCATGCAGTACAGTCGCCGTGGATAGGTCATAATCCACACGTGGGCAGTTATGTCCACGCATATATGTTTACCAGGTATATAAAAATTATCATTAGCAAAATTTTAATTAATGAAGCACCGGGCTGTACCCGGTGCTTCATTAATTAATTTTTTTATGATTATTCCTGTAATTAGTGTTTGGAATCTAACATTATTGCGTCCGTGGAAATATTGCCCACGCATGGAAAGTGACCAGTCCACGGCGTTTGTATTGTACACAAACTCGTTGCTCGTGACGCTGACACCTAAATTTGCACACTTGTCTGTTTTGACAAATATTGGAAATTTTATGTTTCACTAAATTGAAAAAATATAATAATTAAAACCAAAAACAAGCTTATACCGCAAATTAAATTATCTTCAAGAATCAATATAATTAATTCAAGAATTTCAAAACAAAAAATCAACTTTAAAATAAAAAAAAATACTAAACGTGGTTTTCGAAACACTGATCAACGAGGAAAAACAAGCCCTTAAGTGAACTTTTTATTTTTACAGAAATCACAAGATCGCCAAAGTATTTCCGAAACGTTTAAAGAGTATCTGTGAAACGTTCTTAAACACATATTTGCTGTGTGTATATTCAGTGTAGCATGTTCGAAACAGAACCTGTCATACAAGGTAAGTGGCTAAATGATAATATGGGAGAACAGGTAATTTGAAATTTCACACGCAAGATTATGAGTTTCGGTTGTCGGATAAGAATTCACAAGAAATTTAGTCTGTAGCTCGAAACATCAGCTGAAAATTAGTACACAAGAACCTGTAATTAACATATGACATCACCGCGACGACACATGTACAATAGCACGTTTTTGCATCGCACGCGCTGAATCTGATATTCGCATTCATCAAAATCAATGAAATGAATTTTTATCTTACAAAAATATGTATTGGGTACTTAATTACCCGAATGCGTCATTTATCAGGGGCTTTTGATACAAAATTTGTATCTTGCAGCTACATGATACAAGCGCGTGCATAGTTACGATTTGTTTACGTTACTATGGAACATTACACGATTCCGAAAGGCATTTCGAGAGCCTGCATAGGTTTCCGTACTAATGGGGGCAGGGAAAATTATTCTGAAAGTATAATTGTCAAAGCACATTATGTGTATGCTTATGCCGTACTGCAAGTGCGTCTTGAACAGATCGCGATCTAATGGAGAAAAAATACCACTTTCGCGGTCACAGTACTTTACCCATCCATTCGGCTCCATTATATAATTCCAAGGGGACGTGACAACCGATACTTATTCCCAGTTCCTTATTTATTCGACATTCTTTATCAACCGATAAAAACGGTTGATAACGAATGTTGAATAAGGAACTGGGAATAAGTAAAGATTGTCACGTCAGTAATTCCGAACCATTATAAACATACTTGCCTTACAGTTACAACAACTTTGATGACACTGGGATAAACTTTCCTAGAATCAATATCAGCATTTTTGTCTTTACTTACCAAACCATGAGATTGGGACTTATTTGTTGGATCTCAGTTTTCCAAGAATAAATATCAATGTTTTTACTTTATTAGTGAAACTAACACCCAGCACTGCATGGGATTTAAATTTCAGAATAAACTTTCCGAGAATAAATTTTAGGATTTTTTCCATTAATTATACCAACCCTTGTGTTTGGGGTTAACTTTTAAGATAAACTTTCTGAATTTTGATTCGTAGTGTGCATGAATTGTAACCGGTGCGTACAGATTACGCAGTCAACTAATAATTACCAGGATCTTTAGAAGTAGGAATAGAGGACAGGTGGGGCGGGGTGGGGGGGGGGGGGGGGGGGTAAAGAATACCAGGGTATACTCGATCCAAGTGAGTTGGTGGTTTCCGAGAGGCGAAGCACGTTTTTGCCACGATTATGTAAATTTCCCTGGAACTCCATAAAAACAAATTTCAGTTACCAAAGTTAATTATAAAGATCAGAATCATGAACAGAGAGAGAGAGAGAGAGAGAGAGAGAGAGAGAGAGAGAGAATGTGTGTGTGTGGGGGGGGGGGGGGGGTACTTTTCTAACTTTAAAAGTTCAATGAAAGAAAAATCTTTACAATGCAAGACTTATCTTTTCTCATTTTTTCCATATGTAATCTTTGGTTTTGTTTGTTTAATACATTATCTTTAGTCATTAAAGGGTTATTTCATATTCAAAACACCCCTTATCCCTTTACCCAACGTAACGTCAAAACCGGCCAGCGCTATTTACAAAAATCACCATTCATTTTTCATTATTTTTTCATTTTTTGTCTCAAAACCATAGCTTATGTATGACCCCTCATTGCAACGAGCTCGCTGAGCTCGTTCCAATGAGGGGTCATAAGCTAAGTTTTTGACGCCAGAAAATGAAAAAAATAGTTATTCAAGAATTTGTTTACAAATGTCATCGGCCTTTCGTGTTAGGTAAAGGGTTAAATGAATCGAATCAACCATCAGAGCATGAAGAGATTGAGAAGGAAATACTGTGGCCTGAGCCGATTGAACTTTGGGAATATGTGGGACTCCCAGTAAGAAAATGAACAAAATTTATTAAAATTTGCCAGATGTCCCAACATGAAAATCAAACTATCAAGGTTTGTTACATTCTGTAACGTATGATCGTTTCAAAAAAGGGTGTTCTCGATTCACAACTCTATCCAGCTGCTCCATTCTACACAGCTCTCTGCACAGCACAATAAAACACCCTTATACTACCAGGTAGGCACTTTTTCGTCAAAAATTTCCAAAAAGAGGGGAGTCCCCGATTGGCCTTGGCAAAATCTCACCTGGGAGGGGTGGGTGTCCCGGACAGGGCAGGCAAAAACTTGCATTCATGGGGTGGTAGGTCCCCTAATCTGGGAAAACAGAAAATTCCACCTAGTACCCAACAGTTCCCTCCACACCGCCTGTAAATATCGATCCACATGTACATATTTAGAAGTGGGTGGTTAAGTTTCTTTTTTATTCAGTACATGAAGATTTTATCAGTATACAATGCGCTAAGACTTTTTAACGTAACTTACACAATACATGGGCGTGTGTGCATACAAGTAATTATGAATGAATTGAGAAGTTGGTCATTTCATTTGCCTTAAGTCATTTTCATGTGATCAAATATTTACTCCGGGTTATTTTGAAACTGTCAATATTTGCTATCTGAACTTTATATGATTTAATGTATACTGTTTTGCGGACCTTCATATGTGTTCGTTTGTTATGGACAACTTTTTCGGACTACTGAAAACAAACTTCAAAAAGACAAAGTGCGTAATAAAGGACTCAAAAGGAGCCATTGAAAAATAACTATTTTTTTACATTTTCGTTTGCCATACTTACAAAAAATAGTTTACTGAAACGTTTAACCCATTACCCAACCCGAACAGCAGACGACACTCGTAAAAACATTCTTGAATGATTAAATATTTTCTTTTTTTGTCTCAAAAACATAGCTTATGGCACCTCATTGGAACGAGCTCAATGAGCTCGTTCCAATGAGGGATCATTAGCTATGTTTTTGAGACAAAAAATGAAAATACAATAAAATTTGGATGGAGATTTTTGTGAACAGCTCTGGTTGTATGTGGCCATTACATTGGGTAAATAGGGTTAAAACATTTCATTTCAAGCATGGGTCATTGAATGTGGCGAAACATTTAGTTTCTCATGAGGCGTCGCTAATATGGGGTTATGTGGGTGTGACATACCTTCCCCAATATTTTTTTTAGTCGGGATATTTTCTTTCGGATTGGAGTCTCAGTTCCCTCTTGCTCTTTGTACTTTCTCAAAAGACCAGATTTGATACTGGGACTTGTGTCACACATAGTCGATCGTACAAATGTAGGGCGGAAGAGTCCCATTCGGCCTCACACATAGTCAATCACACAAAGAAAGAGGCCTGGAAGGCCCGATTCGGGCTGTTGGGGGCCCAGTATGACCATATTTTTTATTTAATTCACGAATAAATTTCCAAGAAGTCTTGATTTTTTTAACCCTTTACCCAACGTAACGGCCAAAACCGGCCAGTGCCATCCTCAAAATCGCCAATTAATTTTCACTATTTTTTTCATTTTTTGTCTCAAAAACATAGGTTATGACCCCTCGTTGGAACGAGCTCGTTACAAGGAGGGGTCATGGCTTATTTTTTTGAGACAAAAAAGTGAAAAAAATTAGTTATTCAAAAAATTTTTTTGCAAGTGACGTCTGCTTTTCATGTTAGGTAAAGGGTTAAAACTATATTTCCGACTTAAATGCCCGCCCATCTAAATACCCTTTCACCAACCCAGGTCGGCATGACAACTTTATGAGACAAAGGAGAGTCACTGCATATTCATATCTGAAGATAGTTTATGGTCTGATTTCAATCAAGGCCTTAATGATCACAAAAAGATGTACGTCATTGCTTTCGTTGGCCTTTCTTATTCACGGAGAGGAATTATAATCTCATGTTGCGATCTTTGACGGAAAGATTGTCAATTGAATTCAACTCTTTTTTTTACTTTGTTTTTATTTGGAGTTTAAAGACACTTTCGACAGTCAGGGTTACCTCGTGTCGGACAGTTTTACGGGTGGATGAAGTCGGTGTACCCGGAGAGAACCACCGGGCAAATGTCAGACTCCTCAGCGTACTCCGCACAGCTTGGGTGTTAACACTGGTTGAAGACATGTGCAATATCAACGCGCATTTGCCTTAGCACACAGCGCCGCAGTATCCCCACGTGGGCAATCGCGATTAAGTGTCTTGCCCAATAACACAACACAGTACTTCTGGTGGGGATCGAACCGTGGAGGGAACGCGGTGGCTCAGTGGTAGATTGTTGGACTTCTATGCTAGAGGTCCCGAGTTCAATCCCCTACCGGGACGACCCGCGTTGTGGCCTTGGACAAGGCACTTTATCCCGGTTGCCTACGTGGGGCTCGATGACGCCGTATACTAAGGCGTACTGCACGTCGATGGTGCACAGGTCTTCAACCGCTGTAACCCTGCTTTTGCGGAGCTTGAACAGAGTTAGAATGTTGAGGAGCTGACAGTTGCTCGTCGATGCTCGGTGGTTCTCTCAGGGTACTCCGGCTTCCTCCACCCGTAAAACTATAAATAAATAAATAAATAAATAAATAAATATAAATAAATAAATAAATAAATAAATAAATAAATAAATAAATAAATAAATAAATAAATAAATCGAACCGTGGGTTTGAAGTCCAATGCGGTAACCACTGAGCCAGTGTGCTCCCTCTGAATTCAGCTTATAGCAACGATTGGGAATTTTACAGTTTTGATTTAATCTTTTCCTCAATTACGTTTTTTCTTTTGTGATCAGACAGTTATTAAAGATATTCGTACCATCACGTTCTGTTTGTTGCTGAAACTTATGCTTTCAAGTAATTTAAATATCAATTGGAGTTACTAACGAAATACCCAAGGGGATAAAATTCGCGCAACTCCTCCCCAGTTTTAGGATATTTTAATTGCGCAAAACGTCAAGCGATCTGATTTTTTATAATAGATAGACCCATAATCTCACTCGAGACAAATTATATTTTTATTAAGTCGGAATTATTGTGGTGGTTTAAGAGAGATTAATTCAGTTTAAAAACGAAGAACGAGAACTTTGAGTTAAATTTGTATTAAACTGATTTCGTATTGCGCTTCTCGCGACATAAACATTAGAAATATTACCATAATGTAACTTCATCCTCGAAGAACTTTAACCCTCGCACACTTTAATAACAATAACTGAGTTTAGAGTTATCTCCCCATCGGACAACTCCTGTCCTTGCAAAATACAAAAATGTCAACCTGCATATTTTCCTCATATTTTAACTCGGAATATAACCAATTCAGTCTTGTTTGACAGAGCACATTGTGCTCTGACAAACAAGACTGAACTCGTTAAATTGTTAGTTGCATTATGGGAAAATTTCTGCTTGAACTTTTAGTATCTTGGTATCAGTGAACTGCGGGTTAAGGTTAAGTATCTTCTTTTAAGACACAACTTACGTCTATCTCCATGTCAATTGGACGATAGTTTGAGAAGGAAAAAAAAGAAGTCCATGGAAACGCCAACTTTTCAAAGATCACCATTGAAGTAGCATGTATGAAAGTGTCATTTCAACTACAAAAACAGTCTAAGACACACCCTCCCCCTACACGCACCATCAACTAGATGTCGCAAAATGACTTGTTTTTTTGTAATAACACGTGCAGTAACCGTAAAAACAAGTTGTGGAATACTTTCACGAAATAATGAAAGATAGGTTTCCAAGGTTCAGTATGCAGGGGTGTTACAATCAGTTTACTCTCCGCATCCTTGTGGTTATTTCTGGGTACCCCGGCTTCCTCTACCTGTAAAGCTGCTTTTTAAGAATTTATTGTCGGTTTGTAATAGCCTGGAGTGGGGTCTACTGTGAGTGATGGGTCATTAGATAGCCAGTCTGAATCTCGCATAATTTGACCAGTTGTTTGTTGTCAAATGTCGTCTGCCTGTTCAGTCAGACAGGGACGTGCCGACAGGGGTGGGGGTTGGGGGTGTCACCTCCCTCAATCCTGGCCAAAATTTCATGAGTAGTTGGAAATTCCATCTATCTGGATTTTAGAGCTTTACTTCCCAAAATTCCAACTCGATTTCAAATCGACAAAAATTCCAACTCCTACTATATATTTACAACTACAGTGAACGCAATATCGAGCTTCATAGATATGCATGATGTCAGTAGGTATTAAATTTTTATATTAGATGTCACGTGATTTTCCCGCGTTCTGATTGGTTGAACAGAAACACTATATTTTCCGATAGTTCGTCAGCGAAATCGCGCAGACCTACTATCATTTTTGAAAAAAGAATAGTGCACGGTAATAGTGCACAGTTATAAATAGTAACATTCGAATTCGCTTAGAAAATTCCATTGAAGCGTAAATACAATACAAGACATCTCGTCCCATATGCATTATTACATTTAGTTTGGAGAAATAAAAATATGTGTATCGAAAGTGATGTTTGTAGTAGTGTTGGGGGCGGGGAGGGGGTTAATGGAATAATGGTATTGTGTTTCTTGGGGTTTTGGTTCTCTACCTCTCTATCCCAGAACTATGAGTGGCAGAATTAACTTAGTTTACCTGTTTAAACCCTGAACCATTTTCTTTTCTCTTTGGCTGTGAATAAGAATATTATCTTCCATATATGACCGATGAAGAACCCCGCCCCCGCCCCCTCCCAACACAAACACACTCACACACCTAATATAATAAATATAGCATGGCTTTGAGTTGACTATGCCAAAATAGTGGTCCTCGAGGAGAGAATAGTCCCTCCGCTACGCGTCGGGACTATCCTCTCCTCGAGGACCACTATTTTGGCATAGTCAACTCAAAGCCATGCTATATTTATTAAATAGTACGTTTACTTATCGTAACAAAAAAAAAGTCCTCGAAATGCACTTCAAGAAAATCACTTCATGATTGAGATTGAGCATTTGTTTTGCACATATTCAATTCCCAAAATAATACCGAATAATAGCAACCTGATAATTCTATCATATTGGCATTTCCTTTACTAGAATCAATTTTATACCCCTTCATGGCTTCATTTTCAAAAGTTTTCTCGGTAGTGAATTCCAACTAGGGGGTGAGACCTTGGAGGGGGCCGTCCCGGTCCCTCCCTCTAGTTGGAAATTCACTACCCTACACCCCCACAATCGGAAACCTCTAGCCATGTCCCTGCTTTCAGACGACACTTTGCTATAGCGACATCTATCTGGGCCATAATTCCTTACACCTTTTGATGTTCAGCGAGTCCACCCTAATTTTGCCAGCTTGTACGAGTAATAGTCAACGTAGCGGGAGGGTTAAAGCTTGGAACATAAACTATCTCGACGGAGTAGATCTGTTGTCGTAAATTATAGGACAGGAGAGACGCCGATCATTGTACGCATTACCGGAATAATGCACGGAACATATCACGTGTTCAGCAATGGTAGTAAATTAAGACATAATTCGAGATGTATACATAAAGACGCTCTAAAAATGAAAAAATTCTGTGCTCACATTTTACAAGGTGTAATTGTTATATTGTGTGAAATTTACAATTTGCAGTAAAGAGGGCAGGTAAAAACTGAAATACGAACTGTCATGCAGAGAAATCATTCATTATTACGGATCCATTCGTGTCACATCGATAGACGGGAGACGGATAAATGGACTTTGGGAAATTTAATGTGCAGAAGTACTTGTCAAGTGCATCTCGATGCAGTCTGTTCAAAATTATCCACTTGAAAACTGCAAAGCCGCGAGATATGCAATTCACGACTGACTCGGGCTGGAGCTTCTTGGTTGGCCAGGCGGTGGAGTCACGTCAATGCATTGCTATTTAACCAATGGATTGTCGCGGTCGGCCGGTCGACTTGGTCGCCAGAACTTGAGATGGGCTGTATTGGAATTTTGATTTCGGTATTTTTAAGGGGTGTACCTCGGTATCGGTTCGGTATCTAATTCGATTTGCTGATAGTAAGTACCAAAGAGCCTTCACATTAGGAAAAACAGAATAAGTTGTGTAGTATCATTTTACCACAACGATATAAATGGCACTGCCAATGAACTCAACAACGGCATTCTTTTACGACCACAAATCATACCTTCAGTAAGTTTACGACTTGTTCTAAACGCACCTTAATGTTCAAAGACCTATTTCAAACTTTTGCCATCTCAGAGCACGTGCCCTGACCATGTCATCTTTAGGAGGTCCTGCTGGCAATAGACAAAACACCTGGACAGTGATTTCTAGTCAGGTCTTGGCTGCTTTAAAAAAGCAGTCAAGACTTGACTAGAAATCACTGCTATACATTTGGACAAGTACAAGTTATAGTCTAGTGGGAATTCTGGACAGCTGTCCAGTCCACTGAGGGTTAACAACGCTGAAAAGAAAATCAGTCACTTCTTTCATGAAAATGAACCTTTCAACTGTCATAAAGCCTCAACGTGGACTTATACATTTGGACAAGTACAAGTTGTAGTCTAGTGGGAATTCAGAACAGTTGCCCCAGTCCACTGAGGGTTAACAACACTGAAAAGAAAATCAGTCACTTCTTTCATGAAAATGAACCTTTTCAACTGCCATAAAGCCTCA